>JAWQEG010001721.1:0-129015 GCA_033782935.1 Petrolisthes cinctipes
ATTGTAACCTGTCACGCAGCATACAGGGTGGAGGGGAGGGGTAGGGGTAGGGGGTGGGGGGTTACTCAGGGGCCATGATAAAATACAGTATAGCCAAACCTACCAACGGGTGAAGCAGGCAGCAGCGGGTGTTAAATTATTCATTACTATAGTGTGTGTTTATATATATATATATATATATATATATATATATATATTTTTTTTTTTTTTTTTTTTTTTTTTTTTATCCTGGCAACAATGCATCTATTTCCTTCCGAGTAATTACTGTGACCTTAGTTAAATTATTATATTATTTGTTTCTCGTGTATTTGTGACCTTATAGTTAAATTATTATATTATTCGTTTCTCGTATCCTACTTGCTGTCTCACCTCTCTATCCCCTTTTTTCTGGCGCTATATGACCTCGCTGTTGCGGCGCCTAATATCAATCAATCAATCAATCGCTTCTCGTATAATTATATGTGACCTTAGTTAAATTATTATATCACTCGTGTCTCGTATATTTGTGACCTTAGTTAAATTAAATTATATATTTCATGCAAGTTGAAATTACCAGGGGCTTATAAACTCGAGAAATTGATTGGGAATATTTTCTAGGCCAGTAATTTGGTTGATAAAATAGTCACGTAATACAATACTGTAGGTAAGAAGGTTTGAAGTGGTCAGTTGAAGGATTATCCATAATAAAGTACTGTTTGGGTGTGTGAGAGGTGTAGGAGCTTGACAGAGTTTGTACAGCCACAATCAAATAACCACCGACACTTTCCTTCCATCGTGAAAATAAATCAGTATCATATCAAAATATAATCATTCAACAACACCTTACGTCAACTCAACCCCCTCAATTATTATTATGAGGTGCTGTAAAATCATGCACGTGTTGTTCTTTATTACCAAGATATTTACTACGATGGAAGGAAAGTGTCGGTGGATATTTGATTGTCGCTGTACCAGTCATAGTAAGAGATGGACAAACTCTCATGTCGTTCAGCATCAGTATGGAGGTCTAAGTCCTCTCGTGTTTCATCACACAGAATTCTTTTCACTAAACTTTAGAGATTGTGAGGTGTATACAGTAGGTTGGGACAGGTGGCAGACAGTTTTAACACGTCTATCTACCTGGTGGTGTGGGTCATGACTTACATGTGCAGGGGAGCCTCGCTCCAGAACAGGTGGAGTGTGGACGTACTCGTGGCGCTCTGCCTCCATTCTCGTTTGTGTTGTTGTTTGTGTTGTTTTGGAGCTCTTGTTTGTGTTTTTTGTGTTGTTTGTGAGTTCTTGTTTGTGTGTTGTTGTTTCTGTGGTGTTGCTGGTGTTGTTTGTCTGTTGTGGTTCTGTGTATAGTTTTGTTGTGATTGTCTGTGTGTGTGTGGGTGTGTGTGTGTGTGTCCCTGGCTGATTGAGTGTTTAGTTGTTTGTGTTGTTGTTTGCTTTCCATCTAGGCCTTGCCTGGCCTGATGGAGAGTGCGGATTCCTGCTTGGAGGCCGACTTGGCAATGACGGAGGAAGACGAGTCTACAATTGAGGATCACTGGCCTGAGCTGCCTTCTCGCAACCCTCCCCCCCCCCCCCTCTCCTCGGTCACTCCGCAGCTCAGGTTGCAGCCTTCCACCTCCTCAACCTCTACCAAGCGACCCGTTGATGCCTTGTCCGACTCCTCGCAGGATTCCGATGGTGTGGACTGTTTGCCTCCAGCTGCCAAGACTGCCAAGGGTGCTTCAGCTGTGCACGACGTACCTTCTCTGCCTCACCCTGGTGTTTCTTCTTTGTATACCAACTCCTTGCCCTCGTCCAACCTTCCTGCTTTTGCCCCGAGAGATGCCTATGTCAAACTCTCCTTCTCTGGAAACCCATCTATGGACACAAAGCTGCGTTGGTTGTCTGATGTCAACAGGGCCTTCCAGATGCAGCGTGAACTGGCTGAAGTGAAGATGGCTGCTGTTACCTCCCGGTTTGTCTACATCTCTAGGAAGCGTCAGGACATCATTGATAGAGTGAAGGCTGGTGAATTTTTATCTCTGCCTCTCATTCTTGAAGACTCACCCGAGAGGCCTCGTAAGTTCCCCAGCTACATCCCCACCCGTTTTCCTATTGATGTTGACCCGAAACTTGCCAAAGGATACCCTGGTGTGTACTCTGCCCGTCGTTTTTTCCAAGATGGTTCCCCCATTGGCCGTATTGTTGTTGTCTGGAGTCAACCTGATCCACCTCCAAATGAGATTTCCTTTGATTTCCTCCCTTGTCTTCCACCGTGTGAGGTGAGGAAACTTCATAATGACCAGCCTTGGTGCTACAGGTGCTGGGGAGTTGGGCATATCTCCCGGTACTGTTCTGCCAGGCCGAATTGTGCATGGTGTGCTGCCGACCATGATTCCAAGACGTGTCCTGTCAGGGGTGAACCATCACGTCCTGCTGCCTCCACCTCTAAGCCTTCACCTCCTGAAGATACGTCTCGATGGAAGTGTCCACGATGCCTTCAGCCAGGGGTTAACGTGTGGAATGGATGTACTCGACGTCAAGTCCAGGCTCGTGTCTCTACTATTGCTCCGCCTCCACCACCACCACCACCACCTCCCCAGTCTGCTCCTCCTACCAGCCCTGCCTCACCTCCAGACCTGGCCCTCCGCAAGTCTGTTGCTACCCTCATGCACGATGTACGGCTCTCGAAAACCGCTTTTCTGCCCTTGAAGCCAGGATTGTTGGGCTAGTTGCCGCTCAGGCTGCCAATGACTCCAAACTCTCCACCTTGGTCGAGGCTCAGCAGGCCATCATCTCAACTGTCACTACCCTTACCGAAAAGATGGATACTGTTGCATCTCGCCTTGAAAAGCTTTTCGAGTCAGTCCCTTCTCCTGGTCCATCTTCTTCTCCAGGTCGCTCATCTGCCCCCACTCACCGGACTTCTACCTCCAAATACAGAGTTCGCTAGTGATTGCCGGCTGGATGTCATCTCCTGGAATGTATGTGGTATCACCAGTTATGCTAAGCTCACTCAACTCAAGGCCTGTTTTTCGTCATCATCCCAGTGTTATTTTTCTCCAGGAAGCATTTCCAGGACGGCCGCTCGCTGCTGGGCAAGCTCCTCCCCTCTCAGGTTATGTGCCATATGTTCATCTGGTAAGGAATGGTCTCCTGACTTACATACATAGCTCCTTGCCATATCGCCTTCTCCATACCTCCACTGATCCTGACATGACCTTTCAGCTATTTGAGGTTCTACCTGGGAATGGAGTACTCCAACTATGTAATGTTTATTCTGCCCCACCTAGACTCACTCTTGAGGCTCTTCCTTCTCCAACAGTGCGTGGTATGGTTTATATGGGAGATTTTAATGCTCGGCATTCTGATTTGGGTGATGGTTCTGGCTCTATTAATCGTAATGATGTTCGTCTCCTTTCATACATCCGCAAGCATCATCTGACACACTGGGACACTGGCGGTGCCACTCATTGCCAGGGAGGTACTCTGGATTACATCCTCTCGTCTGGCCTGATAGCATCTCAAGTCCAGTGCTTCTCCGAGCCAAACTTATTCTCTGATCACATCGCTCTTCGGTTTCATTATTCTCTAACTGCTGGGTCAGGTGCTTCAGCCACTCGTTTGCGTATTGCTGTGCCCCCTAAATATTGCCCGACTTACATCTTATTTATGGCCCATGTATTCCCTACATTTGACATATCATCAGCTGAACAGTTGTACTCTGATCTTGTATCTGCTACTCATGACTTTTTTAGGCTATACGTCTCCCGGCCACACCTCCAGCATCGCCATACTGCCCACTCTTGGATGCTGGATGCACGTACAAAGGAGGCAAAGGAGGAGGCTGAACGTGATGACCTATTGTTTCAAGCCAACCCAACCCCTGACCTACTCCATCGTTACCAGATGTCTAGGGACGCTTTGGTTGCCCTGCAGGATTGTGCTCACACTGAGTCTTGGCAGCGGTTCACGGACAGCATCAACCAGCAAACAAGTGTGGCTTCTATGTGGCACCTCATCCATCAGGTTGTTAAAAAGACACCGGCCACTGCTCGTCATCACACTCCTGCCGACTACGCCAAACAACTTGTCAATGCCTGGTTAGAACAATCTACCCCAGCCAGTCTACCCATCCACATACAAGATGCACTCGCTTCCCGTGCTGCTGTCCATCGGCTACGTCTAATGTCTGCTCTGTTACAAGATGATGACGATGATGCAGAGGAGATAACTGAGGAGGAGTTGCGCCGTGCTCTCTCTCGAGGTAGAGCTTCTTCCCCTGGTGATGATGGTATTACTTATGCTGTGCTGCGCCTACTTCGACAAGTTCCTGGGAACCCTCTACTTCGACTGTACAATCTTTGTCTTCGTGACGGTTGTGTACCACGAGCCTGGACCAGCAGCACAATAATACCCATCCCTAAGCCCGGCACTGCGAAGTTCAGGCCTAGTTTCCTTACTTCCTGTTTCTGTAAGGTTATGGAGAGAATCTTACTCAATCGTCTCATGTACAGACTGCAAGATCGCCTTTCTCCATGGCTGTTTGGTTTCCTTCCCCAGCGGAGCACACATCACTGCCTAGTCGACCTGTACTCTCGCCTTTCCAGGGACAGTGTGGTGGCCTTCATTGACCTTCGAAGTGCCTTCGATGTTGCTAATAGAGACGTCATTTTGGATCAACTGGTTGACTTTGAGATAAAGGGTAATCTACTACGGTGGATTCGGGGCTACCTGAGTAACAGGACCTCCCGTGTGTTTTTCAGTGGTGCGCTCAGTCCTTTGCGCAGTTTTCATCTTGGTACGCCTCAAGGTGGTGTTATCAGCCCATTGTTATTTAATATTCTGATGCATCGGTTGCTCACTTCTCTCCCTGATATTCTTGGAACTACAATTACGTGCTATGCTGATGATATCTGTGTTCATTCTACCTCACCAAGGGATCTCCAGCGGTTTCTTGACTCCTTCTCTGTGGCATTATTGTCTCCCCAGATAAGAGCAGAATATTCACCTGCCGCCTTCCTCAAGCTCAGCCAGTGTTCACCATTGTAGGGACTGTCATTCCCATGTGTTCCCAGTACTGCTACCTGGGTGCGCCAGTCAATATTTGGCCGATTGTCCCTGCCAGACCTCAAGACCATCCCATTGTCCAGGACTTATTGGGTCGTCTCCAGCGCCGACTTACACCACTTCAATGGCTATCTAACAACTCCTCGGGCATCTCGATCCCAGTAGCCAGGACCATCTATATTGCCTTTATCCATTCAGTTGTTGATTACCTTTCCCCTGCTTTGATTCAACTTCCTCTGGAAACTTTAGAAAAATTTCAGAATAGAGCAATGAGAATAATTCTCGGCTGTCCAATGTCGACCAGGATAGTGAACATGCAGCGTGAGTTGCGTCTTCCTCCATTAATCGAGAGAATTTATTGTAATGTTACTTGCTTCACTGTCAAGTGCCTCCATTTCCCACATCTTTCACCCCATTACTCTCAGTTAGTCAGGACATCTCTTAGACCAAACTACCCGGTCCCTCCCATACTGCCTGCTGGACGTACTCTTATAAGCTCTGTTTCCTCTGTGCTCCGTGGTCTTAATATAGATATAATGGTTGCAGACGTCCCCCCAGGGCCCCTCCATGGATGCTACCAACACCTGATGTGAGCTTTACACCTACTTCCAAGTCGGAGCTGCTTTCTCTACAGTGGCAGTTGGCTCTGGAACACATAGAAACAGTGACGTCCTCCATCACAGATCCATACTGCCTCTACACTGATGGCTCATTGCAGGTGGATGGTGCAGCAGGTTGTGCTGTTTTCTCGCCTGACCTGGAGTCTCTGTAACCACTCTAGCTCAACATTGTGTGAACTGTATGCCATTCTGGATGCTGTTAGTCTTGTTTGTCAACGTGAAGTGAATGCTGCCATTTTTTGTGACTCCAAACCTGCCCTTCATTCCCTCTCTAGTGTTCAGCCCACACACTCTACTGTTATTCAGCAGATTTTATCGTTTTTGGCCTTATTGCATCATCGTAACTTGACTGTCAAATTTTTATGAGTGCCATCCCATGTAGGTTTATGTCACAATGGTACAGTTGACAGACTCGCAAAGGAAGCCTGACATCTGCCTCCTCGTGGTGTTGGACGTACTCTCTCCCTGACATGTTACCTCTCTAAAGTCCGCTCCGCCGCTCTCCTCCCTGTACGGCGACGCAGGGATGCAGAGAGGCCCTTCAGCATCACCATCACACATTACAAGTCTGTCTGCCGTCACAAATATTCCTACCGTCGTCGAGGTCTCATGGTTCGGAGGCACAATGTAGTCTCTGCTCGATTGAGGCTTGGCTACCGGCCACCGTGACAGGTTGCTGGGATGCAGGGTGAGCCTCCCTTCACTGAGTGTCGCTTGTGTCGAGCACCTCGTGCTAACACTATAGAGCACTATTGCCTAGCCTGCCCCACTGTCCGACACTTGCTGCCCCAGGGCCTGCCACTTGATGTGGTTTGTCGACACCTGCTGAACCATCAGGTTCTGGAGGAACTTCTGGTGCGCCACCCTCATTTTGGTGGATTTAAGTAGGTCATGATGTAAATATTTGTCTGTATACTTGTGCTTCATTCTGTTATGTTTTCGTGATGTGTGTGTGTGTGCGCATGTGTGTGTGCTTGTGTGTTTGTGTGGTCATTGGGTTCTCGTGAGTCCCGTCTACCGTTGTGTTCTGTTGTCTGCCTATTGACTGACGCTACGGCACAATGAATTAAAAAAAAAAAAAAAAAAAAAAAAAAAACGTGCAGGGATCCAGATGAAAGAGACACAAAGGACAAGGGTGGTGGTAAGATGGTGATGATGTTGTAGGGAGATGAGAGGGATGATGTGTGATGAAGCACTACTAATAAAGGCTAAGGCTGTCTGTGGTGTTGTTAGAAGGAGATGAGAAGGGTGATGTGGGATGGAGGACTATGAATAAAGGCTAATAAGGCTGTCTGTGAGTCGCTAATAATGACACCAGATATTCCTTCAGTGTTGAGGTAGACAAGAGCTGAATGTCTGTGTCAGACACTTCACACTGCATGGGTACTGCTACTCCAGTCAGGAAGGTCATGTGACGTTGAGAAGGTGGGAGAGCCAGAGGTGAATATAATACAGGCAGCCCCGGCTATACCAGTCGCCAGTAGGGAACCATCAGTGTAAACATCAAGGGGAGGGGCAGGAAATTACTGGGAAGGTACTGAGAGAAGGGAGTTGCATTACGTTTTGCACAAGTATCTCCCCAAACACACAAACGATACGACACTAAACCAGAAAACGAGAGTCTAATATGTACAGTCACTCATAAAAGTAAAGACACCCCCAGGCAAGACACCTTTTAAGTGGTGTGATATCCGCTCTGGTAACATTGTACAGCTGGTCACACTCCCGTGAGGCCCACCCAGCGTTGTCAACGTTGGCCGAGATAACCCCGAAACACTAGTTGTGAGCTCTGCTCGCTCGAACCATTCACTGGTGGGAGGGAGAAGTAAGGAGGGATATGAGGAGGGTAGGGGGGGTGCCTATACAAGAGAGGTGAGAAATTATTCTTGGGGAGGTGAAAAATGTATAATATTTAATGGTTATTATCAAGCACTAAACGCTGAAAAATACTTACACAATAACTGAATAAGAATCATGAACCAGAATGCTCTTTATTAAATGAAGCAAATGTGAATACCTTTATATTACATGTGTCAAGTGTTGATACCACTAACACACACTTCCATTTCCCCCGTATCTACCTAACAGTTTATAATCGTGTCAAATATCAAGGCTCTCATTATCCCTCACGTGATAGCAACCTTGTAATATTCTGAATACTTTTAATAATAGCTCGTTGTATTGAAATATTGGAATTTGACTATGAAACCCTTTTTTTGTCATTTGTCTCTTTGTAGCAAAATTTATTATTTGCTCTGTATTTCTCTTCTCCTTGTGTATCTCTCTTTTCTGTGTGCATGTAATATACTTATATAATTATATAAGCCAGTACACACACACATAACATAATAATGTTGGTGACAGAGGTTCTATTGGTTTTATCTTGTCATGAGTTGTGAGAGAACTATATTCATAAGTATTTAAACATTGTAATAGTTCCATCAAGTAATGCATGGGATGCACAGTTGAGGTTTCATCGGACATGTTAATAAAGAAGCTGGCAACTATTTTCAACATTTCTTAAAATTAAACTTTATTGAAGGCGTGTTAAGGTCTGAAATCCTGTGTTTCCCATCATACAACACCTTCCCAATACTCACACCGTTGTATTTGATGCCGTATTGGTCTTTACTGTCTTCTGCTACAAGGTTGATATTAGTGTGAATTTCCATATACACTCTACCAATACTCACACCGTTGTATTTGATGCCATATTGGTCTTTACTGTCTTCTGCTACAAGGTTGATATTAGTGTGAATTTCCATATACACCTTGTCTTGTGAACTGACTGACTGCACCACCTTACACATCTTCAAGTCATCAGGACTGCCAACATGTTGGAGAGGGAATATTTCCACACTCAGTCTTCAATACCCTTACCAGTTTAGTGGTTTTCAACCAACTCATAATCCTCTTGGAGTATCAAAACTAATTTGGGCTAACGAAACTAGAGTCAACGTCAATCTCTAATTATTGCAAAAAACAAAAAAAATACAGTTGACAAGCCTGTGGGTGCCAGACGCATCTCCCTGGCCTCTGCTCACATGTATTATCTGCCAAAATAAAAAAATTCGCTACCTAGAAACAGATGAAATACTGAGGGATTTATAGTAAATTATCAAACAGCACGTGTTCACTATATTCAATACAACGAGCTGTTATTAAAAGTATTCAGAATATTACAAGGTTGGTATCACGTGAGGGAAAATGAGAGCCTTGATATTTGACACGATTATAAACTGTTAGGTAGATACGGGGGAAATGGAAGTGTGTGTTAGTGGTATCAACACTTGACACATGTAATATAAAGGTATTCACATTTGCTTCATTTAATAAATAGCATTCTGGTTCATGATTCTTATTCAGTTATTGTGTAAGTATTTTTCAGCGTTTAGTGCTTGATAATAACCATTAAATATTATACGAAAAAAGTATACAATATTATTACCTCAGTTGTTTTTGTGTTACATCATAATATGAAAAAGTTAATCTTACCTTTAATGATGTTAATAATTGACACGAATATCGGTATATAAATAATTGATAACCGGGTGTATTTTCGTACTTTTATTAAAGCTTCCACTCATTTTTCACCTCCTACGCTTGGATTATCTAATATTCTCAATTCTTATGTAATTGTTCCTCAAGTGTCAGCGAGGTCAGAAAGGTAGAGGTTGTTGCTCGCAAATGTCAGAGTGCTGAGTTTTACCCCGGAGCAAGGAAAAGGGCTCTCCTACTTAATATGTCAATATTATCAGAACATCCATAAACAAGACACAGGTGCATCTTAATAGTTATTCAAAACCTGATTTATCGAGCATTACAATGTAATATTCCCCACTATGAAATATAGCAAATTAATACATCAGGAATCATTTGGTGCCTATTGTTGCATCCACATAAAAACAAAATTGCTCACATACAGATTATTATTTCATTGTCATTCGTTTCACTCAGCATACAAGCCTGCCAACCATCATTACCTTCTCTCTCACTAGTGAGTGCTTCAGATGTGAGTCTCGGACCGAAGTTTGTGATTCAAGCCTCGGAGAGGGAGTGTTGACAACACTGCAGTGGCCCTCTCGG
This sequence comes from Petrolisthes cinctipes, assembly GCA_033782935.1. NCBI lineage: Eukaryota > Metazoa > Arthropoda > Malacostraca > Decapoda > Porcellanidae > Petrolisthes > Petrolisthes cinctipes. The sequence continues at coordinate 9,753 of JAWQEG010001721.1, forward strand.
CAGTGGAGCCGGCTGTACGTACACATCATTACTGTTTTGTTTCGTCAGTATATAGTCTTGCATTCTCACAGATAACAAACACTCACTCACTCACTTACGTCGTCTAAGTGGGTAGTGTTTTTTTGTTTTAGTTAGTGTTCACCCAGACACGACACAGGAAGGTCACGTCCCTCCCACCTCCACATTCAATAAGTTGCCTATAATAATGTACTAGAAGAAACGTACGGATATCCACAAAGGATTTTTTTGCAGTATGTGTGTGTGTGTGTGTTCCTCATAAGGGATAATAGCTTATTGTGGTGTGTGGTCATTTGCTTTTATTTTTTTTTCTCTCTCTCTCTCTCTCTCTCTCTCTCTCTCTCTCTCTCTCTCTCTCTCTCTCTCTCTCTCTCTCTCTCTCTCTCTCTCTCTCTCTAAATGGGATAATTATTATGTAACATCTGGTAATATTTGGCTCATTTGTGTATAAAAATGTTTGCTTGTCTCTCAACTAAAATACCAAAATGGTTTAATTGATTTGATTATCGAACAAATACTCAACCCTAGTAAGTACATTTTCACCACCAAAATTTTGAGTGAGAAAACTAGGTTATCGTGATTTTACTTCAAACATGTGTCAATGAATATAAGATTTGTGTTCTTATTCCATACAGTCGAAAAAAAAAGCTTCAAAAGTGCCAATTAATATAAGATATGTGTTCTCATTGCATATAGTAGAAAAAAAAATGCTTCAAAAGTGTGCCAATCTAATATTTGTGTTCTTATTCCGTGCAGCTGCAACACAAAACGTACAGTCACGAGCACTAATAAGTATACAGCTTTGGTGGTTGAAGCTTTGAACAGTCCACCAATTCACCAACCAACTAATTCCAATGGAGATGTTACTGTGCATTTATTGACTATCTCTAGGTATTCCAAGCACACCTATCTGAATACTTACTAGTACTCGTGACTGTATAAAACAATACCATAGTCTCCAGCCCACCTGAGTCGAAGCCCGAGATCTGAAGCAGCAGGAGGTTTCTGGACGACAGCCCACCTAAAGCCTTTATTGCTTCGAGATGTGTGTGTGTGTATGTGTCCTCGAGATAGTGTGTGTGTGTCCTCGAGATGGTGTGTGTGTGTGTGTGTGTGTGTGTGTGTCCTCGAGATGGTGTGTGTGTGTGTGTGTGTGTCCTCGAGATGGTGTGTGTGTCCTCGAGATGGTGTGTGTGTGTGTGTTACCTCGAGATGGTGTGTGTGTGTGTGTGTGTAGCCTCGTGATGGTTTGGGTGGGCTGTCGTCCAGAAACCGCCTGCTTCAGATCTCGGGCTTCGATTCAGGTGGGCTAGAGACTATGTGTGGTATCCGAGTGTACGTACAGTTACCAGCCAAAATAAGTATCCAGGGCCCGTATTCACAAAAGCAAAGTTCACTCTTAACTTAAAATTTTATTCGTAAGCATTCATTCATGGCGAGGACCTATAGTACCCGACACTGCTTCGAAATCATAACAGCTCATATAAACAGCTTAACAACACCATTCACTGCTTCGAAATTATAACAACTCATACAAATAGAATAATAAAACCATTCACTGCTTCGAAATCATAACAACAACTCATACAAATAGAATAACAAAACCATTCACTGCTTCGAAATGAACCTGAAACAATATGGTGAGGTTAGAAATGCATACATACCAACAAGTCCAAACTCTAATATGTTTTGTGAATACCGACCCTGGCTGCTGGTCTGCTTCGAATAGCTTGATGGAGTATTGAGGGACCCTGTGTATGATGTAGTCAGAAAATTGGAGGTAAATGAGTCCTTCAAATATTGCCACGAAACACACACACCTAATGGGAAGGAGCTTAATTGTTTCGTGGCATAGTCAGGAGGAATCAGATTAAGCCTCCAATTTTCATACACGATCACAGGGTCCTTAAATATATGAGTTCAAGCAAGATAATATGATACAGTATACAGACATTGAAACTTGCTGCCCTAGGGCCTGCCACTTGATGTGGTTTGTCGACACCTGCTGAACCATCAGGTTCTGGAGGAACTTCTGGTACGCCACCCTCGTTTTGGTGGATTTAAGTAGGTCATGATGTAAATATTTGTCTGTATGCTTGTGCTTCATTCTGTTATGTTTTCGTGATGTGTGTGTGTGTGCGCATGTGTGTGTGTTTGTGTGTGTATGTGGTCATTGGGTTCTCGTGAGTCCCGCCTACCCTTGTGTACTGTTGTCTGCCTATTGACTGACGCTACGGCGCAATGAATTAAAAAATAAAAAAAAAAAGACATTGAAATTGGTTCTCTGGTATGTCAGATTATTCGAATAACAACAAAACCTGGATATATAGTTAAGGGGGTAATTATTCACTTTTGATACATTGGAGTGCCTTGATTCCTCCACAGTATGCCAGGAAACAGAACCAGAAGAGCAAAAATAGTGGTGTTCTGTTGCTTGGAATAGTTTTTTTTTTTTTTTTTTTTGGATTCAATTGCTCCAGAATTACCAACACAAAATTTCCCCCTTAACTTAATCATAGCTCGTGACTGTACTATTGGCCACAAGAATTGGTACTCACACTGTTGTTTTCAAGGGTTTACAACATATAGATAATGTAAGACTATGTAACTGCTATACAACATTATTATTAGGTTTGTTGTTGTTTTGGTAATCACCGAGTCACTCCGACGACCATTCATTGCAGTACTTGCACAATAATGAATGACCTCTCTATACGAGTCTCGCTCCAGAACAGGTGGAGTGTGGACGTACTCGTGGCGCTCTGCCTCCATTCTCGTTTGTGTTGTTGTTTTGTGTTGTTTTGGAGCTCTTGTTTGTGTTTTTTGTGTTGTTTGTGAGTTCTTGTTCGTGTGTTGTTGTTTCTGTGGTGTTGCTGGTGTTGTTTGTCTGTTGTGGTTCTGTGTATAGTTTTGTTGTGATTGTCTGTGTGTGTGTGGGTGTGTGTGTGTGTCCCTGGCTGATTGAGTGTTTAGTTGTTTGTGTTGTTGTTTCCTTTCCATCTAGGCCTTGCCTGGCCTGATGGAGAGTGCGGATTCCTGCTTGGAGGCCGACTTGGCAATGTCGGAGGAAGACGAGTCTCCAATTGAGGATCACTGGCCTGAGCTGCCTTCTCGCAACCCTCCCCCCCTCTCCTCGGTCACTCCGCAGCACAGGTTGCAGCCGTCCACCTCCTCAACCTCTACCAAGCGACCTGTTGATGCCTCGTCCGACTCCTCGCAGGATTCCGATGGTGTGGACTGTTTACCTCCAGCTGCCAAGACTGCCAAGGGTGCTTCAGCTGTGCACGACATACCTTCTCTGCCTCACCCTGGTGTTTCTTCTTTGTATACCAACTCCTTGCCCTCGTCCAACCTTCCTGCTTTTGCCCCGAGAGATGCCTATGTCAAACTCTCCTTCTCTGGAAACCCATCTACAGACACAAAGCTGCGTTGGTTGTCTGATGTCAACAGGGCCTTCCAGTTGCAGCGTGAACTGGCTGAAGTCAAGATGGCTGCTGTCACCTCCCGGTTTGTCTACATCTCTAGGAAGCGTCAGGACATCATTGATAGAGTGAAGGCTGGTGAATTTTTATCTCTGCCTGTCATTCTTGAAGACTCACCTGAGAGGCCTCGTAAGTTCCCCAGCTACATCCTCACCCGTTTTCCTATTGATGTTGACCCGAAACTTGCCAAAGGATACCCTGGTGTGTACTTTGCCCGTCGTTTTTTCCAAGATGGTTCCCCCATTAGCCGTATTGTTGTTGTCTGGAGTCAACCCGATCCACCTCCAAATGAGATTTCCTTTGATTTCCTCCCTTGTCTTCCACCGTGTGAGGTGAGGAAACTTCATAATGACCAGCCTTGGTGCTACAGGTGCTGGGGAGTTGGGCATATCTCCCGGTACTGTTCTGCCAGGCCGAAGTGTGCATGGTGTGCGGCCGACCATGATTCCAAGACGTGTCCTGTCAGGGGTGAACCATCACGTCCTGCTGCCTCCACCTCTGAGCCTTCACCTCCTGAAGATACGTCTCGATGGAAGTGTCCACGATGCCTTCAGCCAGGGGTTAATGTGTGCCATGGATGTACTCGACGTAAGGTCCAGGCTCGTGTCTCTACTATTGCTCCGCCTCCACCACCACCACCACCACCACCACCACCACCTCCCAAGTCTGCTCCTCCTACCAACCCTGCCTCACCTCCAGACCTGGCCCTCCGCAAGTCTGTTGCTACCCTTATGGCACGATGTACGGCTCTTGAAAACCGCTTTTCTGCCCTTGAAGCCAGGATTGATGGGCTGGTTGCCGCTCAGGCTGCCAATGACTCCAAACTCTCCACCTTGGTCGAGGCTCAGCAGGCCATCATCTCAACTGTCACTACCCTTACCGAAAAGATGGATACTGTTGCATCTCGCCTTGAAAAGCTTTTCGAGTCAGTCCCTTCTCCTGGTCCATCTTCTTCTCCAGGTCGCTCATCTGCCCCCACTCACCGGACTTCTACCTCCAAATACAGAGTTCGCTAGTGATTGCCGGCTGGATGTCATCTCCTGGAATGTATGTGGTATCACCAGTTATGCTAAGCTCACTCAACTCAAGGCCTATGTTTTTCGTCATCATCCCAGTGTTATTTTTCTCCAGGAAGCATTTCCAGGAAGGCCGCTCGCTCTTGGGCAAGCTCCTCCCCTCTCAGGTTATGTGCCATATGTTCATCTGGTAAGGAATGGTCTCCTGACTTACATACATAGCTCCTTGCCACATCGCCTTCTCCATACCTCCACTGATCCTGACATGACCTTTCAGCTATTTGAGGTTCTACCTGGGAATGGAGTACTCCAACTATGTAATGTCTATTCTGCCCCAGCTAGACTCACTCTTGAGGCTCTTCCTTCTCCAACAGTGCGTGGTATGGTGTATATGGGAGATTTTAATGCTCGGCATTCTGATTTGGGTGATGGTACTGGCTCTATTAATCGTAATGGTGTTCGTCTCCTTTCATACATCCGCAAGCATCATCTGACACACTGGGACACTGGCGGTGCCACTCATTGCCGGGGAGGTACTCTGGATTACATCCTCTCGTCTGGCCTGATAGCATCTCAGGTCCAGTGCTTCTCCGTGCCAGATTTATTCTCTGATCACATTGCTCTTCGGTTTCATTATTCTCTAACTGCTGGGTCAGGTGCTTCAGCCACTCGTTTGCGTATTGCTGTGCCCCCTAAATATTGCCCGACTTACATCTTGTTTATGGCCCATGTATTCCCTACATTTGACATATCATCAGCTGAACAGTTGTACTCTGATCTTGTATCTGCTACTCATGACTTTTATAGGCTATACGTCTCCCGGCCACACCTCCAGCATCGCCATACTGCCCACTCCTGGACGCTGGATGCACGTATACAGGAGGCAAAGGAGGAGGCTGAACGTGATGGCCTATTGTTTCAAGCCAACCCAACCCCTGACCTACTCCATCGTTACCAGATGTCTAGGGATGCTTTAGTTGCCCTGCAGGATTGTGCTCACACTGAGTCTTGGCAGCGGTTCACGGACAGCATCAACCAGCAAACAAGTGTGGCTTCTATGTGGCACCTCATCCGTCGGGTTGTTAAAAAGACACCGGCCACTGCTCGTCATCACACTCCTGCCGACTATGCCAAACAACTTGTCGATGCCTGGTCAGAACAATCTACCCCAGCCAGTCTACCCATCCACATACAAGATGCACTCGCTTCCCGTGCTGCTGTCCATCGGCTACGTCTAATGTCTGCTCTGTTACAAGATGATGACGATGATGCAGAGGAGATAACTGAGGAGGAGTTGCGCCGTGCTCTCATTCGGGGTAGAGCTTCTTCCCCTGGTGATGATGGTATTACTTATGCTGTGCTGCGCCTACTTCAACAAGTTCCTGGGAACCCTCTACTTCGACTGTACATTCTTTGTCTTCGTGACGGTTGTGTACCACGAGCCTGGACCAGCAGCACAATAATACCCATCCCTAAGCCCGGCACTGCGAAGTTCAGGCCTATTTCCCTTACTTCCTGTTTCTGTAAGGTTATGGAGAGAATCTTACTCAATCGTCTCATGTACAGACTGCAGGATCGCCTTTCTCCATGGCTGTTTGGTTTCCTTCCCCAGCGGAGCACACATCACTGCCTAATCGACCTGTACTCTCGCCTTTCCAGGGACAGTGTGGTGGCCTTCATTGACCTTCGAAGTGCCTTCGATGTTGCTAATAGAGACGTCATTTTGGATCAACTGGTTGACTTTGGGATAAAGGGTAATCTACTACGGTGGATTCGGGGCTACCTGAGTAACAGGACCTCCCGTGTGTTTTTCAGTGGTGCACTCAGTCCTTTGCGCAGTTTTCATCTTGGTACGCCTCAAGGTGGTGTTCTCAGCCCATTGTTATTTAATATTCTGATGCATCGGTTGCTCACTTCTCTCCCTGATATTCCTGGAACTACAATTACGTGCTATGCTGATGATATCTGTGTTCATTCTACCTCACCAAGGGATCTCCAGCGGTTTCTTGACCCCTTCTCTGTGGCCTCCTCTCACTGTGGCATTATTGTCTCCCCAGATAAGAGCAGAATATTCACCTGCCGCCTTCCTCAAGCTCAGCCAGTGTTCACCATTGGAGGGACTGTCATTCCCATGTGTTCCCAGTACTGCTACCTGGGTGCGCCAGTCAATATTTGGCCGATTGTCCCTGCCAGACCTCAAGACCATCCCATTGTCCAGGACTTATTGGGTCGTCTCCAGCGCCGACTTACACCACTTCAATGGCTATCTAACAACTCTTCGGGCATCTCCATCCCAGTAGCCAGGACCATCTATATTGCTTTTATCCGTTCAGTTGTTGATTACCTTTCCCCTGCTCTGATTCAACTTCCTAGGGCTACTCTGGAAACTTTAGAAAAATTTCAAAATAGAGCAATGAGAATTATTCTCGGCTGTCCAATGTCGACCAGGATAGTGAACATGCAGCGTGAGTTGCGTCTTCCCCCATTAGTGGAGAGAATTTATTCTAATGTTACTTGCTTCACTGTCAAGTGCCTCCATTTCCCACATCTTTCACCCCATTACTCTCAGTTAGTCAGGACTTCTCTTAGACCAAACTACCCGGTCCCTCCCATACTGCCTGCTGGACGTACTCTTATAAGGTCTGTTTCCTCTGTGCTCCGTGGTCTTAATATAGATATAATGGTTGCAGACGTCCCCCCAGGGCCCCCTCCATGGATGCTACCAACACCTGATGTGAGCTTTACACCTACTTCCAAGTCGGAGCTGCCTTCTCTGCAGCAGCAGTTGGCTCTGGAACACATAGAAACAGTTACTTCCTCCATCACAGATCCATACTGCCTCTACACTGATGGCTCATTGCAGGTGGATGGTGCAGCAGGTTGTGCTGTTTTCTCGCCTGACCTGGAGTCACCTCCAGGGGGCTGGGTTGGCCGTCGTCTCTGTAACCACTCTAGCTCAACATTGTGTGAACTGTATGCCATTCTGGATGCTGTTAGTGTTGTTTGTCAACGTGGAGTGAATGCTGCCATTTTTTGTGACTCCAAACCTGCCCTTCATTCCCTCTCTAGTGTTCAGCCCACACACTCTACTGTTATTCAGCAGATTTTATCGTTTTTGGCCTTATTGCGTCACCGTAACTTGACTGTCAAATTTTTATGGGTGCCATCCCATGTAGGTTTACGTCACAATGGTACAGTTGACAGACTCGCAAAGGAAGCCTGCCATCTGCCTCCTCGTGGTGCTGGACGTCCTCTCTCCCTGACATGTTACCTCTCTAAAGTTCGCTCCGCCGCTCTCCTCCCTGTACGGCGACGCAGGGATGCAGAGAGGCCCTTCAGCATCTCCATCACCCATTACGAGTCTGTATGCCATCACAAATATTCCTACCGTCGTCGAGGCCTCATGGTTCGGAGGCACAATGTAGTCTCTGCTCGTTTGAGGCTTGGCTACCGGCCACCGTGGCAGGTTGCTGGGATGCAGGGTGAGCCTCCCTTCACTGAGTGTCGCTTGTGTCGAGCGCCTCGTGCTAACACTATGGAGCACTATTGCCTAGCCTGCCCCACTGTCCGACACTTGCTGCCCCAGGGCCTGCCACTTGATGTGGTTTGTCGACACCTGCTGAACCATCAGGTTCTGGAGGAACTTCTGGTGCGCCACCCTCGTTTTGGTGGATTTAAGTAGGTCATGATATAAATATTTGTCTGTATGCTTGTGCTTCATACTGTTATGTTTTCGTGATGTGAGTGTGTGTGCGCATGTGTGTGTGCTTGTGTGTGTATGTGGTCATTGGGTTCTCGTGAGTCCCGCTTACCCTTGTGTACTGTTGTCTGCCTATTGATTGACGCTACGGCGCAATGAATTAATAAAAAAAAAAAAAAAAAAAAAAAAAAAAAAAAACTCTCTATACATATTATACCCTGTGTAAGAATTCCTTTGACCATCTGTACATGTTGTTTATGATGAAGTAATATAAGTACGTGTGAAGAAGAGGTGTTGCAGTAAAACATTTAGTGAGTCTTCATCTTTATACGATATATTTAAATAGATAAATAAGTTAATGAATAAATAAATACTCCTCGTCAACTCGTATACAGGTGAAGAGAATGGGAGAAACACGTGGAGGGAAATGGAGCAATAACTTCATCCAATCCGTATACAGGTGGAGTGAAGTGAAACAGGAATATGAAGCAACCTAACCTAACCTAACCTAACCCAACCTAACCCAACCCAACCTAACATAACATAACCGAACTTCCTCCAATCCATATACAGGTGGAGTGAAGTGAAACAGGAATATGAAGCAACCTAACCTAACCTAACCTAACCTACCCAACCCAACCTAACCCAACCTAACCTAACCTAACCTCCTCCAATCCATAATTATACAGGTGGTTGTGGTGGTGTCAGAACGATCGAGACCATCATGACGACAGGTATGATGGTGGTGGAGGTGAAGCAGGTGTCCATGCCCCTCCTGAGGCTGGGTGAAGGGCCCCGGTGGCTGGAGGAACAACAAGCGCTCGTACTGGTCGACTGTTTTGCTAAGGAACTCCGAAGACACTTTGTTGACACCTCACGGAACCAAGTACTCCATATTAGTAAGTTGATTAAGGGGGTGCGGGAGTAGGGGACAGGCTTGGGGGGGTTTTGGGGGGGGTGGGATTAGGGGGACAGGCTTGGGAGGGGGGGGTTAGGGAGTTTTGGGGTGTGTGGGAGTAGGGGGACAGGCTTGGGGGGATTTTGGGGGGTGTGGGAGTAGGGGGACAGGCTTGGTGGGGGGGGGATGTTAGGGGGGTGCGGGAATAGGGGACAGGCTTTCTACCCACCCCAAGCCTGTCCCCCTATTCCCACACACCCCTTAATGAGGAACCCTGTGTGTATGTATGTATGTATGTGATGTACAGAAAGAATGTTACAGGTATATGAGTCCTTCAATTATTGCTACGAAACACACACACACACACACACACACACACACTTATATGGAAGGAGTGTGTTTTGTGGTATAGTCAGGAGGAATTAGAAGCCCTTAAAATATAGTAAGAAAATTGTAGGTAAATGAGTCCTTCAATTATTGCCACGAAAATCACACTCACACACTTATATGGAAGGAGTGTGTTTCGTGGTATAGTCAGGAGGAATCAGAAGCCTCCAATTCTCATACATACACGATCACAGGGTCCTTAAATTGGTTGATAAATACATTAGGCCGTATTCAAGAACAATCATGGTGTTTACGATGGTGTGCATGGTGGTATTGGTACGATGGTTGTGTTGTTTGTCTATGGAGTCATCGTACCGGTACCACGCCATCGTATGCACCATGATTGTTCTTGCATACGACCCATTATTATATTATTCTATTGCCCTTCCCTTGTTGTGTGTGTGTGTGTGTGTGTGTATGTGTGTAGTGGCAATGTTTGTGTGTGTGTGTGTGTGTAGTGGCAATGTTGTGTGTGTGTGTGTGTAGTGGCAATGTTTGTGTGTGTGTTTGTGTTTGTGTGTGTGTGTGTGTTGTCTTCAAACATATATGACAATGCTCCAGCCACGTGCGTCGATCCCTTCAAAACTTATCTGGTAATAATTATGTTGTCAGTGATATTATTGAATTAAGGGTTAGTAATATCTTCAAACTATATGAGGCAACAACTAGACTTATAGTGCCTGAACAAATAGTTAAACGAGGATCAACGATGTAGTACACTCGCAATCCAATATTTGTATGCAAGTCTTGTTGAAGTTTCGTATCATTTGACATACTAGTGAACCAATTACAACGCTTATCCTGTTTTATATTTGCTTGAGCTCGCTTAATACTTGATCAGGCTATTCGAAGCAAGCTATCTATCTATCTATCTATAGCTCCGACGCCTCGTTCCCTCCAGGAACTCCCCCCAAGGGAGTGGCCACGGCAGAAGTGTCTCCAGTTCTCCCTGTTCCAACACTCCCTCCTTACTTGTTCAAGCCCTACTCTGCCCCTCACGTTTCTCTCCTTTACATACTCTTCCACTCTGTTCTGCCATCTAACCGGAGGTCTGCCTCTCACACCAGGTCCCACAACTTCACTTCCATACACCTTCTTTACAAACTCCTCACCTTACATTCTCTCTACATGTCCAAACCATCTCAATGTATCACGTTTCACTCTCTCAACCACTCCACACTCAATGCCAATTGCCTTCTCACTCATACCACATCTCTCATACACACTCTCATTACTTTCTCCATCCCACCTAGTAAGTCCACATGCTCCTCTCAAGTAACTCATTTCCACAGCACCTATTCTAGACTGATGAGCCCTACTCCATGTCCATGTCTCCGACGCATATGTCAGTGTTGGCAGGATTATACTATTTCGTAGTCCCCTTTTCACTTCCATACTCACACTTCTACCCTTCATAATCCTCCCCAGTGATCCTATGACCTGTCTACCCTTCACTGCTCTCTCCCTAATTTCTCCTTTCATACTTCCATGTTTACACATAACTGTACCCAGGTACTTAAACTCCTTCACTTCCTCCATCCTCTCGCCCCTCAGAGTTATCTCACACTTCGTCCCAGTTGGTACAGCCACTCTGTAAGGTGTAGCAAAGTCAATCACTTCAGTTTCTGCTCTTTCAAATACCATCACTTTACTTTTACCCACATTCACCTTCAGTTTTTGGATTGCGAGTGTACAGTACGTGTAAGGTACAGTCACGTGCACTAATAGGTACACAGCATTTGGTTGAAGCTTTGAACAGACCACCAAGTCACCAACGAAGTAATTCCAATGGAGATCTTATTGTGCTTTTATTTACTGTCTCTAGGTATTCCAAGCACACCTGGATACTTATTAGTGCTCATGACTGTACTGTATGTGTTTTTAAGCACCCTGTGATAGTGTATGAGACTTGGTGGCTTATGATTCCTCCTAACTATACCAAGAAATAAACTCCTTTTATATAGATGGTGTTTTGTGGCAATATTTGAAAGACGTATTTACCTCCAATATTTCGACTACATCACAGGGTCCCATAAACATCAGCAGTCGTTAAAATAGTTTTCGGAATAGTTTGGACTCCCCTCCCCTATAGCTGTGTACTGTACCAATATACTTCGATTGCACTGACGTAATTTATAGTGAAGCTATCTAATCTTATCTTAAGTAGCCGACATCAGAGTAGAATGGCGGGGAAGACACTCAATCAGGCTAGACACGTGAAAGGGGTAGTAGGCTACAGTGTTGTTAAATCTGCTGGCGCAAAAGATTTCTCCAAACTATTCCAAGAAACAACAGACCACCATTAATTTTGTGTATCTGTTCCTGTTTCCTGGCATACTTTGGAGAATCAAGACACTCCAATGTACCACAAATTTTACTAAATACCTTAAGGGGAAGGGACTGGGAAATGTTTGACACAGAGATAACAGAATGTATATAAGTATATAAGATAATCTTCCTACACTATCCACTTATATCTTCTCTACTTATAATTAATTCTAGTTCTCTCTCCCTTCATGTTTTTATATTGGAGGTAAGGCAGGTATGGTGTAGCTGTAGCCTAAACAAGGTATCACACAAGAATATTTCCCTTTGTTTTCTGTCCAGTATAAATTAAGCTTCATATTGTCAGAAGATCATAATTGATGTTCTCCAATATTCACTTAAACAGCCTCGTAATGACAATAGCTCAGCTGTTGTTTGACTTCCTTTGTATTGATTCCATTGTATTCCTATCATTAATTGGCTTTGCGTTTCGTGTAAACCCTGGGTAGCCTACACAGTTGTACACTCGCAATCCAAAATATGATCCAGGCTTGCTTCGAGAGCCTGATCGAGTATTAAGCGAGCTCAAGCAAATATGAAACACGATAGCCTAAGCGCTATAATTGGTTCACTAGTATGTCAAATTATTCGAAACTTCAACAAGACTTGGATATACATTTTGGATTGCGAGTGTACAGCCATGGCTGAAAGTTCCTGAGCATGGGGTGGTGCAAAGTCACAGCCGATACTGGGCAGAGAGTTGGAACAAGATAACTTTCCACACCCCTCTCACTGTGGCAGCTCACAGCTCAACGAAATGTTAGTAATGTTGTTTTGGCACTTTTTTCTTAGAATTACACGAGATAGCTGTACCCCCTGCTCATGGACTTTTAGCCATGGCTATACATCATACTGTATGGTTATTTAGTCTGCTTTAAAGTGACCAAAACCCCTCAGTTCCCTCACATATGCCCCAGTCACCCACACTTCCTCTCTCTCAAAGTCATGGAAATTGAGTTTCTCTCTCTCTGTTTTTGTCTGTCATGCATAATGCGCTTAAATTTATTACTTATTTGTTCACATCAAACGTTTGTTGTTGTTGTTTCAAAGGTGATCTGATTTGGTTTGGTTATTAATATTGGGAATTTGGGACTTATTAACACCTATAGACTATGTAGAGTGATATATAGGGGCTTTTAGTGTGTGTGGAAGGAAGTGTATTTGGAGTAGCCTAGCCGGTATTTACTGAAAGAATTACCGTTTTGTAGCAGTGTTGCCAGATCCGGCTAGGTCCCAGTATTTTTCTCCGGTCATATCCTGTACTTTACCACGGTTATTTCCCAGTAGTTTGACCAGGTTAGGTCCCGGTAGTCTGCCCAGGTTAGGTCCCGGTAGTCTGATGCAGTCTAGGTTAGGTTAGGTAAGTGATAGTGACCTCTGATAGTGACTCCTGTATAAATACAGAGTCGTCATCTAACACCATGAAGCTCCACTGAGTCCACTAAATTATTTGACTCCACATGCCTCCATCTAGTGCAACATTCTGTACGTGAAGCATCCAACATTTGTGCTGATCGTAATAGCTTCATTCAATAATATCGGGGCCTCGCAAGAATCACGTGCTACTTAGTACTGACATAGTGACAGCCATACAGTCCAAAGTAGGTTGAGTTACATTTTATACAGTTTGGAGCACGTACCCTCTTTTACAATATTTACAGCACCAGATCAGTTGATTACGTGTTTCCTCTTGCATCATGTAGTCATATATATGATATACTTCCTCTGATATTTTTTGACAGGTTATATGGAACCATGTTTCATAGATTTCACATTCTACAGCTAGATGATCATCGTTCACTTCCAGTTCACAGATACTACACAGGTCTGAGGTCTGACTTTGTATTTCCCTCTTCTTTGAGATGCCTCCATCTTGTTTCCCTTGTTTTGGTTCTCCATGCTGTTAGTCACTTTTATGTCTCCCAAAATTTTATATTTGCTGCCACTAACCTCGCATTTTCCAGTCACACGTCGCTCACTGTACCTTCCCATTATTAAATAATCACAACTGGATAAAAACTAGGCTTTGTATCTCTCAATAATTACCAAAATCACAGGGACCAACAAGAAGCACTTATTCCGTTTTTCAGTTGTAGATAAGTATAGGCTACCTATTAATTAATTTAAATGTTTAGCATAATTTTATTGAAATGCATCCTTATTATCTAATATTAGGTATCAAACCTAAAAAATAAAGGACAGAGTTGGTACATATTTGCCAGCCAATGCCAGGTAAAATAAATATGGCGACGTCACGGTCATAGTCAAGGCCAAGGAAGGTCAGTGTTTGACGTCACAGATTGGGACTCTGGGAGGAGTGAGGGATGAAGACTGAGGAGGATGGAAGATTGGTAATAAGAGTGAAGGAGTCAGCAGCAGTGGGATGCAAACTGTTATAGTAAAATACACTAATAAGTTACGTCATGTGCAGTAAGGATACATTTTGGTATGGAAGAATTCATGACCACAGATGGGATCATACTTATTATTGTTGACTTTGGTATGAATGGGATATGGCTGTAAGTGACTAACAGTTTCAGACAGATATATATATATATATATATATATATATATATATATATATATATATATATATATATATATATATTTGCATCTGTACAACCTTCCTACATTGAATTGTTTATAATTAAGGGTCGATTCCACAATCGTATTGGTTTGTTAGCTTCCCAACCAACCACTTTTGTAAGGCTTCATTATTTTCCAAAAGCTGAGTATCCGTATTAGCAAAATCTATTAAAACAGTTAGATAATGATAATCACTGCATAGTTTATTCAGCAAATTCATTAAATAATTCAGCCATAAGGCATTTACACGGCTAAGATTCTTTCGTTTGCGTGCTTACAAACCACTACGAGTGACTGTGAAATCGACCCTAAATGTTTGTTGATGTCAAGGCCCATATGGGCCTTGGTTGATGTGTGTACATGAGGCCTCAACACAATTATAATACAGTAGTTGTAACCCCTCATGTTTGTCACCATATATATAGGTGTTCACAGCTGTTATAGAAATGTGGGTAACAGTGGGTTATCTACTTGAATCAGAGAGAAATAGAAGATGAACTGGGTAATGTTCTTTGGTCGAAAACATAAAGATGGAGGCATGGAAGTGTCATGTTCTCATGTGACGTCACTGTGACGTCACGGTGCGCTCGGCGGCCATGTTGGTAGTATACCTCTATGTATACAAGCAGAGGGTAGTGGTTATGTCTAGCACGTTTCATTGATTTGGACGAGTGTTAGACCTCCTTAAGGGGATATTTAAGAATATCAGGGTTTTGCTGCATGGTGAGATGTTCTAACACAGACAAACTTCCTGGTTTGTCCTTCTTTCGGATCACTAAGGTGATAAGAAACCATGGAGAAGCACACGAGAAACTGCTGATCAAGAGAAGGAATTTATGATTCTCCCGAATATCCAGGGAGCCAACATCAAACCCCTCTCCTCCCCTACAATCTTGGGGAAGAGCCGGGGAAATTTGGGGTTTTGGGTAGGGGAAAACCCTAATTATTACAGGAAAATAATTATTAGTTTGGAATTAATATTCTCCTCTATAATAACCACATGGGATAATAATTTAAAGTGTTAGCTCATTCACTGGCAGATATGAAAATTATGCAGAGAAATAAGGATAAATATATACCGTGCTTCTCACAATAACTGTATGAAGGTCCACCTGGTGCCGAAGTTGATGTTGGTCTTGATGTTTGTCATACCATCACTTCTTTAACTCAACCAATGGTAAAAAAGTAGTGTGCCTTTAAACTTTTATGGCATTTCATGGACTGGAAGTTGTACTCAGGGTTGGGTGATGATATCAAATAGTCACATAGACTATGACCGGGTTTCATATTCATGATTTGTACAATGACATTGGCTGCTACTCGCGCAACAACTGCACCTAGCTCTTACCATCTTTTAAATCTTATGCAGTTATGCTATTATTATTTGCATTAACTAGATCAATATTTATGAATGCGTAGACGAGATTTGATTGGTAGGTTTCAGAACTATGATAGCGCGAATACCGAGAACACCCTGTGTTTTTAATAGATAAATGGAGTTATCATACGTTTAGTGTAATATATAATTATACTGTATATGTATATATATCTTACACTCATATATATATATATATATATATATACCAAGACATTTGATATACCGGTATAGGAGTAATATCTCCACTTAAAAATAGCAGTAGCCTATGTTGTGTAGATGAAGGTTTTGTAGTACTGTAAGTTAATCTACAAGACAGCAGACAATTTTACCTTTCAGATCCAATACCAAATCAAATTATATATTACCAAACAGATTTTTCATTACTAAATTGGGCCTGATTTGGTAATGAAAAATACCAAATGGCAACCCTGCCAGTCTACCAACATGGCGGATGTTTACATGGTGACGTCACACCCATCAGCTGAGTGAGAACCCCCTATTTATTACTAGGCCTACTGTACAGCCACAATCAAATAACCACCAACACTTTCCTTCCATCGTACAACAAGTAAATCAGAATCATATCAAAATGTAATCATACAACACCTTATTATGTCAACTCAACCTTTTCAATTATTATTATTATTATTATTATTATTATGAGGTGCTGCAAAATCATACACGTGCATTAGTGTAATATATATAGATAATTGTACAGTTGCAGCGCAATATCATAGTTCTTGAACAGACTTCCCTTTACACCCTGGTGAAGGACTATGTGCCGCAACTGTACATGGCAACATTCACTGGTGTCGACATAAAGCACAGCACTTAACAAAAAGAACATCCAAATTTTCTGTGTGGTAAATAAGAAAAGACAAAGGGTAGTATTATTAAACTAGGCTACACCTTCGAGGAAATCAATGGCTCTTCGTTGCTCAGTTGAATCAGTTTCCATTATTTTGAAATATGAACTGAGCGATGAAAAGCCATCTCCTCGAAGAAGTAGTTTAATAATACCACCCAGAGTAGCTTGAATAACAGTCCAATATTTCCACCAGTCTCGTAGTGGCCAGGATGTGAGTGGTAATGAAAAAACCTGTAATTAATTATTGTATTTTGATCATCCACTCTCAGAGGATGGAGGAACATCCAAGATGGTGAACTTTGTGATACCGGTGGAGGGTGAGCCGGAGCTGATGGTGGTGGGTGTGGGTAACAAGGTGTCCCTGGTTCACTGGCCCCCTTCCGACCCTGATTCACACACCACTACCCCCATCACACTACACACCTTCACCGATGACCACTTCAATGTAGCCAAGTGTGACCCCCAAGGCAGGCTCTGGGCAGGTCAGTGAAGTACAGTACAGGTAGCTGGTTTATGATGCATGGTAGGCCTATGTATTATCGGTTTAACATTACACAATATGCACAATGTATTATGTATATATGTAAATTATATTATGTAGGCTACAGAGTATGCAATATGTAGGTAGATAATGATTGATTACATGTTCTTATCACTTACTTGAGCTCAACTTACGTTTGAATATGGATAAACCAGCACAGTACAGTATACAGCCTGTGTCTTGGATAATATACTAGGACTCACAACTGTAGATTTATAAAGTTAAGGGTTAAAAGAACTGTGAAAGAGGTCTACAAAATTCTCTTTTTTTTTTTTTTTTTTTTTTCTTTTTAATGCACCAGCTCCTGCATTTCCTATCTTAACATTCAATGCAGTGTAAACCAGTATTTCTTGAAGTACTTATTTACAAAACTACTGCAAACTCTATTTTTTCTTGGCTGACGTTCCCAAATCGTAGATGTACGTGGCACCAATGCTGTACTGTACTGTTTGTATGGTAAAGTGATAACCTGTATTTGTGAGACTTAGAAACTGTGATTGTTCTGTGGAAATACTGGATGATCAATAAACTATGATGTTGAAGCCATTCTATGTTTATATGTTTATCATGAATAGCCAGTGAGTTTACAGTGAGTGAGGTCAGTACTACTCAAGTGCCACATCTATGAATTTCAGGACACAGTGAAGATAAACAAAAACTGTATAGAATATTCTCTGTAATTTATAAACACTTTCATCAACTCAACCATGTGCTGCCAGACTGATAGAAGTTGGAAGGAAACCAATGCATTTACAGTACTGGTATGTCTGGCCAAGAAAACAGATGGATGACAGAAGTGATGACTGTGTTTGGTTGGTTGCAGGTACTCTGTCTCCCACCGCTGATAACATTAAGCCTGTCATACCCAATGCTGGAGGACTCTATCGGTTTGACCATGACCTCGTCTGCACTAAGTGGGCCAAGGATGTGCGTAAGCATTATTTCTGTTAATTATTATCATTATTGTTATCATCATCATCATCATCTTTTAGTTATGGAAATGGTAAGGGAGAAAATACCATTTGATGCCAAATTCCCCTCACACCATGCTCATTTTGCCCCCCAAAAAGTTGTTCTTCAGAAAAGAGCTTTTGCACTAAGGTGTCCTTATCTATATTTGAAATGGGTTAATGCTCCATTTTGGCTCCTAGCATTTTAAGGAGGAAACTAATATATACAGTACAGGATAGGGAGAGAGGAACAGGAATGCTAGAGGAAGAAGGGAGGGATGTAAGGAAATGGGGAGTGAGGTAGAGGACTAATTACCATAATGAGGGGGAAAGGAGGAAAGATAATTTGTAGAGAGAGGTGTGAAAAGAAATTAAGATGAAGTAGGTATAGCTTTGACTGATATATGATAATCTACTTTCTTTCTACAATTTTATTCTGGAGTTTTCTTCTTCTGATTGACATCACTTGTGTAATAACTAGTTTTATGTGAAGAATATATTTTCATGGGCTTAAGATTACTACATCCAAATTGGAGTTCACTGATTCCCACAAACTATATGACACAAAAAATAATTCACCAGTACATGTATGTAGAATATGATATTACATTTCAGGGAAGTTTAGAGTTACAGTATCAAAAGCCTAGAGTTCATTGGCAGGATCACAGAGCTTTAATTTGTTACATGAATTATAACAAAGACATTGACAAAGGGGGCTGGAGTTCCTCTGAATGCCTCTGTTTATTGGTGCTATCCGTCTCTTGTAGTTGACTTACAAGGTGCTGTTGCACTGCCACAGATACCAATTCAGGTATATACCCACACCAATGGAGTTTTTACCAATGACAAACATTAAACATTTGAAATACATTGTAAGCTTTGTTTGTAGGTGACGATCTCAAATGGGATGACGTGGAGTGCCGACAGGAAGCACTTCTACTACGTTGACTCTCTTGCCTACTGCATCTATCAGTTTGACTACAATGACACAGAAGGAACCATCAGTAAGTCATCTCTCTTTCATCCTGGTTTTTAGTATCAGAGTGACACTATTTTCCCCTATTTGATTCTAATGATAGCAAATTTAAATAGAGGTTAACCTAGATTTTATGACTATAACATCACTGCAGTTTAAAAAGACTTTGAATGCTAATGGACCTACTTATGATATAGGATGCTCTACTTTCTTATCACATACATAGCCTACTGTACTCTACTTCAATTATCAGCTCCTCCAGAAGCACATAATCAGTCACACCTTTCTTTTGCCTCAGCTCACTTTCATGCACTCATTTAAGTTTATGTACCCCTGTATGCTGAAAATAAAGAGTTGCATGTACACAGTTCACACCATTACATTCATCCAATTCATTACATTAATTTCATCTCTTTACATGTATCACTTATGGGGGGCGTGAATTAGATGGTGAAAAGGAGGTTACTGTTTCTTCCAAACTCTGACACAGTTTGCCAAAGCTACAAAAGTCTCAGTTGTTCTTTGTATTTTATGGAAGAATCTGTAGTCTTCTACATTATGATATTTTACCCATTGATTCTTACATGTCTAATAAGGACTGTGATGTTGCCGATGAATTGGATACTGCTGGTTTCTTTAAGCAGAGTCATAAAGTGTATTGCCCCAGTATGGCATAGTTCATTTATTATGTGGCTCAGTTTGAAGGAATCAGCAGCCTTCAATTGGCAAACATGACTGATCCCATAATTGGTGTTGTGGTGTAGGCAACCAGCGGGTACTGTTGGACTATGAGGCTGCAGGACTGAAGGACCAAGCACCTGACGGGATGACTACTGATGTGGATGGTAACCTGTGGGTGGCTTGCTTTGCTGGCAACCAGGTGGGTGCTAAGGGTCTTATGTGAAAAGGTCATGAGCTAAATGATGACAATGACTAGTACAATGGCTCCAAGTAGTGACTATGGAGCCATCGTCTTCACTTAAATGATGATGATGACGAGTACAATGGCTCCAAGTAGTGACTATGGAGCCATCATCTTCACTTAAATGATGACAATGACAAGTACAATGGCTCAAAGTGTTTTAGTGCTTGTGGAGCCATCATCATCACCTAGCCAATGACTTTTTTAACATATAGTCCTGCCTCCTACTACTCTTATACTAATATTTTCAAAGATCTGCAAGAAACCAAAATATTTTCTTTTCAGGGGACTCCTAGGAGTTTTTGGTGATACTTGGTTTCATCGTATGTGTATCTCCTCTTAACTTCCATACCTGAATTATTTTCTTATTAAGCTTTCATTTTCATTTGATAAGTGATTTTGTTCATACCATTAAAAACGTGCATGAGTTATTCCTAAGTTACATGGTACAGGGTGTTACAGGATGTTGCAAGGTTTGAACCATCACATACACCTCGCTGTAAATGACACTGTGTTAATACTAATAGTTTCCTATTCATACTTAACATGGGAGGACAACTATTATGTGTACTGCTGGAGTCATCATTTTTATTATGCATCTTCACAACACACCCAACATACCTTTTATGCCAGGCAGCCTTCACTTCTGTCATGGGTTTTCTTGGCCTGTACATCTCAGTTTATGGACTGGTTGGATCCTAAAGTGGATTTTACAGTCAGGATCCAAAATTTCAACACTCCCCTGACTAAGAGCACAATTATGGTTATAGTGTTTAACCTTTTAACTGCTGGTGATTTTTCTGTCACTAGTACAACTTAAATTACAAGACGGCAATGCTGTGAAAGCAGCCAATCAAGTTGTCCTTAATTTTCACTCTCAATGTCTGTAGGTGTACTCTATAGTTGGATTCATATATGAAGCTAGTTTGGGCAGCAACCTTCCTACTCTACAGCGTTGCCATGTGTCTACTCTGCTCGGGTCAGGTGTGAGAGTTACTGTACCCCTGGGATTTGACATCAAACACATGTTCGCTGTGCTTGGTTGACGGGAAGACAACACACACACTCTTTGCTTGTGTGTGTATTGTAAATAATATCCCTTATATTATTTATACGAATACATACGGTAGTTAACTTGTTCTGAGTACACGTATTATATCATCAATTCCATCATTCTGTGTGTGTGTATTGTGAAGAACATCATAAATTAATTTGTACTGAATACAGCATTTTCCCCAATCTCTCTCTTTAAATTAATCTATTGTTTTTTATGAGAAATTCTTATCTTTGTTTCAATACATTTTCTACTTCTTTTCCACCCCACTGTTGAGGTAAAAGTTGATTACAAATGAATCCATGAATTTATCGACTGCCATGTCTTGCTGTGCGTCTTTCTCCTGCAGGTGTTCAGCATGTTGTACTGCTCTCATCCAGTGTTGTGGTGTGACGTGATTCATGGCTTCTGTTACAAGAATTTTAGTTCAGCCATTTGCTACATATATTTTCACCTGAGCCCATATGAGCTCTTTAGGATTATATTGGCAGTGGTATGTAGGCAACCTCACAACCCAATGTCCGGCTGCTTCTGTAATTGAATCAATTACATATTTTGTGCCGGTATCAAGCTTCTTGGCGAGCTCATACAGTTCGGGTTTTAACAAGATATCTTTGGGCTGTATTCCTTTTTTCATGAGCCAATCCCTTATTTCTGATTTTTTCCATGTTGAGGTGGGCTTTTTCTCCATCTGAACAGAATGATAAGACGTATTGTCCATCACGATTATTGATTTCGGTGCGAAATTTGGCAACAGCTGATTTCTGAATCAATCCTCGAAGAGTGTTGAATTCATTTGGTTATGGTAATCGCCGTCGTTCAGCGTGTCAACGAAGCCATTTCTTGTCTCAGCGTGGAGGATGATCAAACGACTTCCTTTTCCTGTTGGCTTTTTTACTCCAGCAGCTTGTGGTGAAGTGGTGTCAGTCCAGCATTTTCTTACGGTATAATTTTGGTTGATCCGTGTTTCATCCAGATAGACAATGTTCTGGCATGATTGTTTGATGTGTTGCAGTTCTCTAAGAAATCTGGTCCGAGCTGCAACAACATCAGACCTCTCCATCAGGAATTTTCTTCCATCAACCTTCGCATACTTGAATACCAGCTGGTGAAGAATTCTGCGAAGGGAAGACTTGCTCCCTTTGAATGAGATATCTTTTTCCTTGAGCTCTTCTGCAATAGTGTGTAATGTAGGTAGCTCACGCCTTTCGTAAAAGCTTGCAACAGTTTTTCTGATTACTCCTTTGTCAAAATCGTCCACGTTAGTTACCGTTGCACAATAGCTCTTGGTTGGTGAAGTAAATGTTGGCTCCTCCGAAGTTTGTGTTGATGAAGCTCTATTGTATTTAGAACATATTCTCATTACCGCTCCCTCGCTGACTTTTGTAGCTTTCGCTGTGCGAGCAACTGCTCTTGAAGGTGGTATTATGAAGTCTCGTGTGGCTATTTCTTCTAAGAAATACTTATTTATGTTGTAATTAAGTTCTTTTTCGCGGCTATGGAGCACACAAGAGCGAGTGGGTGTAGCTGCCATTGTGATGAATACAAGAATACAAGTGAGACTATACTGAGTGTTCTGTCACTTATATGGCCATGTAAGGTCGTGGTGTTCAATGGTGGCGTGAGGTGTGGGGTGGGGCAATTTACAGTTTATCTCGGAAGTGTTGTCAGTGTTGAAAATTATTTTTTATATTTCTTTGTTACTGTAATGTGAAAACGATATATAATTAATATATATAATTAATTATATACAAATACTTTAAAAACAATGCTCAATACTGTACTACATATCTGACATATAAAGTATATATACATAAATATTTACGAGTATGGAATCATGAATGAACGTCTCAGGTGTTGGACAGCACCTATAGACATCCTCCCTCCCCCCCTCTGTCACCCTTTTCCTCCCTACCAGGGGGTAGTGACCTGACCACCTTCACCACAGATATGACAACAACACAGAGTAGTACACTGTTGACATGTGTACTGGATTCACTTCCATACATAAAGGATTGTTATTATCCTAAATATAAACACATTTACAACATAATATAATCAAGGTTTATCATATACAATAATTTTTTGAAGATTTGAAGACTATTTCAAATGCTAAATAACGAAGGTATCAAATATTGTATGCCTTGTTTGGGTTAAATGACAACACTGTTGGGTGAGGAAGTCCCGTAGGCCGTAGTCTCCCCGCCCAAACTAGCTTCATATTTGAATCCGACTATAGTACAGTATTATAAATATGTTGGGAGTTTGTCAAAATGAAAGATACTGCCTGTGTTAAGCAGGCTAATAGATCTCTTTCTCAAGAGGCCATTGTCTCGTTGCTGTTGTGATCGTGGTTTCCCACTAAAGTGAAATTACAGTTACTATGGTCAGGAAAATCCCATCTGGACAATGAAATTCCTTGTTACCAGGCTGTGTATTGACAATAAAATTTTCTAGATTTACTCTACACACTTGGAAAACACAAATACTCCCCAGTTAGGACTGTGGAGGAAAAGATTTCCAAGCTATTGCAGAGGCATCAATCGGTTGCTTGGTCAAGTTCATTTGCTTCAGGCATACCATAGTTGTACTTCATTTACCAAGTAGAAAGAACTGGTTTATCAAAATTATAAAACTTGTATACCCCTACAGTATCAAGACAGAGTTCCTTGATACTGTAGGGGTATAGGACTCCCAAGTCCAGGTAGGGTTGTATGTTGGATAAATGTGGCTGATGTGTGCTCCTAACTCGTAAGGGCTAAGCAAGATAACAGTTTGTAATACAGGCTGTGTACATTTAACCTTGCACAGTGGAAAATTGACTACAGTACCATATTGTTCTTTTGCACACCATTAATTTACCTTTGATTTTATTGTATAGTACTGTGTACTCAAATGCCTGGGAAGATAACCAAACTATAGCTGGTGTTTGAACAGGTATAAATGATGGTGGTAATATCCTGGCAGGTGATATGTGTAGACCCCAGGGAGTGCCGTGTGGTACGTCGGGTGGCTCTCCCAGTCTCCCAAGTGACCTCAGTGTGTTGGGGCGGACCAGACTACTCAACGTTATACGTCACTTCAGCTCAGGTCCAGCTCTCCCCAGAACAGCTAGCAGCCTCACCTACTGCTGGTGCCACCTTTGCTGTTACAGGCCTTGGCACCAAAGGCTTCCCACCCCCCAACTATAAGGTGGACCTGAAGAAGCTGAGGGACATTATAAAGAAGTGAAGTTGACTCTCACCTGTATCTTGGGAATGACTGCTGCTGTGTGGCAATATTTGGAGGATAAAATAAGCGTCAACAGGCCAACAATATCTGACTTCCTCAATTCCAGTTGAGGTTACTCACATATACTGTAGATGTTCACTAAATGGGTGAGATAAGTTTTGTCAGTTCTGTCAGTATATTATTAAGCTCATACAGGTATATGGTTTTGATAATATAGATCTCAATAGCTACCTGTTGATATTTCTATTAACATTTGAGTTTATACAGACTGTACTTAACTGTAATATGAATTGATGGACTTTAACAATGATTATATCTGTGATGAGACTCTTCATGATTGTTCTTACCCCAATCACCAGGGAAACAGAGTTATAATAATGAATTCCACTCTAGCTGACTAATCTTGGCTTTATCACCACTAAGACTTTAGAGACAGATGTGTCACTATTGTTTCATTCAGAGATAGCTATCTTCAGTTGGAAATTATCTATATGCTCATTTACAATCATATTTCTTTGAAAACCAATTGGTGTTGTGATTTAGTGGCAGTCATATACTGTAGTTGCAATCCTTATTACAGAAGAAATGCATGTAGAATTTTCAGTAACTGATTTGCTTTCTGTTGCAGACCATTATATTCTCCAGCTACCAAAAAGTTACCTACAGCAGTACTCAAGCTCAATATAGGATGATTCAATTATCAGAACAGTCTCACTTCCTTACATTCCTAACACTATCCATTTTGAGTACAGTTTAACCTTCAATAACGACTGGCAAATTATTAATTTTTCTCTAGTGAACACCATATGATTTTCATGCTATTAGAATGAGGGACATGCATTCTACTGACCCAGACCTTATAAAATAATAATGTAGTGCACTGAGGCTGTATGTGGACATTAACCCCTTCCCACAAGGTCAGTGTGTAGCATTGAGTCTTGAGAACTGTCCACAGTCCACACTAATTGGCAGTGACTGCTGCATAGTGTGGTTCTCTCACTTCTTTACTTTACCAGTGTTAGAACAGTTCCTGGCAGGTTGTGCCCACACCTGGCTGAGTCTGTTAATGAAAGAGTTGTTTTCATTGACAGCAGTTGTTTTATAGACTGGATATACGTGTTATTCTACCATCAAACCTGCAAGCAAGAGCATTTTGACGATTTCCCCGCTTATGGTGTCATCTCCATTAGTGCTAATATAATAAGTCCCCTCTTATTATCTGTCTGTTCCTATCTAATGTTCTCTAATGTGCAATGGTAACATATTCACATCACACAGGACTCCGGAAGAAACCAGAATTTGATTCTGTACACCCCTGACCTATGAATTGGATGTCCAAACTCTTACCACTGAGCCACGACATGTCCACTTCTGTATGGCTGCCTCCATTATGCATCATACTGTGTTTTGTCATCTGCTGTCTGGTGCTTAAAAATGTCTTCATTCATTCATATGGATTGATGTGTTGTTCCTCCGGTGAAGCTTCCATAAGGGCAGGCTAAGGCAGAAGAGAAGAGTAACAGTTTCTCTGTATCATTTGGCAAAGCTTTATTATGGGTCCTCCTGTCCATCACAGAGGGGCTATTTACTCCCTACCCTCAGGGATATGTGTAGCACTGCGCAATGTGCTGTGTTGAGAAGATATATTGGGTACAGACACACATTATCTGGTGTAGATTTGATTCCCCAACATTTAAGAAACAGAGAAATGTAACCAGCAAACAAGATTTGGGAGAGAAACTTGAAGCCAGGTAATTTCGTTAAGTCTCCCAACACCTTAGTGGTAGTTCCTGCTTGTGTTGGGCTATCTACTCCCTATACCTACAGTACTCCGTAGTATTATATGTATTTACTTTATAATACTGTATACAATACACTTAACCTTAATCACAACATAAATGCAGTACTTAAGCTTCATCAAAATAGCTTGTGTTGTGTGATTTATCAGTAGGAGTACATAATCCAATATCTGAATTCTGAGATTTTGATAATTATTTATCTGAGAAATGGATATTATTCTACTGTGCTCAGTCACATTGCTGTTTTGCTGTTGTATGAAGGTACTACTCCTTCCCCTAAGGTTGGCACAGTGCACCTTTGGTCTCTTTACCATTCAGGCATGAAGTCAAAGTAAAGTACAGTACAGTACACTATTATCAAAGCATTCAAGCGAGGGGAATGCATAGCCTACAGGACAATGTGACTTCTGTACTGCAGCGTTGGTGTATTCATATTCGAATACAGTATTTGGGTGTATTTGTATTCGAATAATTGTTATCAGACATCAAAATATTTGCATTCGTATTCGAATACTTGGGAAAAGTATTCGTATTCCTCGAATAATCCTTAATCCGTCATCAGAAATAACAGAGTTATTGTTCCTTGCAACTCTAGCTTCCTGTTTGGCCGACATGTATGATACAGGTTCAAGAGCTGTGACCGGGCGGTGACCGTGGCACCCTGTTACTGTTTAGTCTAACTCCTTTGCCAATTGCCAGTGAAAGCCTGGAAGGCGACATGTTTCAGTAGGTCCATGTTCAACCAGGCTCATTGTTGGATTTATTCTCTATTGTTCTGTTGCCCTCTGGAATCCCCTGGATATATACCTGCTTTCCTTAGTGCCAAATAATCCCTCTTGGCTTGGTGTTAGTGCTAATTGTAATACAGTAAACCCTTGCTAAGTTGGATACTGAATAAATTCGGACGCTGTCAGTGCCTCGGACACTCCGCATAAGTCGGATGTATATCCGACCTATGCGAAGATTTTCCGGGTTCATCATCACAAAGGCCTACAGTCTGAGAAGTGCTGCAAGTTGATTTTGAACAAAATTCGAATTACCATCTCTATCCCATACATTTATCTCTATGTCGACTGACATGCTTTGACATAATTGCTGTCTATCATAAAGCAGTAAAGATTGTTAAGTCACTGATGGTATAAAGGTGGGATGAACCAATAAGGCGGCTGTAAAAATTGGCAGCAATTCAATCAACCATTTTGTCAGTGGGGTTCAGTAATAATAATATACAGCAATTATTTCAAGCTGATATTATTACAGAGTACTTAAAGTGGATACAAGTAAGCATTATTAGCCGATATCCCTCCAAATACTAACAGTAATCATTACATTCATGTTGGTGGTACTTGGTAACTTTATCCACCTCCCCCTTCCTCTCTCTCTCTCTCCATCAAGTCATGTCGGCATGTTAGGAAGATGAAACATATCCATACAAATCCATCCATTTCTCTCCCATAGTGCTTTTTACGTAAAATCTGAAAGGTCCATCGTATTCAAGAGAGTTTCATGTACTAAGAGCAAATGTTTTATACTAAAATTTCTTTCATAATTGTTGTTGAAGTTCCTCAAGCTGTCTGGCCGAGCAGCCCCGAGCTCCTGAGGAAGGCCACTGCCTGAACCGGGCTTTCCCACAATGCCCTCAGAGAGTGTATGTTGTGTTGTTGGCGAGTGTGGTTGTGTGCGTTGCAGTCTTCAATAATGTGTTTAATAGAATGGGGTGCTGTGTTGCATCCCGGACAGGCATCCGCAATGGCTCCATCCAGCCTCTTCTGATATGTCAGAAGGGCCGGGTGGTGGCCACACCGCAGCCTGACCAGGTGGACTCTGTCCTCACGGGGAAGGGAGGATTCGGATGGGTGGATGTCAGGAGGTTGTGCATGCAACTGTGTGTTGTTTTTGAGTGTTTGGATGGACTAATGAGTGATTTGAGTATGGATGTGTTTCTGGAGATTGATTTGGGGTGGGCAGGGTGTAAGATATGATAGTATTTGTGTATGGTATCGTGTACTGGGTGTTGTTTTGATGTTCCTTGGCATGTGTGGGTGTTGTGCCATGTAGTGTAGTGGATTGTGTGGGTTTGTGGAGGCTGCAGCAAGTGTTTGTGTGCCTCTCATGTCAAGATGATCCTTGATTTTGAGGACTTTGGTTTCATAGTGTAGGTGGTCTGTAGGTGTGGTAGCTGTGCAACCTGTGATTGTCTTTAGGGCTCTGTTCTGTATGGTTTGAAGGGTGTTGTGATGAGTCTCAGTGAGGTTTGAGGCCCAGACAGGGCTTGCATAATCCATCACTGATCGAATATATTGTTTGTATACTGTGATTGTGGATTCTTTGTTGTGTCCGAATGTTGTGCTGGCAAGTGATCTGAGGGCTTTAAGTCTTTGCATGCATTTGTTTTTGATGGCCGTGATATGTTGTTTGAATGTCATGGATGTTTTGTATGTTATGCCAAGTATTTTGGGTGTGTGTGTGTGTGTGTGTGGTATAGGTGTGTTGTTTATGGTGAGGTGTGGTGTGTAGCAGTGTTCTGCGTTCCAGTTGGTGAGAAGGGTGACAGTTGACTTGGTGGGTGCTATTTTAAGTCTGTTTGTGGTGAACCAGGCATTAAGTGTGTTGAGGTAGGGTTGGAGGATGAGAGTGGCTGTGTCTGCATTTCTGTGTGTACATGTGAGTGTTATGTCGTCTGCGTAGGAGGCTATGTGTATTTGTGGGCCCTGGGGTGTTGGTATGTCGTGCATGTATAGGTTGAAAAGGGTGGGTGAGAGTACAGAACCTTGGGGGACACCATTGGTGAAACTTTTAATGTTAGATGACTAACCAGCAAATGTAACATGGGCTACTCTTCCTCCCAAGAAGCTGGCCAGCCATCTTTTGGTGTTATTATGCATATTTGTGTTGTATATTTTGTTTGTGAGGTTATGGCGGGGGATGGCATCAAATGCTTTACTAATGTCCAATGTAACTAAGTGTGTTCTGTGTGGGGGTCTATCTGAGTTGATGCCATCAAAAATTCTTTGTGTGAGGTCTGTATGAAGGGTGTTTGTTGAGTGTAGCGGTCTGAAGCCATGTTGCAAAGATGCAAGGGGGATGTGTAGTGTGATTAGTTTAATGATGTGGCGCTCAGTGATTTTGGAGGGGGTACAAAGGAGGGTGATGGGACGGTGTGATGAGGATAGTGTGGGGTCTTTGTTGGGTTTGGGGATGGTGATGATGTTTCCGTGTTTCCAGATGTTGGGTAATGTGTTGTGTGAGTAGCTGTAGTTTGCTTTGTTAGTGAGTGCTTGTATGCCTTGTGGTCCAAGGTGCTTAAGGTGCATGTTACTGATGTTGTCAGGGCCACAGGCAGGTGAGTGTTTTAAGTTGTGAATGAAGTGATTCGTCTGATTTGTGAATGGTGTTTAGTCTGGGTCAGTGGGGAAACGTCTCTTGCGTCTAATGATTTGTCTGTCTTCAGGGTGAGGGTGAAGGTGGCTGACGTGAGAAAAATGTTGGATGAGTGTGTTTGCTTGTTGGAGGGTATAGTGTCTGTTGTTGTGATGGCTGCATGTGATTGTGTAGTGTTGCTGTTGGACAGTGTGATGCTGTTTAGTGTTTTGTATAGTTTGCTGGTGAGATTAAGTGTGCTATAAACCTTGGGTGTATATTCTGACTTATACTTGCTGTAATTACTGTACCTTATTTATTACCCTCCAAAGTTTTAATAATTGTATTATAGTTGTACAATTACTGCTTAATCCAATTATATATACAAAATCTTCCTAGCTTATGTAATAGGTGCGCTAAGTGAAGAAATATAAATATTTTTTGAAGGTGGAATGCTTGGTGAGAATGTAAACAAATCATAGCCCTCCCAACTGTAGCAGAAGTGCCACCTCTACCGATGTGTTTGCACAAATCAGAGCCGATTTTCCTATTGGAATGGACTATAAGAAATAACTGCAATGGGTTCATTTGCAACGGAAACATACATTATAGGTACCATGGCACAAATGTTTTAAATCAAAAGAGCAATTGGAAAGTGGAAAAAAAATTTATTTTTCCTAACACAAACATGACAAGATGTGCGTCATGTATGGCCAGTCACAGCATTATAATTATTAAAACAAGCATGGGAAGAACTCCTCATATTTCCAGTCGTTTTTTCTGTAGGTGATGATGCAAGTCCACAGCTGTTACCTTAAAGGCTACCCATGACTGGTTTAATTTTGCCACCCAGGGGTTAAGTCATACATCAGCCAATTACAGTAGATGCCATCACTAATGATACTGGCTGTGGATAGTTCTCACCAACTAGTGAAAATATGACCACAGGAAGTCCTACTCACACATACAGTACGGTACAGTACAGCGCTACCAAGGGCACCATCACATAAATACTGCAGATCTATTATTTACATTTCACTCATAACGATGAAAGCAAGAATATTCCTAACCCAAGGCATTATCAAATACACAAACAAAATTAACAACATTGTTAGTACCGTAACTTCATTACTGACTGAAACCAGGAAATATTTTAATTCACTATGATCTACCAAAAAAGTAACAAGTAAGCGGTAATGCATTTCTCTTAAAAGAACTACCTGTAATTGTTTTTAAAATCATTCCTATCTACATTAAATTTTAAGCTCATATTTAATAAACTGGGTCTGTATTTACTGATACAAAAATTGCAAAACCCTTAAAAATGTCCAAACTATGTATATGGATGGTAGTGAAAGTCTTAAATCCAATCAGAATCTTAATTTCTAATAAAGCTCTAATAATCTATTTTCATATTAATACTCCAATATCCAGTAGATACTTTCATTATTTTGTTCAAAAACCACAAAATTTATATTAAATATAAATAAAACTTAATGCTGGCAAATTTGGGATGAATTCCTTATACAGTTAAACAATGAGGGAAATAAAAAAAATAATAATATAGCACGATAGTTGAGACCTACACTACTCTCCGAACCTCAAAGAACTGCTTGAGGTAATACACCTGTCCAATGGTCATGGCAACCAGGACTAGAGCCTCAAAGATGGACCACATGACCACCCTGGAGTTGGTGTTGTCGTTGATGGAGCGGTGGATGCGCTCACGCACCTCCATGTAATCCTGCTCATGCTTCACTCCAGACAAGGCTGCTGACAGTTCTTTGATCATATCTTCCATCTTGTTTCCTCCTCCTTCCCCTGAAAACAGAAGAGCAACACATGAATGATGACAAAGAGAAACTAGCACCAGGTCTGAAAGGAAAGACCACGTGGAAAGCTTCACAATTTTGGAGTTATCCTTGCGTAATGAGCATGGTAGTAAATGATCTTGTGATGCTTAAGATTACAAATGGTTAATATTGTGGCAGAATTGAATAAAAATGAATGTTTTAAGTAGAAATTTAGTGGTTATATGCAGTACATTACAAATGTTTAAATTTCTTCAAGCTAGTTCTACAGGTAGCCTGAAGACTGTGGTGAAACACCATCCCATTTTGGGGGTTGCTGCTACAATTAGAGGGTAGCAGGAGCTCTAGTAGTGCCATAACCTCACAGAGATGATCAAGGGACATGGAATATTTCCTGAGTATTTATAATATACAGTAGCTTGAAAAAATGGTAATTATTAAATAAAGAATTGAAGAGATTTAAGGCCAATTAACCAATAATGGATGTGGGTGACCCAAACAGCACTACAGTAATTACATTTTTTTTAAGGACAAAAATACTGAAGTAAAATGACACTCAGTTTGAAAAAATTGCTATGTAGTTACTCTGATATTCCACAAACATGGAACAAACAATTCCCTATAGCAACAACAAATATATTCTTTTTCTTTACTAAATCATTGAAAAAGGCTGGGTTGCTTATGAAAAACATAAGGATGTTCACTTTAGGAGAATGCCCTTTTAAGCGATTTAAAACCACTTTTTCACTTCTTTTTTTTCAAGCTTGCTAAGTAGTAAAATAAACTGCTGTCTGCAAGATGAACTGTGATACATCAGGTGATTAAATATTTTTGTAATGAAGTTGCATTTTGTGAGTTTGAAGTGGCTGCTTTATCCAAAGTGGGGAATAACTCTGACACCTATACAGTAGTTACAAGTATTCTATAAAAACTTGTTGAACAGAATAAAGTCATTGACTGATGCAGTTAAAAAAAATACAAGGAGGATTTAGAAAGGGTATGGGTTGTATGATCAAATATTTATTGAGGCACAGGTATTTAATTAATTGGCATGAGTATGGTACAGGACAGTAGCATTCAATCAATAATTATCAAGACTTGAAAGTACATTACTGAGAAGACTTTATCGGTAAGGTGGCAGGTCAATGTTACCAATTAAATAATAAGGTAAGGGATGTCACATGGGTGCAACCAGTTGATGAATATGTGCAATGATCTGCTGGGGACCATGTTCAGAGAGCAAGATAGTTTAGAACTTTATGTGCCAGAGTGGACTGCTTTGTGATGAAGTGGCAGAGGTAGGCCGAAGGAAAATTGGCTGAGGAGAGTGAGGAGAGAAACTGCGTAGGAGTGTTTGGAGTTATTTTGAGGGTGATGGCGAGGGGTTGATAAAGGTTGAGAGTTTATTGAGGTCCTATACATCCCCTAATTGAAATACGAATAAGTTCACTACTCTACATACCTTCCTCTGTGTTGCCAGCACCAGGGTCAGCCTTTTCAAGTGCCTCACCCACATTCATAGAGAACATGACAATCTTGGGGGTCATGGTGGACATCTTGTTGGAGAAACAGTAGGTATAAACACCGTCCATGCTGGCAGGGAAGGTGTACCTCCCGTTGGACTCGCGTTCACCCTCATGTATCGATTTACCATCTGGCCCAATGATCTTGATGTCAATATCCAAGAACCCGCCCTCAGCAACTTCAAAGGCCAGGCCTACAGAATAAAGAATAATAGTACACCATTAGGTTTTAACATATGACTCCGACATATACGTTCAGTTACCAAAGGTGAGTTAGAGAAATCTGTGAGCTGTACAGTAGCTCCCAAAACTACTGTATCATTAAAATAAAGTGCTATACATTCTGACACAATGGACGATGTATCTGACATGTACCGAGATGACAAGTGGGCGGGGACAAGGTTTAATTCTGTTCATTCCGCCATCCTTGTAACTCACTTTAATGATAGTTTTGGGAGCTACTGTACATTCACTCATTAACAAACCTGCAAAAAGGAAACGAATATGCTTTAATCCTGAAAGCGCGGATGATGACAATTGTCAACATCACCAACGAGTGTGGGTGACCGCGTGTGTTGACAATTGTCAACGATATATTTCTTAAATATACACGCCCCCTGACATACTTAATTAGGCTCACGACAGAGGGTGTATGTGCTTAGCAGATCCCATGAGTCACACCAGCCTTGTCCATCCAGTGTAGCAATATCTCTCAGCAAGTGAGGATGTATTTTCAGGGCTTAGCTTTTGTGCTAATTATGTAAAAATGACAAGTGATGTTTTATTTCATATGGGTGTGTTGAAAAATATGATTCAGACACGTTTTATGATGTAATTAGAGCATAAAAACATCCTTAGAATTGTTAGTAGAGTGTAAAAATGTGCTTTGAGTTGTGGTCATTCTGAGCTGGCTAACCATCCTACAAATGTCCATTTAGGTTTCACAAGTACATCAGGAGACAGCTTAAGGTTTTTACTTCAATATGGTGTATCATATATTAATGTAGGTTTAGTTGTTTGCATGCTATTAGCCGCCAAATGTTTGTTTACATTTTGCAAAAATATGCCCATTGTACAGAGGTGGCAGGTGCGAACATGCCCGCAGTTAGAGGGTTAAGCTTTATCTTATACTTCAACTTCTGTTAAACTTCAGAGTGGCTATTTATGAGTCTATACCGTACAGTGCTGCTATTCATGTACGGTAGATCTAGTAAGGTGGTGAAGCATGAAGGCCTGTGATATTATGGACAGCGTGGATTTAGGTTTAAAAAAGAAGGGTTTTATATAATAATTGTGTGTCAAGATTGGAACCTGCATGTTAATTCCTTCCACAGGGCATCTATCTCAATTAGTCACAAGGAATGTCACTTATGATTTTACTGAGGGAAGTAGGGTTGGTTTAACACCTTGAACCCAACTCAGTACTGTACCTTACCCATACCCTCGAGTTACAGATAAGGTACAGAACCATATTGTTACCATGTGATTTGAGTGCCTGTGTGGCCTTCCATGGTGGTCTATAGTGCTGTTTAAATGAGAAAAGGTGTCAGGTGTAATTTGCAAGTTGTCAAATTACTGAATAAACAGCATCTGGTGTAGGATGCTGTCAACACCAACAGTCGGCCATCGGGGATATTCATATTTAGTAGGTAACATGTCCATTACTCCTCCCTTGATGTATGTACTGATCCATGGCTAACACCAAACAATTATTCCTCTCCGTTTGGTTTGGTTTGTCAATTTCCAACGTTCATGGCCGATTATATTATCAATACAATACACAAGGCATCCACTACCCAAAGCAAAAATCCATGGCTGCAATAAAGTAAAAATACGTCCCTCTAATGTAACCAAAATACCGCGTCATTCAGAAAAACCCCAAATGTAAAGTTAGGTATATAAAAAAAAAAGCAGGGTACTTCTACAGAAAGCAAGTGGTGAAAGTTGAAGGCATAAAACCCAAACAATAATGACCTGACCAAACGAGTGAAAAACAAACCAAAAAATATATAAAAAACAAAATTACCCTCGACTATTTAAACATTTCTCAAGGTGCTCTCGTATATTACATGCCTGTGGAAGCAAACTAAATACAGGTTAATTGACCACATATGCCCAGTTGTGCCTCACGGGGCTTTGATGGCTCTCTCTCTCTCTCTCTCTCTCTCACACACACACTACTCTTTCTCTCTCGCTCTCTCTTACACAGACCACTCACTCACTCACACTCTCTTTCTCATTCTCCACCACACACAACTCACTCATTAACTCTCACTTTCTCCATTAATTACACACACACTACTCACTCTCTTTCTCTCATACGCTCTCTCTCTCTCTTTCTCTCACTCACTCTCACCTAATTTAGTCCCCGCCGTCACTTTCTCGAAGAAGCATTCCTCGTCATGGGCATCAATGGTGACGAAATATGCGTTCACAGTAGCCAGGAGGGACAGAATAAGTAGTAATATATTGATGTGTAAAGGGAGCGTCATGTTGTCCACTTGTTGTTGTGATCTGACACGTCTCTCTCCCTGTCAGTGTTGCCAGCTCAGATTTTTGTCTTGAAGAAATTTCCCCAGATTCAGCAATATTAGAATTTCCCTTTTTAATTAACTCAACTTCGAGCTAGTCACACTCCCGTGAGGCCCACCCAGAGTTGTCAATGTTGGCCGAGATAACCCCGAAACACTAGTTGTGAGCTCTGCTCGCTCGAACCATTCACTGGTGGGAGGGAGAAGTAAGGAGGGATTTGAGGAGGGTAGGGGGGGTGCCTGCCTATACAAGAGAGGTGAGAAATTATTCTTGGGGAGGTGAAAAATTAGTGGAAGCTTCAAATCATGAACCAGAATGCTCTTTATTAAATGAAGCAAATGTGAATACCTTTATATTACATGTGTCAAGTGTTGATACCACTAATACACACTTCCATTTCCCCCGTATCTACCTAACAGTTTATAATCGTGTCAAATATCAAGGCTCTCATTATCCCTCACGTGATAGCAAAATGTAATAATAGCTCGTTGTATTGAATATATAGTGAACATGTGCTGTTTGGTAATTTACTATAAATCCCTCAGTATTTCATCTGTTTCTAGGTAGCAAAACTTTTTATTTTGGCAGATAATACATGTGAGCAGAGGCCAAGGAGATGCGTCTGGCACCCACAGGCTTGTCAACTGTATTTTTTTTTTTTTTTTTCATTAATTAGAGACTGAATTTGACTCTAGTCTCGTTAGCCACAATAGTTTTGATACTCAAAGAGGATTATGAGTTGGTTGAAAACCACTAAACTGGTAAGGGTATTGAAGACTGAGTGTGGAAATATTCCCTCTCCAACATGTTGGCAGTCCTGATGACTTGAAGATGTGTAAGGTGGTGCAGTCAGTCAGTTCACAAGACAAGGTGTATATGGAAATTCACACTAATATCAACCTTGTAGCAGAAGACAGTAAAAACCAAAACGGCATCAAATACAACGGTATGAGTAGTGGTAGAGTGTATATGGAAAGTCACATTAATATCAACCTTGTAGCACAAGACAGTAAAGACCAATACGGCATCAAATACAACGGTGTGAGTATTGGGAAGGTGTTGTATGATGGGAAACACAGGATTTCAGACCTTAACACGCCTTCAATAAAGTTTAATTTTAAGAAATGTTGAAAATAGTTGCCAGCTTCTTTATTAACATGTCCGATGAAACCTCAACTGTGCATCCCATGCATTACTTGATGGAACTATTACAATGTTTAAATAATTATGAATATAGTTCTCTCGCAACTCATGACAGATAAAACCAATAGAACCTCTGTCACCAACATTATTATGTTATGTGTGTGTGTACTGGCTTATATATATATATATATATATATATATATATATATATATATATATATATATATATATATATATATATATTACATGCACACAGAAAAGAGAGATACACACGGAAAAGAGAGATACAGAGCAAATAATAATTTTTGCTACCAAGAGACAAATGACAAAACAAGGGTTTCATAGTCAAATTCCAATAATTCAATACAACAGGCTATTATTAATATTACAAGGTTGGTATCACGTGAGGGATAATGAGAGCCTTGATATTTGACACGATTATAAATTGTTAGGTAGATACGGGGGAAATGGAAGTGTGTGTTAGTGGTATCAACACTTGACACATGTAATATAAAGGTATTCACATTTGCTTCATTTAATAAAGAGCATTCTGGTTCATGATTCTTTTTCAGTTATTGTGTAAGTATTTTTCAGCGTTTAGTGCTTGATAATAACCATTAAATATTATACGAAAAAAGTATACAATAATGTTACCTCAGTTGTTTTTGTGTTACATCATAATATTAAAAACTTAATCTTACATTTAATGATGTTAATAATTGACACGAATATCGG
Organism: Petrolisthes cinctipes; assembly: GCA_033782935.1. NCBI lineage: Eukaryota > Metazoa > Arthropoda > Malacostraca > Decapoda > Porcellanidae > Petrolisthes > Petrolisthes cinctipes. The sequence continues at coordinate 46,988 of JAWQEG010001721.1, forward strand.
TATATAAATAATTGATAACCGGGTGTATTTTCGTACTTTTATTGAAGCTTCCACTAATTTTTCACCTCCCCAAGAATAATTTCTCACCTCTCTTGTATAGGCAGGCACCCCCCCTACCCTCCTCAAATCCCTCCTTACTTCTCCCTCCCACCAGTGAATGGTTCGAGCGAGCAGAGCTCACAACTAGTGTTTCGGGGTTATCTCGGCCAACATTGACAACTCTGGATGGGCCTCACGGGAGTGTGACCAGCTGTACATCAGAATTCAGAATTTTCCTTTTTGTGTCAACTTCGATCTACGTCAGAATTTTCCTTTTTGTCTCAACTTCTACATCAGAATTTTCCTTTTTGCCTCAACTTCTACATCAGAATATTCTTTTTTGCCTCGATTTCTACATCAGAATTTTCCTTTTTGTCTCAACTTCGACATCAGAAAATTCCTTTTTGCCTCGACTTCAAAATAAGAATTTACCTTTTTGCCTCGACCGCATCAGAATTTTCCTTTTTGCCTCAACTTCGACATCAGAATATCTCCTTTTGCCCCAACTTCTACATCAGAATTTTCCTTTTTGCCTCAACTTCTACATCAGAATTTTCCTTTTTGTCTCAACTTTAACATTAGAATTTCCCTTTTTACCTCAAATATTTCCTGTTTACTCTTGAAGAGACTTGCACATTTACCATCTTCTTGATATTTCATCTAGTAGAAAGTTCTCCATTTACTCTTGCACAATCTGTATATAATTTCCCCATTGGTACCTTTAATTCTCTATGTCTAGGGTAAACTCTCCATACTTTGCATCATTGCTCCCCGGTATAGGCCCCGGTGGTGGTAGCGTCAATTCTATCAGCATCTTCAGCATAGTCAGAATATTTCTTTTATTTTATATCAAATAGTCCTGGCATAATTAAAAATATATTTTATTCGATTTATACGTTAGAGGTATGGTACTTAATTCAATATATTTGGTAATGTTTATTAATATTATATCCTATCCGATACGATGTTGAGTGAGTGGCAGTCTTTTCAACGGTCCCTCTAATACCTGTCGGCTATCAAGGCTGTCATCACCTGTCATAGTTAGCACGCTGTCTGTCGCCATATTGCATAGTCCATACTCCAATCTGTTACCTTGCATCAGTTGTGTTAAGGGATTTTCCCGTTGTCATGCCGTTTTGTGCTGCTGTAAGCTGTCCAGAGCGCTGGAGAAAAGGGTGTGGAATATTTTTCACAGGTCAGTTTTTGTATAGCCACATTCATTGCTAGTTTATTTGTGTGTATTTACGTATCTGTCAGGTTAATTGTTTTCAGTGCAGTTTGGAGAAGTACACTATGATACATACTGTAGGCCAATTGGCGGTGCTGTTTAGCATATAATTATATGGATTCTGTAATAGGATTATTTTTCTTCTTGGTAAAGGTACAGAAGTGGACCTTACTGTATAATAGATATTTTACTGTCATTACCCACTATTTTGGACCATTCTAAGACACTTTTCTTCTATGGTTTTTCTTCCTCAAATGCCCCGTATTCAAATTTTGAAATTAGCCTGACCTTACCTGACCTGACCTAACCTAACCTAGACCGCATCAGACTACCGGGACCTAACCTGGGCAAACTACCGGGAAATAATCGTGATAAAGTACAATAAATGACAGGGGTAAAATACTAGGACCCAGCCAGATCTGGCAACACTGCTGCAGTTAGGTCCACTTCTGTACTAATACCTTATTCTTTTATCACGTGTTATAAAAATGTGAGCAGCAGGCAGTGCCGGCCCGTACCTATAAAACCCCCATATCCCAATTTGGGTGGGGGGCATGTACACAGGAACCCCATGCTTGAGGGACATACAAAAAACAGATAATTCTGATAACTGTAGGTAATTTACCCATTATGAGAAATCTTGTTGAGATATCACTACCCTCCCCTAAAACAGTCCAACCCCCTCCATTGCCCACTGTCTTACCATAGTCCCTTAACCCCTCCCCTATTCATTTAGCATTATTAGTAAAACGGCTGCGTTTAACCGAACTGGAGAGTTATTTTAATATTGTATGCAATTTGGAATATACATATTTTAGATTAATATATATATATGTATTTTATATTATGTTCAATAAACTCAGGAAAACCTCTGCTGATACAGTCTTGTTACATCAACACATATTCCGCCAGCCTACAAAGTTGCAATCAATGCACTTTTTTTCGGTATTATTACAGAATAACTGGGTTTTTGGCTAGGATCGCGCAGTGTTACCACATCCGGCTAGGTCCCGGAAATTTGCCCCAGTCACTTTATGATAGTTTACACCGGTTATATCCCGGTAGTTTGCCCAGGTTAGGTCCCGGTAGTTGGCCCAGGTTTGGTCCCGGTAGTCTGCTGTGTTCTAGGTTAGGTTAGGTCAGGACAGGTAAGGTCAGACTTATTTCCAAATTATGTTTGTATATCTCGAAATCGGGCAATCTCCGAAACACTATCGATGAAAAGTGTGTTAGAATGGTCCAAAATAGTGGGTAATGACACTGAAATATACAATATAGTGAACCCAGTTCTTCTGTAAATTTACCCTTTTTTCAGCTGGGTACCAATATACCTGGGTACCTATGCTGGTTGAACAGTGACTGTCGAGTGACAGGATGGGGGCCTCGAGGGACTGTTTTAGGCCGTTGTCACACTATGCGGCTCCGCCGCTGCGGCCTCGCCGTAGTAAATCCACATCAAATATGGTAATTACTTATAATTATAGTAATTTTAAAGGAGTGGTATACCATAGGGGCGGCGGTGCGGCGTGGTCGGATCGTGTGACCACGTACATAAAACTATGTGTGTTTTGCCATGATATGCGACGCGGTACGGCGACGCAGCAGGGTGTGACACCTCTCTTGTATGTGTTATCGCCATTCTGCGGCGTCGCCGCACAGTGTGACAACGGCCTTAGTGTGCATAGTATATCATTGACGAAGTATACTAACATTAACAATTTCCTGTGTTAATATTATTTCTATAGTTCGACCGGGTGGAGCTCTCGTAAGAAATGATCAAGAAGTTTCACATAATATTTAGGGTGGTATTATTAAATTTAATTGCTCTTTTAAGACGAAAAGGCGTTTTGTCGTTGAATTTGCCACAGAACAGCGTTTATCTGCAAGGGAGAGTTTGTGTATATCATGCTCATGTTACATGTTTAAAAGGTCTATGAAATAAAACATCATAATATGTCGATGCAGAGAAAAATGAGAGGAAAGCAATAAAATTATAGTGAAAAAGTGGGAGAAAAGAGAAAAAAGAGTATGACACTGGAGGAAATAGTGTCTCGCCTGTACCAATTAAGGTCTTGTACTGAATTCAGTGAAATAGTGAATTATCATTAAAATTCAATAATGCATTGTCACTTTACCATCATACAAACAGTGGTGCGCAGATGCGTCACTTGAATCAAATACTTGTGTAAATATTATAGTGTCATTTACTTGGATTACCTAACATTTACCGAAAGAAAAAAAAACGCACACACACAAGAACCTTAATGAGGGAGCGGGTACATTATCTCCAATATTGAAGAAACTAATGTATGCTGACAATCTTGTTACATGTGCTATATTTCAGCTACGTTGTTTCTACTTAGGTGCGTCATTGAGCAACTGACTTGGCAATACTGAACCAACCCAATACATTCACAGTGGTGCCAAGTATGGGAAATTTTCTCTAGACATGGGGAATTAGAGGTAGTAATGGGGAAATTGTACTCACTCACTCACCATTACTCATCATCGAAGAGTTATACAGTACAGAGGCTGGTATCTTTCTCTCGAGATAACAGGAGGTCTTGACTAAGGCGCTCCTGAATGGGTACGGGGGGATGGACCAACTATACTTCTAAATACAACAGTGGATCAATCCTCATCCATTTATCCAATTACCCTTTAAATTGATTAACGGTAGTACAAGCCACTGCCACTTCTGGAAGCCTCTGATCCAATCCTCCACCACTCTTTGGCTAAAGGTCTTCCATCTTACAAAGCTCCTACAGTACTTTTTCCTAATCCTAAGAGAGTGACCTCTTGTTCTGACTTCCTCACTCCGCTCAAAGATCTTTTCCACAGCTAAATTATCCACCTTCTTCATTATTCTAAATACTTGCAGAATACTGGCCCTTTTCCTCCTAAATTCCAAAGATGGGAGCCAAAGTTTCCTTAACCTATCTGGATACTCCTTCCCTCTCAAACCCTTCACCATTCTCGTTGCTCTCCTCTGAACTTTTTCAATCTTCTGAACTCCACTCTTGTATATTGGTTGGGCTACCGACATACAATATTCCAATTTTGGCCTTACAGTTGACTTGTATGGCATCATGAAAGAATCCGGCTCCAGATGCCCAAAATGTCTACCAATCATCCCTAATCTTGAATTAGCTCCAGCAGCGACTTTATTTTTTGCTAGCATTCACATTGAAAGTCAGCATCTGATCGAATGTCACCCCTAGATCCTTTTCCTCAGTGCATAACTTTACATTTACTTTCGTTAAAAGGTAACTGCCACTTCCTCACCCACTTGTCTAGCTGATTGATGTCCTTCTGGAGCATGTGACAGTCTTGCTCATCCTTCACTACTCTGTAAACCTTGGTGTTTTCAGCAAACAGTGCAATGGGTGACTCCACCACCTGTGGTAGGTCATTAATGAAAACAACAAATAATGTTGGCCCCCAAACAGACCCTTGTGGAATTCCTGATGTCACCTCTCTCCATTCAGACTGAGCAATGCCAACTCTTACTCGCTGTCTTCTTCCCTGTAGAAAGTTCTTCACCCATTCATGCACTCTCCCTGGTACACCATAGCTTTTCAACTTTTTCAGCAGTCGTTGGTGTGGTACAGAATCAAATGCCTTACGATAATCCATGTATATACAATCAAAAGTCTTTTTCTCCTCCATCCACTGCGTCCATTCTTCCACTACTGTTAGGAGTTGTGTATGACAAGATCTTCCTCCCACAAATCCATGCTGTTTTTCAGTGATTACTCTATTACTATTCAATTGCTCCATAATTGCATCCCGAACAACCTTCTCTAAGATCTTCCCACAGATGCTGGTCAAACTGACAGGACGGTAATTTCCAGGATCATTTCTTTTACCTTTCTTATAAATTGGTACTACCTAGGCACGGGTTCCACCAGTTCTTCAGCTAACTCCACAACCACTTTTGAAAGCACGCCATCTGGTCCTGCTGATTTTCCAGGTTTCTGTTCCCGTAGCTTTACCCGAACTATATTTTCTGTTATTTTAATATCCATCAGCTCCGACTGAATAGAATGTTCGGTTGGTTGAGGAACAATGCTAGGTCAAGAATGTTCCAAGCTTCATTGGCATCCTTATCACTCAACTATTAAGTCTTCCAGTCAATTTGACGCAGATTCCTTCGGATCTCATCACCTTTAAAATACTGTCGTCTTTTGTCTTCATTTATATATCCTTATATAAGGATAAGAAGATGGTAAATGTACAGTAGCACTATTTTCAAGAGTAAACAGAGAATTTCTGGAGTAAAAAGGGAAATTCTGATGATAAAGCTGAGGAAATTTCGTCAATCAGACCCGGTAAGTTGGCAACACTGTACCTTCATTCCAAGTTGTTTATCATCATCATGGCGGCAGCGGTACTGTCAAGTCAATCTGTTAATCAGGCATCTCATATAGATGCCTTAAAGCCCAGCTGGCTAAGCAATGAAGTACTAACAGGTGTAAGTATTATACACATTTTGAAGTACTAACAGGTGTAAGTATTATACACATTTTCGTCCAAATAACTTTTTGTTTTTTTTCCTTCACGGACTTAAAATTTCAGGATATTTAAGATAGTACCGTTTATTTATTTATTTAAGATGTTTGGAGTGTTAAATACTCTATAGAAGAATATTCATAACATTATTTATAATATATATATCGTTGCATGTTGGACTTTGCCTCGTTTTGATATTTTGATTATTTTTGACATTTCTTGGGGCCTTATTCAAAAACATCCGTGGTGAATACTATGGTGTGGTACCGGTACTATACGACGGCTCTGTTGTTTAACTACGTAGCCATCGTATCGGTACCACACCATCGTATGCACCACAGGCGTTCTTGAATATGGCCCCGAGTCTCGCATCAAAATTGTGATATTCCAATCACAAATTCCTGGTGGTTTATATGTAGGGTTCATATTCAAGAATGTTTGTGGTGCGTACGATGGTGTGGTAACGGTACGATGGCTCCAAAGACAAACAACAGAGCCATCGTACCGGTACTACACCATCGAATACACCGCGGATATTCTTGAATATGTTTATTCACGCCGGTATCGCTGAAAAATAATAAGGTATGTATTGAAAGAATTACCGCTTTGTAGCAGTGTTGCCAGATCTGGCTAGGTCCCAGTATTTTGCCCCAGTCATTTCCAGTACTTTACCACGGTTATTTCCCGGTAGTTTGCCCAGGTTAGGTTAGGTAAGGTCAGGCTAATTTCAAAATATTTGAATATTCCCTATCTTGGAAATGGGGCATTTGCTGGGGCATTTGCGGAGGAAATGCCATAGAAGAAAATAGGGTAAATTTACAGAAGAACTGGGTTCACTATATTGTGTATTTTAGTATCATTACCCACTATTTTGGACCATTCTAAAACACTTTTATTCTATGGTGTTTCTTTCGGAGATGCCCCGTTTTCGAGATATGCCCCGTTTTACAAACATAATTTGGAAATTAATCTGACCTCACCTGACCTGACCTAACCTAACCTAGACAACATCAGACTACCGGGACCTAACCTGGGCAAACTACCGGGATATAACCGGTGTAAACTATCATAAAGTGACTGGGGCAAATTCCCAGGACCTAGCTGGATGTGGTAACACTCCGCGATCCTAGCCAAAAACCCAGTTATTCTGTAATAATACCGAAAATAGTCTTTGAATGGTCTAATTAAGTGAGTAATGGAGGTAGAAAAACCGTACGCAACAATTCTTTCAATATTTACCAATAATAATAATTTGAGCCGCAGAATATTTGGTAATACATCATTGTCTGATTGATCGATATTAGGCGCCCCAACAGCGAGGTCATATAGTGCCAGGAGAAGGTGAAAGAGAGGTGAGACAATAAGCAGGAAGAAAAGAGGGACAGTTAAAGAATATTGCCTGTTTTTTATGTTGTTTCTTATATGTTGCAATAAATGGGTGACGATACATTTTGGGTAAGACTTTACTATCATTTGGACCATGGGCCATATTCAAGAACATTTGTGGTGCATACGATGGTGTGGTACTGGTACGGTGGCCCCATAGACAAACAACAGAGCCATCGTACCATCGAATACACCGCGGATGTTCTTGCATAAGGCTCATGGGTATCTCATACCTAATCCTCTTTAGCACCCTCACATTATAGGGTGTTGCAAAAGTAATCACTTCAGCTTCTGCCCTCATGCAGACCATCACCATACTTTTACCAATGGTTATGATACTGTCAGTCAAACCTCCATGAAAATCTATCTCTTTATTTATTTTTTCAGACTTCAATCATGGCTGTGGAGTTTGATGGAGGTGTGGTCGTCGGGGCAGATTCCCGCACCTCAATGGGAACCTATGTCTCCAACCGCGTGACAGACAAGCTGACCCGAGTTACAGACCGCATATACTGCTGTCGCTCTGGCTCTGCTGCAGACACCCAGGCCATCGCTGATATTGTGGCCGCACAGATGGAGCTTCTTGAGTGAGTTGATATAGTACTGTACATGGACAATAGACCCTTTGTTTAACTCAGAAACATTAATGAGTTTTACATTATAGTATGGTAGTGGTAAGAAAGGTATTCAGGGAATTGATAGCATCCAACTCTTGCTTTCAGTGATTCTTTGTTGAGGTTATATATCTCCTGAAACATTAGATATATGGCGTGCTAGGTATGCTGTACATACCTTGAAATTCATTTTTCGATTAAAGATACAGTACTATATGTCAAAATAGTTGTTACTGTTGCTAGAGAAACTATGGACACTAGGTATTTATAAAGAAAACCCCTATTTACTGTCGATAAAAGGGAGTACATAATTTGTGACCATTTTGATGTAGGGTACTCGTAAAGTACTGGCTCTGGAACTTTAGTTGGTATATTGATACAATTTTTCATTCATACATTGGAGCACAGATGGAATTTACTATAAGTGCACAGTTTATTGGTTGTGGCTCAGTGGTAGGCTTGTGAACACTGACATTTTCTTTTGTAGTTCCCTTTTGTTTTGATGATAATGCAGTTAATTGATAGATAAGGTTGAAAGGAAATGTATGTAAATTAAGGCCTTAGTCAAGCAAATAGTATAGTATAATAATAGAAATAGTATAATCCTGCCAACGCTGACATATGCGTCGGAGACATGGACATGGAGTAGGGCTCACCAGTCTAGAATAGGTGCTGTGGAAATGAGTTACCTGAGAGGAGCATGTGGACATACCAGTTGGGATGGAGAAAGTAATGAGAGTGTGTATGAGAGATGTGGTATGAGTGAGAAGGCAATTGGTATTGAGTGTGTGTGTATATGAGTGAGAAGGCAATCGGTATTGAGTGTGGGGTGGTTGAGAGAATGAAGCGTAATACATTAAGGTGGTTTAGACATGTAGAGAATGCAAGGTGTGGAGTTTGTAAAGAAAGTGTAGGATAGTGAAGTTATGGGACCTGGTGTGAGAGGCAGACCACTGGTTAGATGGCAGAACAGAGTGGAAGAGTATGTGAGAGAGAGAAGTGTGACGGGGGGGGGGAATGGGGGATGGAGCAAGTGAGGAGGGAGTGCTGGAACAGGGAAAACTGGAGACTCTTCTGCCGTGGCCACCCCCTTAGGGGCAGGGAACGAGGCGTCGGAGCTATAGATAGATGGATAGATAGTTAAGCAGTGCCTAAAGCTTTTATTCAGCTTTTGGCAGTATTAATCATGTTCCCGTGTCAGCCAATGTATAATAATTATAAAGCAGACCACTGTAACAACATTTAGCATGATAACAGATACCATTACTTTAAGAGTTTCTGTTTAGTATGACATTATTCCTCTCAATCCATTCATACAAGTGCACTGTTGTTAACATGATAAAAACAGTTGTAAAGGAGGAAGTGGTTTGATTTCTGACCAAATATTGTTCAGTGGTTGTGAAATTGTGCATAGGGTAAGGGAAAGTCTGTGAAAAAAATAGCCACGGGGGTCTGAAATAGCTAGACCAGACAATAGAAGATATGAAAGAAATTGTTAAACATGTAAACATGTAATGTAAGCAAAAAGCAGTGTGGGCTACAGGTTGGCTGGAGAACAGATATAGTTATCATGGTGAACCAGTGGTAAGAATTATTCCTGGTAAAAAGCACAGTCTTGATAGACTTGGAGAAGTCCTTTGACCAATTTCTAAGATAGGATGGAGAGTAGGCTATGAGAAAACTAGGCGTTGTGGAATAGAATGTCCGAGTGATAGTGAAAGTAAAAGCAGTGGTTAGTGTTTAGAGTGGGCTGTGTGAAGAGATTTCTGTGAATGTTGAACCTCTTCAGGGCTTGGTCCGGAGTCCACTCTTTTTCATCATGGTAAATGAAGCACTGTTGGGAGACTAATAATGGATTGTCCAGGGAACTGTAGACTATCTGGAGGGAATGAACAGACATGCAAATGGCTGGATGAATGTCTGGTACTTTTTGTACAAACAACAGAATACACTGTAGTTATGATTGTGATAGAATGAATTGGTTGTATTCTACTGGGCCCAGGTCCTCATAAGGTTGGAGGATGGATATAACTTTGAAACGGGAAAATAGGAGACAGCAAGGACAGACTTAGGACCAAAGGGATGTCAAAACAATTCAAGTTACATTCACACCTCTGCAGGCAATACTTCCCAACAGGGCAGAATAATGTAGTTTGGATGTGTGTAAAAAATGGTGGATACATAAGTATGATGGCATGTTGCTTAGGTGGGTAAGCCATTGAATGGAGTGAGATGCCTTGAAATGATCTGTTAGCAAAGCAAGTAACGAGTAGTTGATCAAATCTGAACCTATTTGAGAAATGCCAGCAGAAAGTAAGAAAAGGCCAACCTGTGCTGACATTTAGGGCCTTCAAAATGAATAGCATAGTCTAACAAATTTTAAACATAATATTTCTGCTGTGCATGGATTTAATTTTCCATCATTATTTCCCATTTTTCAAAGGGTTGGGGATTGAATTTTTCATTTAATCTTATATCTCTAATTTTCAGGTAGCCCAGTGGGAGCCACATAACTGGAAGGGTATTCATTTATATATATTGTTTTTAACTGTGAAGTTGTTATAAATATGTCTTAGCATACTTAGTTAACCAGTATCTACATCAGCTTGATCAGATAAGTTTGTGAGTCTTTTTAATTGCTTTTGATAATTTCTTATTATACATGTCATATGTAGACAGCTTGAGGAACTTCAGCAACAACAACAATAACTTGTATGTGTGTGTAATGATTTAACTAAACTTTATACAGTACAGTAGTTTGGTTTTGTGTCCACAGAGTAACAATGGGAGAACCTCCACGTGTTCGTGTGGCTGCCAACACCTTCAAGGAGATCTGCTATAACTACAGAGATTCACTTATGGCTGGCATCATAGTTGCTGGTTGGGACAAAGCCATTGGAGGCCAGGTACTGTACTCACTAGTCACTTTTTTAGCTGAGCCATAGATATCTGGATACCTGGATTTGACATGAAACTAGTCACTTTACAATAATGAGCCCTGAATACACTGATGGTTTTCTATGTTGTGTAAGTATGAGGAAATTTATTACTTTAAGGTTATTTTATGGCAGACTGTATGTTGTCCATCAACAAGACTTTTGACAGTAATGTTATTCCCTTTTGACATTCACGTTATACTCTTACAGTATTTATTATGACTCTGGTCTTGCATTCTTAGCTATATTGATCTTCCAGTATTATAGGTTGGGCTCATTAGTATTTGTTTATTTACTACAAATGTTTTCTTTCTCTTTGGTACTTTAGGTTGCCATTTAGAAAAGTCTTGCAGTATTGAGCCTCAACTCCATATTTGCTCAGTCTCCTTATCTCTTAATACACGTACTTGCTGAATCTGCTAATTTTCCATAACAGGTGTACACTATTCCCCTGGGAGGAATGATTGTCAGACAGCCAGTGGCCATTGGGGGTTCTGGCAGCACATATGTTTGGGGCCACATTGATGCCACATACAAGCCCAACATGAATAAGCAGGAGACTGTTGATTTTGTGAAAAATAGTGAGTATTGTGTGTTGAAAATTAGTACTGTTAGTGATATATGTTTTATAAGTGTAGATGAGAGCTGCTGCTGTAAGTATAGGAACTGTGTGTTGAGTAATCTGTATTATCAAAACCGAGAACTGTTTTGGCTCAGCTTAACTCTTCTTTAGTTATGCAAGATATGAAAAAGAAGTTGGTACCAGTAAATGTTTGTGTTTTCTTATCTAATTGTAGTTATACATATTTTAATCTATTATTGTTCCTTGCACACACAACTTTAGAGTTTGTCGCTTTTTTTTAAGCATGAGATGTAATATATTACAAAGCAGTGTAGGGAAGAAGTGAGCCCATTGCCCATTTTTTTTATATGGTGTAGTCGGCTTCATATCCCCTTTGATAGAGAGTTGAGTGTAGGTTAGTGCAGGCCTACAGGATAATAATATGTCTTGTCTCATTGGGTGTCCCAAGAAATGTATATTGATAGCGATACACCTTTACTTGTAATTATTGTTAGTATAGATAGCCTCAGAGCTGGACCCCTTGCCTGTTGGGTGTCCTGCAGTTGTAACACACATACATCTCTACATGATATATACCAACATTACAGCATTGACCCTGGCCTTGACAAGAGATGGCAGCAGTGGTGGTGTGGTACGAGTGGCTGTAATCACCAAAGATGGGGTGGAGCGACAGACCTTCCTCCATAATGACCTCCCACAGTTCTACCAGGGCTAGCAAACCTGTTCACTGGTGTGGGGAATAAGTACAGTGTAATGGTTGACTTTCAATTGGTTACTCTGCTAACGTAATGATCATGCATCCAATGTGGTTTTCATGTTTTAATATTACTCATGCCATTGAAACCAGCACGTTGTAAATTATGCCATCTGAAATACCGAGTACTTGCTTCATCTTTGTTCTGTACCTCAGTTGGAGATGGTGTTGTAATGCAGTGTTGTGTAAAGTAATTATGTTGATTATTCTTCGGAAGCATAAGAAACAAGCTTCAAAAATCCTCTCGATAAAGTTATAAGCATTTGTGTGTCTGAACTATAATATTTAACACTAGTGCAATGCAGAAGTCATATTGTCACATCAACCCCACATAGAAGTGGGAAAAGATATAAAGAGAAAGAAAAATAAAAATTGTAATAAAGAAGTATATGATTATGCCCATGAGGGTTTATTATGGGACTTTGGTACTGGCATAAATAATCTTGATCAAGTTTATATTAGTTTTGTGAATTTGGAATTTCATAAAAATCTACATGAATTGGTATTTTCTCATGCCTAAGCCTCTTTAATTAATAATATAACAAGATATGGTTACATTAATAAGCATTGCCATGTTATACATAGATTGAAGTATTAACATTAGGCTAGGAGTAGTAACAACCCTTTATTCACTTTGACGTATGAAAGTTTCACATGTCAGGAATGTTATGTTCTGGGGTGGTGAAAGTCATCATAGACAACTTCACTGCTTGTAGCAAGTATGTTTGATGACTCAATTACTCCTTTGTCATCTCCTTTTCTCATCGTCAATTCAAAGCCATACTTGCCACCTGTTTAGGAGTATTATACTTATGTTTGTATCATTGCTTCAATATTATGTTGTTCCTCTCTTACCCTCCACTTTTCCTTTATGGTTTCCTTTCCAGTGTCCTTCTGTTGGACAGTTCTTGGGTTGCTGTATGATTCCTGTCTGATTTGAAGGGTATCTGCTCTACAAAGGATATGCCTTTTCCAGGTCATGTGACCTGGGGAGCAGATTGCCAGACCATACTAAATCTCTGTAGTACTCTGGTTTTGTCTCTGCTGGACTAGGGTTGCCCTGTTTGTTAATTTATTTACTTCTGGTACAATTCTCCCAGGACTGGTGGCCATTCACCCCTCCAGTTGTGAGTCTGTATATGGAGTCTGGACTTCCCTCTCTCTACCCTCATGGAGTCCTGTTTTGCTCAGCTCCACCAGTTAGCATGCAGCCTCTTCCCAGGTGCCTGACCTTCACTATGTTTGGCCTTACTATTTTCTTCATGTTTGATCCGATCCCTTAACTGATGATGTACTCTCCTCTCCTAAGTGACAAGTTCTCAGCATTCCTTGCCCTCACTTCATCCTGCTTCCTTAACAGAACATCTACAGTGCCATGCTCTCACTGTTCCTGTGTATGTGGATGTCTCCAAGATGTCGAACAGGTCTTGCTTGGTGTGCTGTGCTTTTCCCAGGCTGCAGCTTCACCTTCCAGCTCCCTTCTGTGGGTGGTATCCTTACTGCCGAGGTATTTTCCATTGTTTTTGCAATTCGGTAATCATTTTTCTACCCTGCAATGTCCTCTGTTCTCTCCTTAGACTCCAGTATTACCCTCCAACTGCTGTCCAGGTTTAATGAACCTTATCCTTCATCCAGGACCTTCAAGATGGGTTTGTTGCCAGTAGGAAATATGTACAGTCGATGGCAAAAGTCCTGTTGCCTCACTCAGCGCTTCTTAAAGGATAACAAGTTAATCTGTGAATAAACACATTCATCATACAGAATTATAATATCCAGGGGGCAAATTAATATACCCATCTAATTTTTCAGTTTAGTGAAGCTTATTATAATAACATTCTGTACTTCATAACTTGGGAGATGTGGCAACAGGACTTATGCCTCCGACTGTAAATTAGTATTGGGTCCCTGGCCATATGGGTGTGTCCAATAATGAGGAAGTGGTTACTGTGGCTCATTTGGTTGTTTCCTGCACACCCAAGCCTCATTCTGTATTTGCCTCAAACTTCTTCCTGGCAATGCATTGTGGCACTGCTTTTGGACTGTAATGTTCTCCAATAAGCTACATACTGTAGTGATAAACCATTGGCATATTTCCTAATTTGCCACACCAGGCTAGTCCATTCCTTTCTCATGTCCTGATATTCCCCCCCTCTATTGTTGTAAGGTCCTCGTAACTGTCACCCAATTTCTGGTCATTTGCCATTTGTATTTTTTTTTTCCCTCCCGTGTACTGGGCTCTTGACTGGTAATATAGTGAGGGTGGCTCAATGTTGGGTTGTAATGTGGTGTTGCAAAATGGACTTCACTTTCTCTTTTACTTGTGTGCTGTGTTTATGTTCTTTTGTGTTTTGTAGTATTTATGCATTGGCGTATGTGTCGGTTCACATGTCACTTCACCATGTCATCATATCCCCTCATGACCTTGATGATGCCTGTTGTGTGTATGTGTACTGTACATAATCCTTTACTACGCTCTTGTTCATTTCCGTGTGCCATTTTTCTTATTTGTACGTTTTTCTGTATCATCTCAAGGCCGTTCCACACAGTGTATTGTGTTGTGCAATGTGATGAACAACATTTCTGACATGGGTGATGCTAATACAGGAATGTTCACACTGCATCCTTGCTTGTCACACAATAGTTGCTGACAGAGAGCCATTTATACATATACAGGATTTCTTAAATTTGTTGGACAAATTTAAATGATAGTTTGCATGCATGAAAATAAACATTTATTATTCCATCCATGCAGGCATGTTTGATAATGCTGAATTACAGAGTTACAGGAAATGAAACATCAAAGAGTTTGTTGAACATTAAAAGTTTATTGAAGATAAGGAGGGCCATAAAAGTTGAACGAACAATTATCATGTTGCTTACCATAACAATGATGTTTAATCAAAGATTCGACCGCCTCCCACAGTGCACGGTTTAGAAATTAGGAGTTTAAGAAATGCAAGGAGTTTCTTTTCCCCGATACCGTTTAGGAAAGTTATTACCAATGTGCAGCGCTACTTGTCTGCAATAAGCTGATTCTCTCTTTGAAGTTTCATTTCCTGAAACTGTAATTAAGAATTTTTTAACAAGCCTGGATGAAAGAAAAAAATGTATACTTTCATGGACCCAACCTATTATTAATATTTTCCAATGAATATAAGAACATCCTGTTTAGTATATAAAGTATGTGATTTGCTCCATGAAGACCGACCCTAGTTAGCCATTGTTTTGAAATGTCAGGTGGCAACAGACTTTCCCTTCAGGATGCTCAATGCCTACTCTTGTCCAGTGAGTTTAAAACACACAGCGTGAAAATAGTTGCCACAACAAGTTGAGCAACACAGAACACAACTTGATGAAGGGTGTGGATGAGCCTTTCTTACCAAATGCTTTGTATGGCCTGGTACCAGTTTTGCACTATTGAATTGAATATGTTACCTTAGTTGTCTTTGCTTTCTGTTCAGCGTGTTTGTATTGTTGAACAGTATTATGTTAGTGCGACCGTTCAATTCAGGGATGGTGCTAGTTGTTGATATTATAATTTTAACCAATGAGGTACAGTCACGAGCATAAGTTTCTTTACCCCCCTGGCGAGAGTTAGGTCGAAGTCGTGGTTGGATATGGACTAGACGAACAAAAATGAACCAGTTCATAATGTTCGGATGATGCTTCATATCACTAGAGGTGTTCACTTGAATACAACAAATTTTACACCGTCATGAGATACTGACTCTCAGTGTTCGTTTGCCTGGCCCTTCTCTAACCACAACTTTGACCTCATTCTCGCCATGGGGGTAAAGAAATTTATGCTCGTGACTACTGTACACGCGCAATTTCTAATCTCTGACCATCCTCAATGACTGGGAGTATGGACTTTGGTCATTCTAGATGTTGTGTCCATAGTGGCAATGTACAAACAAACACATATTATTACTTGGAGCAGGAGTGGTTAAAACAGCCTTGATTCACTCGATGAGTTAGTTTATATTATAACTGGTATCCTCTTGCAGTAATATTTTATTTTTTTAAATGTACGAAATAAGTCACTACATCTCGCTTAACTATTACAGTAAAAAAGAAAAAATTAATAACTTAAATGATCAAAGCACTGATAACAAGTGTCATATGCCAAACAGTTCCCCATTATTACATGTGATTTTAACCTTTAAAGGACAGGTGGCTTCAGGGCGAAGCCTTATATGAGTATATGAGTGATCATATACACTGAAAAAAAACAAAAAAAACACATGCAATGATCAAACAGTACTGTTTGATGTTGTGTAGTAATTATAATGTAAACAACAATGGTACTATCTAGTAACTAGGCACAGGAGGGGAGAATCCAGCCTCATATACACTTTTTTCAAATATAGCTGCATATCCAATGAAAATCTGCACCATCATACAGCTAATGTTGTGTACTTTTCATTGATACCATGTTCCTTGGTCTAACTTTAAACTATTAAAGTTTAAATTGGTTTACATTTGGAAAAATGTGTTCATTTTAAGTGTATTGCCACACACCCGTCTTTTAAAGGTTAAAGAACAGAAACTGTCAATTAAGTGTATGTTCATACTGAAATTTGAATATCCAAATACAGTACAGAAAAATTATGATCACTTTTCATGGCAAACTGAGGTCTTATCCTATACATGTAGTCAGTTTAAACTTATCTGAGGGCTGAGAATGGTAAATGTGGCACCTACACAATACAAATTTTACTCACTGTCAAATGGATAGCTATCAATTATAAGCATAAAAATATAGATGGGATTCAAAAGTACAGTACTTGTATTTAGTATATGATCATGTTTACAAAGAACAATTACTTCATTTATTCCAAGTTTCACAAATATGGCTCTGTATTGACACCTTACCATGCAAGCAGTACAGTACTGTGCAGGTGCCACATCTATGACTGTCAAACCTCTGGCAAGAACTAACCAACTAAAGTCAGCATCCCCAGAGTTTTGACTTTTGAGATCATCTCCATCTCTATCCCTGTTATGTTCGTGTTGATGACTTTATTTGAAAATGTGTTTAGGAATTCCATCATTTTCCCCAACCTTCAAACACCTCCCACCACAAAGCTATTATAGTAGTGGACCAATATAGACTATCAACTGTAACTACAGTACTAGATTGTAAGGTGATATTTTAAACTTTTTACTTGAATAATAATAGTAATGGAAAGCAACACTGATTAGAAATATTGAACATCTTAGTTTGCCATGAAATTATACTGTAATGTAATACAGTAGTTTACTTTTTGGCCATTCACTTTTAGTATGAAAATACTCACCTAGTATGCAGTATGTCTGTTCTTTAAGGACCCTGTCATCGTGTATGATAATTGGAGGCTTCCGATTCCTCCTGACCATGCCATTAAACAATCTCCTTCCATATGGGTGGTGTTTCGTGGCAATATTTGAAGGACTCGCTAACCTTCAATTTTCTGACTACATCACAGGGTCCCTTAAAATCTTAGATAATAATGGGAGAACTGTTTGGCATAAAGCACTCATGTTATTAATGTATTTATGCACACAAATACTAATTCAATAGGATATTATTGCGAGATAAAAAAATTGAACTTACCCAGAGAATCAAGGCTGCTTAGAGTGCTGTGTGTTCATATGTACAGTCACTCACAAAAGAAATGGACCCCCTTGGCTCAAGCTGCAGTAACTCTTGGCAGTTCAGATCTGGTGACAGTGCGGCTGAAGTTGGGTGGATGGATGGAATTTAGGGTGTCAGAGAGGGTGGGTAACCATTTCTATCTACACAATTTCTGGTCAGATCACTAGAGTTGCGGCTTTCTTTATTACAAATATTTATATGAAATAATTAATTTAACTATTTTTACCTCTTGCTTTCAATTACAGAATATATATAACAAAACATGATCTGAGCAGTAAGTCGTGCAAACAGAGGTAGTCATCCGCCTCTCACCTTCCTACATCCCCTCTCTGACCCCCTAACTCCCCTCCCCCAAGCGTAAGCCACACTGTTACCAGATATTTTATGAGTGACTGTACATCACTGCTCTTGACGCATTTTCTAGAAAAACTGCTTCCATACTCCTTTCGAAACACCAAGGTGGGTCAGAGATAAGGGAAAGTGAGTGTACCCTATAGAAAGAGGTTGTGCCCTTTTGTAACGTCAGTGAGCTACATGGTCTGTATACCCTAACTCACACTCACAAGAATTCAGTTTTATTTAATGTAGATGGTCACATCCAGGGAACCTTTTAACTCTGAGAACAGGGCAAAGTAAGTGTCACACTAAATTCCGCAAGGGTTCAAGAGAGTCACTCTGTTCTTATGAAGTTTGGTTTATTGACAACTTCCCAGGATACACAACTAACTTTATCAGATCTCTAGTGTAATTGGGTGCAACAACAGTACAATATTTTTGAACCTGACAACCACATGCTGCCCTAGCTTTTTCTAAATTATTTAAACCAGATCTTTCCCAGAGTGAGTTAAGTATAAGACCAAGATGCCAGTAAACTAAAGAGCACTGATTCCTCTAATCTGCACCACAAATACTCCACCTGTACTAAAGTGTTTATTTGGTGAGGTACATTTTGGAGGAATCAATAACCTTCTATTAACCAAAAGCATCTTACCCCTTACTGCAGCTCCAATTAATCATGCCTAAACCCATTCAGCAGTACATAAATATATATACATTTTTTATAAGACCATATTTAAGGATACAATCTGACAACCAGCAAATAGTCATGCACTAAAAGACAGTTAAAAAAACAAAACAGATTACCGTTTGATGTACAGTATTAACTTTCCGAGATGTCCAGTTTCATAAAGGAACATAATAATTATAATGGTAAATAGCACCAAACCCAGAGGAATTTTTTGGATAAGAGGGCAAGTATGGGAGTGATGGAAGAAGTAGAGGAGAGTCAAACTATAAACCAGCTTAGAGTATTTACCCAATTTGTATATGGGGAGTGAGATAGTGGGGCTGGAGGGGAGTGTGTGATGTGGGAGGGAATGGAGGGCAAGTGTAATATGAGCAGATATGGATGAGAAATGTAAAGCAAGAGGGAGGGAGGGGTTTGCAAAGCTGGTATCTCTGAGGGTGTGGAATGGAGTGGATGGACATGGATGGTGTGGGACAAGAGTAGTGTGGATGATGGGAAAGATTGGGTTAGTGAAGTATGTGTCGGTGTGTGGATATGCACCAGTGGATAAAAAGAGCAAGATAGGAAGAAAGAGGATGAGAGAATTCTGTGAGGAAATGTATGAGGAAGATTGAGAGTGGGAGGATGATTGTACTGATGGGTGACATGAATGAGAGTAGGAAGCATTGTTGGTAAATCGGGTGTGTTTCGGAGGAGTGTATGAGAATGGAGAATATCTAGTGGACATTTGTGCTGAGGGGGTTGTTTTAAAAGCCCCTTCCACACGAGAGACGAAAAGACGACGGGCACGGACAACTGAGTAAAATTCTCTCGCCCTTTACCAGTATTACCAGATCAAACAGTCTCTGGCCACTTGTGACCACAACCCACCCACAAAATTGGTAACAGTGTCTGCCTGCAGGATTTTTGCCTTGTGTGGAAGGGGCTTAACTAATACCTTCTTTGAGCACAAGATGATACACAGGTATACATGGAGGAGAAAGGATGATAGGAGAATAAGAGTTAAATAGATTGTGTAGCTGTGGATGAAAGATTACGGAAGGATGTGATGGATGCTAAAGTGGTTCAATGCTCTGACCATTTTGCAGTCTTGGTAAGGATTAAGGTCAAGAGTTCAGTGGGATGACAGGGTGGGAATCAAAAGGAATGTAGCAGGTAGGAAACTAAATTACTGAGTATAGGAAGGAATACAAAAAGAGGTTGCAAGGCTGGGGAAACAGGAAGGGAGTGTGAGTGCATGATGTGTATGAAACCATTAAAACACTAGTGGTTAGGACAGCAGCAGAGGTGGTGGGGTACAAGGCGCAGAAGTGAAAGAGGCAATAGAGGTGGAAGAGAGAATACAATGTATGTAAGAGGCAAGTGAAGAGGATGGTGAGTGGTAGTAAAAGGAGTGTGGATGAAAAGTTTGGTAGGAAATTGAATGAGAAGTTTAGGGAGAACAAACTATTCTGGAAAGAGGTAAGAAAAGAAAGAGAAGAGAAGCCTGGCAGTGTGAGAATGAAGAGAGGAAGAAGTCACTGAGTGGAAGTGAGGCTGTGAAAGAAGTGGATAAGGCCCCTTCCACACGAAAGGCAAAAAGACTGCAGGCAGACACTGTTACCAATTTTGTGGGTGGGTGGCAAGGACTGTTTGATCTGGTAACAATGGAAAAAAGCGAGAGAAATCCACTCAGTTGCCCGTGCCTGCCATCTGTTTGCCTCTCGTGGGGAAGGGGCTGAAGACATTTTGATGATTTGCTTATATGCCCATTGGCCTGGAGGCAGGGAGAGGTGCCAGAGGATTGGAGGAGAGCCATAATTGTACCTCTGTATAAGGGGAAGGGAAGTAAGGAGGAGTGTGGTAGCTATAGGGGAATAAGCCTTTTAGTGTACCGGGGAAGGTATATGGGAAGGTTCTTACTGAGAGACTGATTGAAGTAACAGGGAATAAAGTTAGTGAGGAGCAGGGAGGGTTCAGAAAGGGTAGGGGATGTGTGAACCAGATATTTGCATTAAAATCAATAGTGGAGAAATATATTGGGAGGGTAGGAAGCTGTATGCTGCCTTCATGTACAGTTGCCTCAAGGTATTTCTTTACCCCCTGCAGTGGCTGTGGAGTGCATGTGGCATCGCTGGAAATGTCGGATCACATATGATACAGTATAATACTACATCTTATACATTATTAAATAACATTGAAGATTCCGAAACAGTGATTCATTGTGTTATCCGTATTTATGATTCAACAGGGAGATTGGTCTCATTCATAAATGTGACTCTAGTATTGCTACACTGCCACATCTACTCCACACACAAAAGAGGGGGTAAAGGAATACCTTGAGGCAACTGTACCTTGAGAAGGCATACAATAGAGTTGATAGGAGAGCTATGGCAGATGTGCTAAGGATTTACGGTGATGGTGGGCGGCATTGAGGCCTTTTATAGAGAGACAAAAGCATGTGTGCGGTAGAGGGTGACATGAGTGAAAATTTTGCTATTTGTGTAGGGTTGAGGCATGGGTGTGTTATGTCACCATGGCTGTTCACCGTCTATATGGATGGTTGTATGAGGGAGATGAAAGCCAAAGTGGATGGCCTGGGAGCCAAGCTGAGGCTGAATGGAGTAAATTGGTCCTTGGTGGCAAGCTTATCTGCTGATGATACTGTGTTGGTGGCTGAGAGCGAAAGGGAGCTGCAGAGGGTGGTGGATGAGTTTCAGACTGTGTGTAAAAGGAGACTGAAGGTGAATGTTAGTAAAAGTAAGGTGATGGTATTTGAGAGGGCAAAAATTGTAGTGATTGACTTTGCTACACCCCATAGAGTGGGAGCGACAACTGGAACTAAGTGCGAGATAACTCTGGGGGGTGAGAGGATAGAGGTGGTGAAGGATTTTAAGTACCTGGGTACAGTTCTGTGTAAACATGGAAAGGAGAAATTAGAGAGAGAGCAGTGAGGGGTAGACAGGTCATAGGATCACTGGGGAGGAATATGAAGGGCAGAAGTGAGAGTATGGAAGTGAAAAGGGGATTGAGAAATAGTATAATCCTGCCAACACTGAAATATGCGTCGGAGACATGGAGTAGGGCTCACCAGTATAGAATAGGTGTGGTGGAAATAAGTTATCTGAGAGGAGCATGTGGCCTTACCAGATGGGATGGGGAAAGCAATGAGTGTGTATATGAGAGATGTGGTATGAGTGTGGAGTGGTTGAAGCTTAATACATTGAGGTGGTTTGGACATGTGAAAAGAATGAAAGATGTGAAGTTGTGGAACCTGGTGTGAAAGGATGGAAGAAGAGAGTGGAAGAGTACACGAGGGAGAGAAACGTGAGGGGTAGAGGAGGGCTTGACCAAGTAAGGAGGGAGTGTTGGAAACTCTTCTGCTGCTGCCACCCCCTTGGGGGGAGTTCTCAGAGTGAACTAGGCATTTTTGGACAAAACGGCAAGTATGGGAGTGAAACTACAAATTTAAGATAGAGTATACAGTATACTAGAACCCAATTTGTATATGGGGTAATACAGTAGATATGTAATTAACAAGAATTAATTGCATGAGGATGAAAAGACCCTGTAGGTACAGTAGTAGCTAGAAGGGAGAGGTTGGACAGCAAACTCAGAGGGAATGCAAGGAAGGAGGAACTGATTATGAATTGAAAGGGAGTTGCTGAGATGGAAGGACACCAACACGTTTAAGGGGGTCATTTACTTTTGCCAAATTTTAGGGCAACAGTCCACCTCAGTACATGAGTAGAGGATCTGTTTTGTTGCCATGTTTAGAGGATTACTTAAACTTCAATATACCCATCAAAAATGACCCTCTTTAAATACTACTGCCCACATCACAGCAGGCAATACTCCCCTACAGGGAATGGACAAGAATTGCATAAGATGTGGGAGGGAGAATGTAGGAGATTAATTAAGGAGGTTTGTTGGCCATGAGAGGAAACAGCTGCACCAGCTGTCAAGTGCCCCTTAAAGGAACAATAAAGTAATGTTTACATATTTCAGGAAGGAGTTTGATCCATGAAAAGATTATATACTCCATATGGGAGTATTGTCTACTAGGTTGTGGGCAATAGTTGAAGGGTTTTGGTGCCCTTTTTGATCCTAGCAATTCCCTTCCCTTTCATTCCTCCACACTTCCAGTCCCTCCTTCGTATTATTCTCCCTTGTGACTACAATATCCTTTTAACCTACCGTACAACAGTATTATTTTTTTATGCTTTCCATTATCATGGAGCGTACAGTATCTTACAGACAAGGGAGATGGCAATAACTTAACAGGAAACGATACAAATTTGAACAATTTCATCATTTCAGACATGGATTGAATACTTTTGACATCTATTTCATAATTAACTCAAACTAACTCTAAACCTTGTGACTTTACATACCATGACCTACATGTATATTGCATTACTTCCTAGTTAATCCCAGGGGGGTTCCACAATATCCAAAGGAATCGGTATCTACCTCCGGCTCCATGTAAACAGTACAAAATACATTCCTATATGAATAATCTCTCAGACACAAGTAAATCACTGGTAGGCTTTCAACAATCTTTTTTGTTATGCCCTGAAATTTGCTCTAACATCTCTCCTTCTCCTACATCTTATGCATTTTCTTTGCAACGATAATTCACACAACCAGCCCTTGGCAGCTTCCAACCTGCTGTTTTACATTCTTATAAGAATCACAAAGATTCAGAGTTGGGTGGGTGTTGTATGAACAATTAAGTTGGTTGTTTATAGTCACCCATCATCAATACTACACTTTCCAGAGCTGGGGACATTAAAATTAAATACAGTAAGATTACAGCAAATAATTAAACTCCATAAAATGAGGTAACTCGTATTCACTTCACGTTTTCAAGCCCATGGAATTCTCAGTTTTCCTCTATATCCATGATTAAAGTTCCTTCACTTAGCTTTGCATTGTTAAGTCAAAACCGGGTTGCCAACCCCAATAATTATACACTCTTCATGAATCTCTTCCACTCTGTCCTATCATCAACAAGTTCTTTTGCTTCTTACATTTCCCTCTACTCTTTGATCAAGCAATGTTCTCACACTATGCCTTTCACGGATTTAAGTATTTTTCACCCATTTAATTCTTTGACCTCAACATACACTTCAACACAACTGTCTCTATTGCTGTTACTGTCAATTTAACATATTCATGCCACTCCAAAGTTTCACAACCATATGCTAGTAAGTATTAATACTCCTTCAAGCAATTATCTTACAGCCAGTTTTCATACCAATCACTATTTTACTCCCTTGGGTTATGCTATTTTTACTTTAAATTATTCGACCACGTCAAGATTCTTGCCATTCACTTGTACATTACACATTGACTCACCCTCACTATCATCACCTTGCTCTTACTCATATTTAACTTTATATAGTGACATTCATATACCTCTGCAAAACTCAATACTAAATATTCTACATCTCCCTCACTGATAGCCAATGGATCTGGATGCATTAAGTTTGACGGACCAATTTTCTCCACTGATACATTTCCAATAACCTTGCCTTGACCTTTTTCATCACTGAATCCATGTACAGTACATGCTGACCAACCATGGGGACATAACACATCCTTTGCCTCACTCTAACAGTGAACTGCCCAGAAATTAATCTTAAATTCCCAAGTGTTCTGGTGGGGAACGAACCCCGGACCAGCTCCCTGGTAGGCCACCATGCTACACATCAGTTAAAGAAGTACTCCTTTAGCCAAGACTTATACCCCCAGTTACTACAACAGAGATTGGGAACCAATTACTAACTTCTCTATCAATTCTCACACAGGCCACACTACAATTATAAAAGTTCTTTACCACATTCAGTAGCCTTTCCTCTCCATCCCATTAAAAGCTTCCTGTACATCCACAAAGGCTAGAGACTGTTTCCTGTCTTCCTCCCAAATAAATGATATAATACTGCTAATGGTAACAAGATGCCTTGTAAGGTTTCTAACAGCTGTCTCTGGTTCAACAAGACCATTCTCCTATTACTACTCACTTTCATGTTGTTACACATCTTTTCTAATGGATGTTACAAAAATTGATTGAAGAATGAAGGGTATACAAAATGGTAGGAATTATCCACTCCATGACCACAGTACAATGTGTGCTACACTGATACAAGTCACCTTGAAACACCTGGCTCCAGTTCAATTACAATAAGTTAATTTACTTGTAGTACCAGGCAACCAAGACCATTTAGAATTAAATCACATTCATCTTTGAAAATGTAGTGCATACACAAAATGGGTATAAATTGAGGAATGTACATTTCACCAAAGCGACTGATAGATGAGGTAAGACATTAACAGAGTAATACTATTATCTACAATGATGTGGGGCAATACTTATGGATTTTTGTGCTTCTTTGGATCGATGCCAATCCCTTTCCACTCTTTAAGACCCTGTCCACATATCAGGCAGAGCCCGGTGGGTACTGCCCAAGGAGCTCATTTCTCCAGCAGCCTCCACACTATTGTGCTCACCACCTACCTACCTACCTACCAATCCTGTGTATTGGAATTGGTTTTGGTAACAATGTTTTTCCGCTGGGCCCTACCCGATCATGTTGACAGTCCCTCAATCTGTCTTCTCTCGTGGAACAGTCATTCTGGCCACCTTCCCCTTTTCATAATATAAAACTGGGCAATGGAAAATTTTAGATTGATGTATTTCTGGTAAAGAGAGACATATAAGAGAAACTAGCACCAGGCCATATAGGCCCTATGGCACAAAGATAGAAGGAAATGCCCAAAGAAATAAAGTACTATACAGATCAGGTAGAAGTGGCGAGAAACAGACAAAAATATATGGGAATAAGCAAGGAAATACAAAGGACAATAAGTAGAAAGTAAGCTGAAAATAATCTGTCTATCTATCTATTGCCAGATGCCTTAACCCCCAAAGGGTTGGCCACAAATGAATCGCCTCCATGAACCCCTGTTTCCCGTTAACTGGCGTCCCTCCTCCCACACATACCTCTCAACTCCATCCCTCCACCTCACTCTCTTAACCAACCTCTTGCTTCCCATACGCTCCACATGACCGAACCACCTCAAGGTGTTCCTTTTCATACTCTCCAACACGTCCACACCCACACCACACTGCTCCCGTACCTCTTCATTCGTCAGTCTGTCTCTCCATGTCACTCGACATGCACCTATAAGGTAGCTCATTTCCACCTCTCTAACTCTTGATTTATGTCTGAAAATAAGTGGATCATTTATCTGTAAGCCCCTATCCACACAATCTGCCAGTGCCAGGCAGGCTAACTGTTCTAAAAAACAGTTCCAATACACATGTTTGGTAGGTGGGTGGTAGGCATGACGGTGTGGAGCCTGCTGGGAACTGCTCCATCTGGTAACACTGCTATAAAAGCGAGAGAAATAAGCTCAGCAGGCAATGCCTGTTGGGCTCTGTCCAATCATGTGGACAAGGCTGGACAACCAAAGAAACTGAGCTGATAGGATTGCTTGTCTGTTGTTTTGTGCCATCCCAGTACAAAATGCCCTATATGGTCTGGTACTAGTTTTTGCATTATTGAATTGCTGTAAACCACAGAAAATAAACTGCAAAGCCATAAAGACCTTGTAGTCACAATAGAGGAGACAGAGAGGAGGGTCAGCAAACATGAAGCAAAAAGAAGGAAAGGGGGAATGGCTGAAGAGAGGAAAAAAAGGAATCTGTTTTGGTTCAGAATAGCACCAGAGCCTGTAAGAAAAATATAACCCTCGAGACAGTGTTGCATTAGGCTCACCTGACATCAATCTGCTTAGAAATGAGTGAAGTAAGCATGACCAATTCATACACAAACGAGTGAATTTACATAATTTGGTGCTGTAGCTGTAATCAGAGTTGATGCATGAAGGGATGCTTGGTTTAACAGTGAAATTTATTATTATAGACAAAACACCAATGAGACGTCTAATTTATAATAACATTTGCTACAGGAGGCAAGGTACTGTATAAACAAAAGAGCAATCCAGAAATAGGTATTCCAGACCCTGTCCCCATATTTGTTTTGGATCCATTTATCAAATAGGCTGAGGAATGGTGTAAATGTAAAGTAGAAAAAAGGCGACTGCTGGGCCGAAAAAAAATTTTAGTCGATAAGAATAAAACTTGCACCAAGCCCAGGGGATTATTGGCACTGAAATGGGCATGGAAATTATGGACAAAAAGTTCAGTAGAGAAAAATTGACTAAATAGAAAGGAATAGGACAAAATCACACATAACGAAAGGGATTCAGGCAGGGAAGAGGAGGAATGGGAAGGTCAGCCTTAGTCCCCGTCAACACAATTTGGGCAGTGCCCAGCAGGCAAATATTGTTGTTGTAGTTCCCCAGACTGTCTGGCCGAGCAGTCCCGAGTCTGGTTGACCGAAGCCGCGCAGATGCTTGGACCCCCCAAACGGGAGTCAGGGTGATAGGGTGGAGCCTGCCGGGGACTACTACATCTGGTAGAACTGCTAAAGAAGCATGAGAAATATCCTTGTATGTACAGGGCCTTAGAGCGAGATGAAACTTAGGGCAATCGACTAGGAGATGCAGGACCTGGACAGGAATCTGGCAACATTGACAGAGTGGGGGAAAAACTCCAACCCTCCATCAAAAAAGGAGCCATCATAAGCCGTGGTTGATTCTATGGTGGCCAAGCCAGAGGCAGTTCAACGCCGTTTCCCTTTGCCTGTTGTGATGAGCAGGGGACTGCCAGGGAGTCACAAAAGTCTTTACAGACTTTATTAGTTGTAACAGATTAACATTGCCTACCAACCAGTAAGTTTGTCTTAGCAGGACAAATCAGATATACCAAACTCAGCATAGAAAATAACAACTGGGGTAGAGCATAAAGGCCCCAGTGCAAGCTGTGGTGGTAAACAGAATCTTGATGCTGTACAACAGGTGAGGTAGATGTGTACACCTGGCAACCAGGGACAATTTTGGACAAAACTAGGACTCCACGGAAGTACAAAAGGGTTATGTGGTTCACGTCTCATTACTGTTTGCAACAGCTGGAGATGCAGGGATGCAGGAATCTTGGGTAAATCAACATGCAGGGACCTGGCAAACAGAGTAAAAAATAAGACCAAGAAAAGAGGCAGAAAGACAATAGAGGAGGCTATTACCATACAAAGTGAGAGGGGGGGGGGTTGAGGGTTTGATCGATGATGCATAAATATTAAAATCCAGAATTTCTCTTGATAAAAATAAAATAATATTAAACACTGCTATAACCACCTGGTAGATGAAGGTTGCTGAAAGTATTAAATCATTTGGGAATCTGAATTGGTTCACCCTTACGGAAACCATTTTAAAAAGGCAAAAGCTGTGCAATTATTCCAAATGTCACATACTGTAAGGCACATATTAACCACACACTCAAGTTGCTTAGACAGGTAACTAAGGCTATAGGTCAGTAATTGGCAGGCAAAAACTACATCTACCTGGTTTAATATGCGGAAGGAGGTGGACCTCCCTCCACTCATTCAGGAAACAGCTTGTGAACCATGTTCAGAGCAGCGTTATAAAAATGTGGAACTCTTAACGATTCCTTATAACCCTTGAGCAGGGGCTATGCTACTCTTCTCTGTTTACCACAAAGGAGGAGTTAGAGAACAGGGGCAGCAAGCTCAAAGGAAACAGATGGAGAGGAAGTGTCTTGTTTCTGAAGTCACACCGAAACATGCAAAGGAATGGAGAAGCTTACCCTGATAAAATATGTATAAACTGAAGAAGTCATAGCTCTAGGCAAGATAGAATTGGCAGAGGCAGTAGACACAAAAATGTAAACAAACACATAGAATAATAAAAATTAACTCTTGAAAGATTCCAAAACTGTCCACCTGATTATCAGCCCCACCCGAGAAAGGAATATTTTCAATTTCCTGAGGCAGGATTTGTTCTTACAAATTTTGAGTGACTTTGCACACCTGAAAATGCCAATCTAGCCCCCATAGTTCTCTTAGTAATTGCACGACCGACCGTCAAAGGAAAAACATAATTAATATAAAACGAGTAGAAATCTATTCAAATCATGTCGGAAACATACCATCCACTTCTTATGCGACCTATTTCTGGCAATTTCAGGTCAAGAGTAGATCAAATTTTGCCGGTGATTGAACTTGAAGAGATAATCCCCTTACCCAACCCCACACCAAAATGAAGGTCCTAGGATAGGCCAATTATTCAGGTAGCTAGAGCCTTAACAGTAAGACAAACAGACAAATGTGACCGAAACTATTACCTTACCTGCTAATGAGGGCAGTAATAAAAAATAAGACAAATAATAAGGATCTCCCCTCTTTTGCTGTAAATTATGGCACTTTCTCAGAGATGATGACTGATTAAATGCATTAAGGTCAGATGAAGCAACCTCAATGTCACAAGTAACAGAGTGGGAATAGTTACAGCCAGCAAAGATGTGAACCCCTGTAACCTATGTTGCCTCTGCTAGACCCTTAGGTGGATGTGTGTGCTCACTAGTGCAAGGATTTGCTTGCCATAATATGGGGAAGGATATGCACCTATTGCAACAGACTGAAGAATTTTGGCCTGATAACCAAGAATATAGATAAGCAAGTAGTATTTCTCAACAATATGTCAGACATGGGTTGCCTGATTCAGAATGCCCTCAAGAGGGATTTGAACAAATATCCTCATACTAAATCCCGCTAAGAGGAGGAATCAAACCCTGGCCACTTCAGCAACAAGAGTGTGAAGGAACTGAGCCAATGTATTTACGATCTGGGTTACCCAAGTCAATGTTCGGTCAAGAAGTCTCTCTTCAACCATATTCACAAGACACATATATGCACATTTGCTGCAAATCATGGTACAGTACCCTCAGTGATGATGACGGATTATATGTGTGATGGCGAGATAAAACACCCTCAATGTCACAAGTAACGGAACTGGAAAAACTGGAGACTCTTCTGCCGTGGCCACCCCTTTGGGGAAAGTTCCAGAGGGAAGAGTTTATAGCCAGCAAAGGAAGTGACCCCTTTAACCCATGCTGCCTCTGCCAGGCCATTATGCACCCTGTCTCATTAATGGTCTGGGATTATTTCTCTGGTAAAGGGTTGGACAATAATAATGAGAAACTAGTACAAAGCCAGAAAAACCCTATGGCACCAAGACAACACGGGTCAATAATGTAAAAACTATTACCGGGCTATAATGAGCGTTTGGCAATAAATTGGTAAATGAAAATGGATACAAACAACAAAGTGCAATGAAGAGGCAAGCAGACACAACAACATGTACGGTGATATACAAATGAGAATACCATATTGACATACATGGGTGAGGACACAGAAAAGGAATGAAAACAAATAACAATAATAAATACAGTAACTAAGGTAACGTACAAATACAGTATGAATGACGAATATACAAAGATAAAGAGAAAACGAGCGAGAGGCGCCAACTCTGGGAAATGGTACATAATATCCTACAAGGTGGACCCACTGTTTTAACACTCATGAGCTCATATGGCAACACACAATCCCAGTACACTAGGGTTTCCTACAATGCAGCTATGCTCATGTTATAGATATTCTCATAGATAGATATTCTTTCAGCCCTGAGAAACAAAGCTAAGCAGCTACCTTTTAACTTGTTTACTGATATTATGAACTTGGTGGACAATTTCAAGACTCACTTTAACAAAAGGAACGAGGAGGATTGATGGACTTGAAAACAGGGTGGGAGAGAGAGTCTACCGACACTCATCTCCACCACCACCACCACCACCACCACCACCACCCCCATCACCCGTCCCACACGCCTCACATCCTGCTGCACCGTTTCTGTCACCACTCACACCACCTCTTCAGGCTCATCTTAAAGTCCACCTTCAACATGAATCCCTCGAAGTCCAATGCTGGCTCCACTGATGTTCCATCATCATCATCTCATCCGTCCTCTGTCACGATGATTCCAGTGCTTGCACTTCTTCCTT
The DNA here is from genome assembly GCA_033782935.1 of Petrolisthes cinctipes. Lineage (NCBI taxonomy): Eukaryota > Metazoa > Arthropoda > Malacostraca > Decapoda > Porcellanidae > Petrolisthes > Petrolisthes cinctipes. The sequence goes on from JAWQEG010001721.1 coordinate 77,670, forward strand.
CAATTTCGTCGAGGAATGGCTGTGCAGATGCAACAAATGCAGGGCAATAACAAGTAAGGCTGGTGGTTGCTCACAATGCTAGGGTGTGGGACGAGCTCCCCTTTACCATCAACAGGTGGGAGGGAGTGCACCACAGTATGCGTGACGTCACTCTCACATGATGCCCGCGAATTTGAACCATTCTGTATCTCAGACTCGAGTTATATGCGGCCATTTTGTGTTGTACTTCATATTGGATGGTATTACATGCCCCTCGCTTTGTATGTGTTTTGCCTTATAAGAACACGCGTTGTAGGAGCCCCTACTATACAAGAAATGGTACAGGCCATTATCAGTACATGTGTAAATACAAGAGATAACACAATATATAAAACTAGGAACAAGGTCCAGTGTCTATTTCCTTATTTGTTAATTTGGATTATTTTTGTTTGTGCTACTGTTATGTCTGTGTCCACACACGTCACCTTGGCCTCAAGAGGCCTTATTGTGTTGTGTATCCCATGTAGGCCTGTGTTTATATAATTATGTACTGCACTGGGTTCATTTTACTATAATATCTTGACCTCTATTGTCCTTGTTACCAATGCCCAATGTGTTTAAGTATATTCCTTCATTATGCTTCTTTGTTCCATAACTTTGTCTCCTTTTATTTGTCCATTTTCTTGTAACATCATTGTCCAGAATACCCTACATGGCTTGTACTTTTTTTTTTTTTTTTTTTTTTTTTTTTTTTTTTTTTTTTTTGCATCATTATATTGTAGGATGAGTAAGAAAATGAACAAAAAGGGGTCCCATCCCCATCAAGTGTAACCCCCAGTGTTTCAATCAGCAAAATTAGTAGGTGACCCAGTGTTCCAATCAGCATATTAGGTAATACTGACCCTTCCCCATCAGCAATAAGACCTGACTCGTTGTGTCTCCACTGGGATATGAACAAATGAAACTGGAAGAGCCAAGGAAACAGAGAGGGGAGACTGGAAGCACCAAGGAAGTAGCCAGAAAGGAGGACAGTTGAAGAATGAGTGAAATTTGTTGTGAAATTTACCATATATGTTGTTTATTAGACTTAATATAGCATACTGAACAACTTTTGTCCCATGCAATAATATATAAAGCAAACAACAGAGCAATATTAGGACTTTAAGTAATATACTGCAAGTGAGCCGATCATAAACATCATGAAAAACTTCAACTACAATCTATGATTTGCATGAACACCAGCATAACTTTAGGCTCCAATATAATTGCCCTCAGTCTCAGAAATTGAATTAGAACTAATTTCACAATGATTTATTGTCATGTGGCCTCTACACCATAATTTATGTCAGTGTTCAAAATCAGCTCTCCTTAAGCTATCAGAAGAGCTTGGATGTCTTCATCATTGACACCTGTCTAGGACACTACCACAACACCCATACTATCAAGCATATTATGGAAGACTTCACTGAACACAACCACATATGCCAAGAGCACAACATACACTGCATGAGGACCCTGTGAGAAAGTCTGGTACAAGCTGTGGGCATCCTCTGTGACTTGGGGCTGTTCAGCCAGACAGCTTGAGGAACATCAACAACAATTTTTGAATTCTGAAGTCACCCATATCCTTTATTTGACACAAAAGATTGTCACGAAACCTATCAGTGTTTACCCTCCCAATGTGTACCCAGACCAAAGAGTCTGTTAGCCCCACATTTGGGGATAGAGTAGGATATCTGAATTCAGAACACTCTCGATAGATGCCCTGAATGCTTAATGGGCTACCTGTAACCATGATGATGTACAGACTCAAATTTAAAGATAACTATGTCAAAAGCTGAAGAAAAAATCAGGCTGCCATAATCAAGATAAGTTTACATCAAGACATCTTGTTGGTCAAGAATGCTACTCTGCTCTTCAGGTCACATGAAATAGGTCTATAACAGTTGTAAAAGCTGAGGAAGAAAAGTCTTCAGGAACCAAACATATGCATCCTAAGTAAAGCAGGTGGGAAGTGGCTTCAGACAAAGGAAGGTTGAACCCTCTGCTGTCGTCTTGGTTGTGCTGTCAATATGATCCACCATACATTACTTCACTAAAATTTGGACAAATCTAGGAATACATCTATTTTTTTAAACTGTACACTGGTACTTCAGGTGCCTGTCCAGGATGTAACATAGCACCCCACGCTATTAAACACATTATGAAAGACAGCACTGCATACAATCACCAATAACATACCACTTATTCCTGGAGTGTCCTATGGGAAAGCCTGGTCCAGGCCAAGGCCTTCCTCATGAACTTAGGGATGTTTTTCCATGCAGCTTGGGGACTTCCAACAACTACACCTCGGTCTCATATAGAACGTGTTCACATAGAACGATTCTCGTATAGAACGAGCGACCAAAATATTAGCTTAAAATTATTTTATAAAACGATTGCATCCATATAGAACGGGTGGCGAAAATAAGTGAAGCAAATCCGAGGAGTTCTTATACAAAACGAGCGAAATCATAATGAACGTGCCAGGAAATGATATCACTGGCGTCTGCACAGTGTGAGTGAATGTGTTGCCACCACTTCTCCCGCTCTTTCCCCCTACCCAGTGTTGCCAGGAGCAAGGAAATTTCTGTTTTAGGGAATTTTGAAATACACACGGGGAAATTATATAAAGATTGTTCAAAAGTAAACAGGGAAAGTCTTACCAGAAGAAATACCAAAAAGACCGTCAATGTTCAAGAGTAAACAGGGAATTATTGAGGCATAAAGGGACATTCTAAAGTTGAAGTTAGGGAAATTTCTTGTGTGACTCGCTCGTTTTTAGTGATTACGAGTTAACCACCAGCTTCAACACTCAGTCATGCCAGGTCGTGCATTTACAAAACGAAAGGCCATATCCTTCGATATAAAGAAGTTATTTCTCGGAAAGAGAAAGGAGAAGGAAACACCAGCGTATGGTTAATAAAAAGAAAACAAACGATGATCACGCGCTATCTCCCCCCCTACCACCTCCACCACCACGGATGCCGACTCGTCTCACGGTCTCAGTCACATGAGTCGCCTGCGAAAACCTTAATACGAATTGTAAAATGCATTTTACATACATCCCTGTAGGATTAAGGCAAGAAAAACCTTGAAAAGTATTTTATGTTAATTTCAGGGACAATTTTGGTGACTGATCGACCAATTGTCGTTTTCCCCATAGGTTACGTGTATCACATAGAACGATTTCACATAAAACGACGTCTTCTATCGACCTATTGGACGTTCTTTACGAGACCGAGGTGTACTGTACACTGTCCTATGCAAAAATTCAATAATGCAAAAACTAGTACCAGGCCATATCAGGCATTTAATATCAAGGTGGTAAAAGAAAACTGATAAATAAAAGGAGAACTGGCATGTGGAACAGAATAGGAGCATAATAAAGATGTGAAGATATATATACACAATGAGCATGGTCAACAAGGTTGTTAAACAGGGGTAAATGTGACACATGGAGAGGGTGATGAAACAGAGAAGTAGCTACGTGGGGGAAATAATACAATCAAACAAGGTCAACTGGGTCAGGGTTACATAGGTGAATCTGCACATAACAGTGAAGCACACTTGTAGGACACACCAACAGTCCAAAAAGCCTTAGAGGGCAGATATACAGGACACACTAGTGGAGATGACATTGAGGTGAGCCCACTCCACAACACTACCCAGCCAGCAGAGTGGGCTACCCTAACTATATGTCAGTCAGGAGCCCTGTACTCTGTGAGGAAAGCATAATAGAGTTGATAGAAAGTTGACAGGTCTCCTGAAGGACAACAGACAAGGCACTAGACTGCTCAGCCCTTGTCAAGAGGGAAAGCAACAATAATGACCACATAATTCCCTGGTGCCAGCTCTGTACATGTTGGTAAGGAAATGGGAGCCTTACAATAATTCTCCATTATAAATCTTCATAATAAAGTCACCGTGAATTCGTTATGCTTTTCCAAATTTTCAGGAAGTTATTCTAATGAATATCACAAACATCACATAGGACGATGTATTAAACTTCACTATCATCTTGATTCATACAAGAAGTTGTTCAACAACCTGAAAAGTTATGCAAATTTCACAAAGCAAATATATAATGGCCATTCTTATAGTATGTCAAATAATGTTGAGGCAAGAACATTTACTGCTACTGCCGAATGGGTTATTGTCATTTAAGTAAACTAGAAGGAATGCTCCTCAGCAGACACAAGACTGAGGTTTGACTCTACAGTTCCCTGAGTAAGACCTTTAGTTGTTCACATTGCTGTAACATATTACTATCAACCTATATTAATTTTACACTTATTTATAGTCCTTACTGTATGAGGAAAGACCATAGACATGTATACTTTGGGGCAAACTAACAGATACTAAACAGAACTGGATACAAATTGTTCTATACCCAACGTGCAGAACATGGATATACAGTCACCTCCAGGAGTCTTGTTACCCATGCCTTCCCTCTCCTGCATTGATCTTCAAAAGCATAAGCTCATAGTTTCCATATTATGCTGTATCCCCTGTATATCTGTGAACTGCATGTTAATATCTCAATTTATGGCATTAAAATGTCAGCAACATGAGTAGTGCATCGCTGCCTGGAGATGCATGGAAGAGGAATTGCAGGGGGTCACAAGACACATGTAGAAGACTATTAATCTCTTAGCTATAAAAAGTCTATGATACAAATGCATGTAGAAATGTGGGTGATTTTTCTTGGAAAAACTATTTCACTTCATGTTTTTTTTTTTTTTTTTTTTTCCCAATTGTATAAATGTGACATTGCTAAACTGCTCATTTGTTCCATGTTAATGATGAATGGAAAGACATTTCAAACCCTTCCAAAAAATTTCTTTGGCTGAGTTTGAAAAAGACCCATGTCTATGAGTTGTAATGCAACATGTTTTAAGAGAGCCAGAGTCTACCATTTTTTTTTCCCTCATGAATAGGACCAACTAAATTGAATTTAACGGAACGGGCACCCTCCAATTTCCAAATACATTTGCCCCTTTATTGAACCATTAATCAACTTTTCAGTGAGTCCTACAGATTCTTACTTCATCAAACATTTGGGGTACCACATTGTGCCACCAGGCAAATAAGCACATGATTTTTTCCTCAGGCTGTAAGATATAGACAATGGCTGTCCTGACACTTATCTGGAGATCTATTAGTTTAAGTTGATGAGGCTAATCATCAATCAGCCAGCCACCTCAAGTCACACTGTCGGTCATACTTCATTAGTTTCACCAGTGCTGAGCAGATAAAACAAGTGCAAATAAATAACAATATTAAAAATAAACCGGCTGTAGAAATATGTAGAGATGCTGTTGCTCAAAACTTATGCAAATAAAACATGCTACAAAATTAATACTGAAGTGACTATAAAAAATTGATAAAGACCTTTCAGAATTAACATAAAATAATTTGATGCATCATGCTCCTGGGTTAACATTCACTTAAGATCCTAGGGTACTTCTTAATCTATGTAATAAATTAATAAATTCCCTTTGGTTTGTTAGTTACAATGGGTTTCCATTTATGACTATGCATAAAATCACTATGACACAACCACAATTGGCTTATTATCATTATTGCGCATGGGAGGTTCAGTCACTTCCATGTTAATTTTCAGTCCTGTTCTGAAATTAACCTTATATGCTTCTTAGACCTTAATGAGTAGCAGTCATGGTCAGTTTGAAATGTGAACTGACCATCAACCTTTCCTAACATACCAGACATCTTTCTTCATCTATCTAAAGTGTTGACACTTCACAATATGGAACTGGCCCTAGAAGAAGCCACAAAAATCATTATTACTGTTATTATATATACAGTATATATATTTTTAATTGCAGGGGCCAGCTTTCCCTGCACTGGAAAGACCGAGTGGTGGGGCTAATGTGCCCCTTCTCTTCCAACTTCATATACAGCTGGTATAAGTGATTACCATAATTGTGAATGCTGGATACCTGGAAATAGCTTGGTATTGTACCTCAAATATAATGGTTTTATTCTCAAAGATCGAAACAATGCACTAAGAAAACCCAGGTCTGAGCCCCCCACTAGAGTAATATCTTTAGCTGTTAAGGCCCACAAGGCAGGATAGTCTGCTAGTTTTATATATATACAAAATGTGTGTTCACCTGATAATATATAAATTAACCCATAAAAGAATTACCAGTATTTGTATAAAGATAATAAAAAATATCCATCCTAAAAACTTTCCATGGACTAATCTACAACTCCTACCTTCTTCAATTTAGGTAACATTACCGAAGAATTTGCAACCCCATGTTAAACAAGTGCTGTATCATGGTACAAAATTGCACGGTACATTACTCACCATTCCTAGTACATCTGCAATTGTGGAAACGTGAGTTTGTTTGTGGATTTGCATGTGAAAAATTTTACAGAGAAAACCCGACTGAAACCATAATGACAATCGGAAAAAAAGTTGAGAAAGTAAGGTGCTTTTGAATTGTGCAGTACAGGATAGATTCAAATACTTTATACACACAAGAGTTCAAAACACTGGGGTGGTACTTGGTGGGTTGGGAGCAGCCACCCTTCTTCAGAACAGATGGGAAGTACTGTATTAGAAAACATAGACAGAAAAGTATAGCTAGGCCTGGAATCAGCACAGAAGCAGTCTTTTAAGACGACAGGGAAAATTTCATTAGGACTGTACTGTAATAGTATTTGTATTAGATAGAGAATATGTCATTATGTCTTCTGTAATATACAATAACATGCAACACAAAAAGTTTTACCTGAAAGATAACCAAATGAATAGTGCTCACCAATAATAATCAGACACTACCTTATTCTACTCTCTCTTCACTACATGGTTCAAAACAGTTCATAACTTTCTAACTAGGGTATGCATGATATACTAGTTTTCCTAATGTTTATCTTAGTATATTTTTTAATTCCATAAAAAATGGTCCTTTTGCTGTACACTTCACATGTAAAAAACTTGTGTTTTAAAACCACATGACTAAGTTTTCATTTTAGAAAATTTTCGTTGAAATTTTTTTCTACTTCAGTGACTACAAATTCAAAATAAAGTCAATCACTACTTTGATAAATGCCTATCTGAAATTTTTTTTCATTCTTATGGATTATTGTCTATCGTTCACAGAAACTCCCATGAAGGGGTGGCCAAGGTAGGAAAGTTAGGAATTTGGTTTAATTTTGCACTAGAACTCAAAACTATATATGCAGTCACAATTTACACAGCTGCTAAGCTTGAATTAAATAGGCTTGGGTGGCTGACTGTGATGTGATAAATTTCTTGCACATACCATAACTTATTTCAAGGGCTAATGGAATTGTAATCTTTACAGTACTGCTAAAAAAAATTATAAATTGACTACATACATCAACATGCTCTTTACATGGCATTTATGATGTCATTAAAGGTAATGACTTTATGGATAAATACAATAAATTATGTTCTTTAAAAAGCTAACATTTTTACACATATATAAGTACACCTAAAACATTTTCCTACTCCTTAAAATTATGAAGGCTTTTATCTCTTCTTTTTTGGTGATTTTTTCCCCTTACGTTGAGAGGGAGAAGTGTTATGTTGGGTGGCAGTGGTGTCGATGGGTTCCAGTTTAGGTTCCAGTTTAGGCTCCAGCTTGGGTTCAGACTTGGGGATGGACCGAACATTGCTGAGCTTCACACTGGTGAACACCACTTCAGCATCATCCAGCTCATGCAAGTAGCCCTTCAAGAAGTCACGATATTTGCGAAGGGCTGAGTAAAATGGAACCTTGTCCAGGGCTCGTGGCAGCTGAGCACAACGGGCTGATGATGACGGCATCACCCAGATATTCTGCAAGGAAGAATCACCGTCACCATAATGGGTAGGATGGGATATGTAGAGAAGATGGCATAGTAGAGAAGATGGCATAGTAGGGAAGATGGCATAGTACAGTACAAATGATAAATTGAGGTGGTTTGCAAACAAGGAGAAAATGCAAGTAGGAAGTCATCATCAATATCCCATTTCCCTTTTACTAGTGGTGGAGAGGCTCTAGCACCAGTGCAGGACCCCTGACAGGCACATGGTCCAGTTGCGAGGCTATTTGAGCATTTGGTGAGGTCATTGTTAGAGAGCGGGGTCCCTAACCCTCCCCTGTATTGTAGGGGATATGAGGTTGACTGCACCATCACAAGAATGGTGGGCAATGGGGTCGCCACAGAGGGAAGTTATTACACTAAAACTGAAACCAATAGAAACATCAATGTACAAGGTGGAAAAATATAAGGGAAAAGAATGCAAGGCAGAGGAAGGCTCATTTCTGATTCTGGAAGAAATGAGTGTTGGCATAAGGAGAGCAGAAAGTTTTCCAGTTAACATCATTTTATAATTTCTGCTTGTGGATCCCATTCATGGGGTTAGATATTCAGACAAGTATCTTTCTGTTTCTCTTATCAGGATACATTAGACTTCTTAAAAATACTCTGAAACTATTACAATACTGAGTTATAAGGTTTGTATGTATGTACTGTATATATGTATTTAGGTATACATATATATTGCGACCAAGTCCCCCTGGTTTCATTTATATCTTACCACAAGTCCCCCTCAGCTTGAATTTCAGTGAAACTTCTAAGAACCAGTAAAAAACAAATATACACACAGAAGCAGCTGTTGAGATACAAGTACAAATTTGCAACTCCCCACAACTGCAGTCACTATTTACTTTAGGCATGTATTAAATTCAAATTTGTAAATATGGTCATTACAGTACTGTAAAGAATATTGCCTCAAATATGGCTTTCCTCTGTAGGCTACACAGACTACAGTAAAGCCTGTGACTCAGTGAGACAAGACAGCTTCATAAAAGTTGATGCAGTGTAAGCAATATCCCAAAATTATAAGTACCATTACAAACACTTACACAAAAGATAGTATAGTAGGCTACATGCATAAGTAGTACCTATATGACAAGTAGAAAAGGATATAAAGATCCAAAGTGGAATCCGGGCAAGGCTGCACTGGCTCAACCATACTATTCAAGCCCATGACATACCTCATCATCAAAGAATTAGAAACCATAGAAACTGGTTTTGAGAAAGCCTTATTCAGGCTTAAAGCACTGTACTGTACTGTACTATTTTGATGATGGCCTGTTGCTAGCACACAGTATGGAACAAGCAGTGCAAATTATTAAGATAATCACCAAAGCTATGGACTATAGATAAATAAAAGTAACAGCATCACCTTTATATTTAATACAGAAGACACACCAGAAAAAATAGAAGGTATTAAGGTAACAGACCATGTTTAGTACTTGGTTGTAAAAGGTAACAAGAAAAACTACTTCTAAGCAAAAGGAAAATGTGACAAGAAAAGGCACAGAAACTTGCAAATATGACATATTCCATTATAGGAATAAGCTGCTAATCATGTAGACTTACTGGAAAAATATAGCACTGCCATTAGTACTATATGGCATAAGCATAGAATTGATGGTAGTGACTATAGACAAGTGCCTGTATAATACCCTTAAAACTTCTATTGACTCTCTCTCTCTCTCTCTCTTTTTCAACTCGATAATTTCTCCAACTTTTTTTTACTTTATCACATCTTACAAAGTCCATTAACTATATATATTTATATATATAACACTTTTCGGTATTTATTTAGACTATTGCCGTTTTGTAGCAGTGTTGCCAGATCCCGCTAGGTCCCAGTAACTTGCCCAGGTCAGGTCCTGATACTTTATCATGGTCATTGCCCGGTAGTTTGCCCAGGTTAGGTCCCGGTAGTTAGTTGTGGTCTAGGTCAGGTTAGGTCAGACTAATTTCCAAATTATGTTTGTAAACCGGGGCATCTCCGAGAGAAACACCATAGATGAAAAGTGTCTAATTAGAATGGTCCAAAATAGTGGGTAATGATACTAAAATATACAATATAGTGAACCCAGTTCTTCTGTAAATTTACCGGTGTATAAATTAGAATGGTATACATTAGGGTATTTATTGAAAGAATTACCGTTTTGTAGCAGTGTTGCCAGATCCGGCTAGGTCCCAGTATTTTGCCCCGGTCATTTTCTGTACTTTACCAGGGTTATTTCCCGGTAGTTTGCCCAGGTTAGGTCCCGGTAGTCTGCCCAGGTTAGGTCCCGGTAGTCTGATGCGGTCTAGGTTAGGTCAGGTTAGGTCAGGCTAATTTCAAAATGCCCCATTTGAATATGCCCTATCTTGTAAATGGGGCATTTGCGGAGAAAATGCCCCATTTACCGTTATTGGGTACGGTTTTTCTACCTTCATTACCCACTTATTTAGACCATTCTAAGACTATTTTCTTCTATAGCATTTTCTCCGCAAATGCCCCATTTCCAAGATAGGGCATATTCAAATGGGGCATTTTGAAATTAGCCTGACCTTACCTGACCTGACCTAACCTAACCTAGACCGCATCAGACTACCGGGACCTAACCTGGGCAAACTACCGGGAAATAATCGTGATAAAGTACAATAAATGACAGGGGTAAAATACTAGGACCCAGCCGGATCTGGCAACACTGCTGAATTCAGGTCCACTTCTGTACTAATACCGAAGTGGGTAAATATTGAAGGAATTACCGTTATTGGGTACGGTTTTTCTACCTTCATTACCCACTTATTTAGACCATTCTAAGACTATTTTCTTCTATGGCATTTTCTCCGCAAATTCCCCATTTCCAAGATAGGGAATATTCAAATGGGGCATTTTGAAATTAGCCTGACCTTACCTGACCTGACCTAACCTAACCTAGACCGCATCAGACTACCGGGACCTAACCTGGGCAAACTACCGGGAAATAACCGTGGTAAAGTACAGAAAATGACCGGGCCAAAGTACTGGGACCTAGCCGGATCTGGCAACACTGCTACAAAACGGTAATTCTTTCAATAAATACCGAAGTGTCTTAGAATGTTGTAAATTAGTGGGTAAAGAAGGTAAAATCCTCGTAATAGAAAACGGCAACAGAGTAGATAATTACCGTCATCTTCTTCCAAACACGTCCCCTGTCAAGTTATTCCTTCCATCCGCCATTTTTCTCACATCAACAACACTCACTAAAATCACTATGAGGGTCAGTTTAATTCCACCAAAACACTTGTCTATTCGTATTTTCAGTGTTCGTTAGCACTTTCATTCGCTTTACTTTAGGGGAAAAAAAAAAAAAAAAAAAAAAAAAAAATCATTTCACTTGGTGTGGATTGTGGTTGGTAACTTACAGAGTGTGAGTGCAGTGATGCCAAGTCTTGTCTGCTTGATGAAATTCCCCCAACTTCAACATAAAATTTCCCTTTTTACCTCAATAATTCCCTGTTTACACTTTAAACATTAATGGGGAATTTCTGGAACTAATCCGCTAGATGTCACTGCTGTGCAGTCAGTTCATGAGACATGAGCTAAAATATTGTTTTTTTAAATCCCATCAGCATACAAATGCATGTTAGAACCTTGATCATTATGATACTTTCGAAATCCTGCATTGACTTTTTAATACCCTGTATGGATAATTTTGAGATAAGTTGGTTAAATTAGATATTTTTGTTTCGTGATTATCGACCTTCTGCTGTCGATATTTAAAGTAAGGCATATGCCAAGGCTAAAATCTATTTATTTGGACAATACAAATAAATATGATTAAGACTGTACTACATATTATGACGTAACATACCCAGTAACATGGTAATATATAGATATAGTTATTTTTGTGGAGATATTAGCATCTCCTTCACCAAGTGAGCGACAAGGCAAAAGTAGCCGAGCGAGACTCGTTTCCTCAGCTCCTCCTTCAGCTGTTGCAACGTCCAGCTACCGTAGTCCATTGTTCTTATAAAAGAACCAAACCAAACACGTAACAATAACCAAAGCATGCACCAGTCGGACAAACACGTTTATTTTGTTTTGATTCCTTCCACGATTCGACTACTTCGCCAGCACATTCGAGTTGCCTATTCTCAATTGAAATATGTATTTCAATAAACCAGGAAGTTGATCTATGTAATTCGGAGTTTTAACTATCACCTGCATGTTCTTTTTATGTTTATTGTATTTTCATTTACTTTGTTTCCAATCAATGGTGTACCTGTTTGGTAATCCCGAGATGGCCAAATAATCTGAATGCCAATTTCACCAGAAAATCAACTTAACTCCTTTTGATCACGAATAGTACTATTTTACCTGTGTTTTACTACTTAGAAAGAATTGTGTAGAAATATGTATCATTTAAGCTCGATGCATTTTTTTTGTGTATAGAATGACTCTGAAGGAATATTTTATTTTGCTTGTGTGCGCGATGAACCGCCGATTGTGATGCCACCTGGTGGCAACCACGAGTTTAGAAAATTCCCCATTAAGGAAAGTCTTTAGGTTATTTTCTTCTGGAGGAAATTTCCCCGTTTTTTATATAATTTCCCTGTGTGAACTTCAAAATTACTTAAAACAAAGAATTTTTCCTGCTATAGTTCCCAGAAGGACGCTTGACAAAATTTCCCTGACCTCAACTTGAGATAGAATTTCCCCTATGACCCACAAAATTCCCTGTTTACACTTTTTTTTTTATGACTTGAAGATGGTCATACATTTACGATCTTGATATTTCGTCTGGTAGAAATTTACCTGTTTACTTTTGAACAATTTTTATATAATTTCCCTGTAGGGACTTTCAAAGTTTCCAAAAATTGGGAATTTTCCCCGCATGTCAATACCGCTTGATTTTTTTTTAACTTTGTCCCCGAGTGCAGTATACACACGAACAAAATTGTTTTGACCTATTCACATCATTCAGTATTCCAGGTCACAAAACTGTAAAGTATGAAATTCTGCTTGCTTTCCACAATATTATTTCACTAGGATATTATTTACAAGTAATTCCACAATACTTTCGAAATATTGCATAAACAGTCCAATCAGTCACACAACATTGTCTGCAAGTTATTGAACTCGTCATAGTAGCCTACCATTTCAGCCTATAATAGTTTGCTGTACTGTACATCCTCTTTACTCCTACTCCACTGTATATGATTCCTATATCTCTTTAGTTTTCCTTTTTAATTAATTAATTAGTTATGCTTAACTCTACCCCCTTCTTAAGATTTTCTTGGAAAATACTTGGTTCTCGTAGAAATTCCTTGATATATCCTTCGGTTTCCCCATGAAGGTCCAAATTTCCTTAACATGAGGATATATCCTTGCTTTTGGAAACCCTGGCCTTGGTAGAGTGGAGCAGAAACCACGTACACCAAACGTAAAGTACAGTACATGAACTTGAATTAAAAAAACAGGCCTTCATCAGTAATTTACTGTTTGGGTGATCACTGAGCCACTGCTACATATCTGGGCTGGGAGATCCATGGAGACATTTCTGAGGAGTGATGACACTGCAGCCAGACTCGCTGCTTGTGGACTCGTGGAGGACTGGATTCATCTGGCTTTGGAATGGAGAAGGCCCAAATCTAGTCTGTTACTGTCTCATGACGATAGCGATGATGACAGCACTTCTTGTCTCTTTGGCTTGCATAACAGATGTTAATGATATATTCAACCAATCCCCTACAAGACCTGTCCAACTAAAACCAAAGCTGAGACAACTTTTTTTGGGTGGATGGCTAGCTTCCTCCTTGTTATCCTCAGCCTCAGCAGCAACACCAAGCAGCCTCCTTCACAACACTAGTTGCTGTGTCCTCTTCAGACTGGTGGTGGTAGCACTGGGCCTGAAAGTCACTTTCAAGCCACACCACAATGTTCTTGGTGACTTGGGCCTCACCACCACTGCTCAGGGTGGAGAGTTTGAGGCTGCTCTGTGTCTTTGCTCAGTTGTATACTGTGTTCCTTAAATTATAGGCCCCTTCCTCTACAATGCACTCCACAGCTGATTGTTCCTGTAGTGACGTTTACAGGCCTTAATGACACCCCGGTCCATGGGTGGGTCAAGGAGCTGGTGCTGTATGGAATAAGCATAGCCTTGATCTTACCACCCTGGGCCTCCAGTTTGTCTGTGATAGGATGACTTTCAGTCTCCCATGAACTATTCAGCATAGTCATCTGGAAGTGGACGATGGCAGTCAAGGGTAAACCAGCCCATGATGTTGCTCTTGTAGATACCAGACTCGTGTTCCATGATACTCTTGAGTGACCATGGTTGTTGTGCCTTGCCAACAACCATGGGTTTCCACCTGTGGGAGTCAGCAACAGCACAGCACATGATGGAGACAATCCTTTGCAGTCTTTCTCCCAGGGGTGTGCCTTTCCTGCCTTGTGGCCTGGGTGTTGGTGGGCATGGAATTCCCAAACTGCCATGATTTGTAAGCACTGCATAGTTGAGAAAGGAGGCGAGACTCTTGCATAATCTTCTCCAACTTAGGAAGAAAGAGCACCACTGCTGCTTTAAGGGCACTAGCACTCTCTTCTACCACTTTCCAGTTGGCTAAGAAGTGTTAACTGCAGTAAGTGTAGTCACCTAGCTCTATCTTTAAAAATGTTCCACCTTCTGAGTGCTTGGCCAACCTTGCATTGGTATTCTGGATGTATACCATTCCTACAAGATTGCCAACAACCCATTCCTGCTTTTACCACCTGTACACTGCTGTAAATTAAGGGATAGGAACAAATCTTCTCTTCATTTTTTTTCATATCCTATACCCTGGACTTGATATCAAAATAGCACAGACTGCCTGCATGGACTCACCTGCATCAATCTGTGCAAACACTTTTACCTCATCTTGCAGGATCAGGCTCTTAATTTCATTCCCTTCCCACTGGAGGTGTCCTTATATGATGGAGCAGACATACTGATAGTGTCATGTATAAATAAATAGTCAACATCTAGTGGGGCAGTGGAGTAGCAACCAACACCAAGAAGCTCCACTGTCTCATCTAGTGTATCACTCAATAATCTCCGGGCCTCACAACGAGTCACAGGCTACTGACAGCTTACCATCCAGAGGTTGAGGTAAAAAAAAAAAAAAAAAAAAAAACTTATATATATATACTGATGGATGGTGTAAGCACAAAACATTAGGAAATATGAGGAATATTACTTTGACATGTAAAAAATACGGGTATAACTTGACTACATGCGGAAATAATTTTCTTACCTGAATGACTCAGAACAATTAGTGGACAGAGAGGCCATGTGGGGAAGCCATGCCAAGACTTGCTGAGAAGTTGAGTTTAATAGATTTTGTAGTGTACAGTGTTAGTATTATAAATATTTTTGACATAATGGTGGGGGAAGTAGAAATAGTTAATGCAAGTAATGTATTGGGTATTGATGACATCAGTTAGGAAGGATGTACCTGAATGTGAAATTGGGTGGTCTCAAGGAGTCAGTGACTCAGTGTAGCCTATGAGGGAAAGTAGTTGGGGGAGTTGGCTGTGAGCAGTCATTGGGAGTGATTGTTTGGTTTAAGAGCTTGGGATCTGGTGGCTGGTTGGTGTGGACAGTTTGCTGGAATTGTGTTATGGGAGCTGGAATGGTTTTGCTGGAGTTTGTGGCTGTTTGTGTAGTGGTTGTGGCAGGCAGCTGTTGCACTTGGGATTTGGAAACGTGTCTGGGCTTAGTTTGAAATTGCACCAGCTGGAAGCTCAATACTATTTCTGAGGGTGAGTTATATATATACAGTATACTGTGGATGTTTGAGGTGATGTTTATTTAACTATTCAATCAGAGAGAGAAGAGGAAGTGAAAGAATTTACCCGGTAAATACCTGGGATCAGTAATGTGTAAGTATGGGAGCATAGAAGGGGAGATCAGAGAGTGAGCAGTGTGGGGTAGACAAGTCATAGGATTAATGGGGAAAATCATGAATGATAGAAGTGTGAGCATGGATGTAAAAAGGGGACTGCCAACACTGACATATGCATCAAAGAACATGGAATAGAATGTATCAATCTAGAATAAATACTGGTACATTGGAAATGAGCTACTTAAGAGGAGCATGCGGCATGATGAGGTGGGATGTGGGATAGTAATGAGAATGTAAATGAGAAATGTGGTTATTGGTGCACAGGCATTTGGAGCTAAGTGTGGGGACGTTGAGAGAGTTTGGCGTAACACACTGAGGTAGTTTGGACCCATGGAAAGAATGCAATGCAGGATGGGGAGTTTACAAAGAAGTATAGGAGTGACATCGAGGGGCCTGGTGCGAGAGGCAGATGGGTGAACAAGGTGAAAGAGTACAGGAGGGAGGGAAACATGAGGGGAAGGGGAATGTTTGTTGGAATATGGAGAACTGGAAACTTTTCACCTGTGGTCAACCTTCTGGGGGAAATCACAGGATGGAGTGAGGTATCATAGTTATAGATAGATGGATATATACCATAACCAGATAGATAATTTGTTTGCGGATGACACTGTGCTGATGGCTGAGAATGAAAGGAATTTACAGAGAGTGGTGGACGAATTTCAGTCTGTGTGTAAACGAAGGAAACTGAAGGTGAATGTGGGTAAAAGTAAAGTGATGGTATTTGAAAGAGCAG
Source organism: Petrolisthes cinctipes (assembly GCA_033782935.1). NCBI lineage: Eukaryota > Metazoa > Arthropoda > Malacostraca > Decapoda > Porcellanidae > Petrolisthes > Petrolisthes cinctipes. Next base: position 94,180 of record JAWQEG010001721.1, read on the forward strand.
AAACTGAAGTGATTGACTTTGCTACACCTTACAGAGTGGCTGTACCAACTGGGACGAAGTGTGAGATAACTCTGAGGGGTGAGAGGATGGAGGAAGTGAAGGAGTTTAAGTACCTGGGTACAGTTATGTGTAAACATGGAAGTATGGAAGGAGAAATTAGGGAGAGAGCAGTGAAGGGTAGACAGGTCATAGGATCACTGGGGAGGATTATGAAGGGTAGAAGTGTGAGTATGGAAGTAAAAAGGGGACTACGAAGTAGTATAATCCTGCCAACACTGACATATGCGTCGGAGACATGGACATGGAGTAGGGCGCATCAGTCTAGAATAGGTGCTGTGGAAATGAGTTACTTGAGAGGAGCATGTGGACTTACTAGATGGGATGGAGAAAGTAATGAGAGTGTATATGAGAGATGTGGTATGAGTGAGAAGGCAATTGGTATTGAGTGTGGAGTGGTTGAGAGAGTGAAACGTGATACATTGAGATGGTTTGGACATGTGGAGAGAATGCAAGGTGAGGAATTTGTAAAGAAGGTGTATGGAAGTGAAGTTGTGGGACCTGGTGTGAGAGGCAGACCTCCGGTCAGATGGCAGAACAGAGTGGAAGAGTATGTAAAGGAGAGAAACATGAGGGGCAGAGGAGGGCTTGAACAAGTAAGGAGGGAGTGTTGGAACAGGGAGAACTGGAGACACTTCTGCCGTGGCCACCCCCTTGGGGGGAGTTCCCGGAGGGAACGAGGCGTCGGAGCTATAGATAGATAGATAGACAGACAACACAGAGAAAAGGGTACTACGGACTGATGGTTTACAATCTCGCCCAATATATAGTAACTACAATTCAAGCACAAGTACAGTAGTTCTACTGTTTCTATGGACTTACAGTATTAGTTCCTTCAATCTTCTCAGGCTGCCTCCCAAAACAGAACTCCTTCTTCCCAGAGTATATTTCATAGATTCCCTTGCCATTGAATACAGCAATGAGGGGGTTGTACTTTTTTAACTTGGTAAGAAGAATTTTTCCACCTGGAAAATCAAGATAGAGTTAATCCTTTAATCAAATTGCTATATCAATGCAGTTAAATAAGTTAAATCAGCCATTATCAACTGTGTTTGCAAGAATACCACCAATATCCAAAATACCAGTCCAGAAACTGGATCAAAGGCACCTTGTCTCATTTGACCCAAAAGCCATATAGAATGCCTTCATGTAGTATATGGGTAAGATGCATTGCTGTCTCCTCATTTCTCCTAACTATAACTATAAAAAATTGAAAAGGATACCTTAAGAAATGAGTTTGCTTCTTGGAACAGTTTAGAATTAGTTGCCTCCAAGTCACCAAAAACACCCTTCCCTTTTAATGAAGAGACAAAACCTTTATGTTTAATGGATAACAAAATAAAATTGGCGAGGTTGCCTACTTAAGGCTATGTTAGAAAGATGAGGAAAATATATTTATTAGAGTATAACCATATCATGTCTGTTACCTAGCTTTTTAAAGAAAGGCAAGTTGTACAAAATAGTCAGAACACTACAAAAACACATTAGTCTAGGCAATCTATGACAAAAAATGGGTCAATCACCAGTAATTGGAAAATAATTAATTTCTGCTTTACAGTTGCCCATACTGTACATACAGTACAACAACATATATAAAACCAAGATGTTACCTGGGGTCACCAGTCCTTGGAAGGGGTAGGTCACTGAGATGCTGTTTCTACTTTTCCCAACTCTGATGGTTGCTTAAGCCCATGTCACACGGACACTTTTTCTGGCATCTTTTGGTATTTTGGTAGCAAAAGATGCTCGTACGGGCATCTTTTGGTAGCAAACGGGAAGACGCGCATGATCGTCTTCTTGCCGCCAGTACGGGCATCTTTGTTTACATCCTGGAGCTGCAGACCACGCCGCACAGTATATAGTGACTCCTCAGCTCTTCACATTTCATTTAAAATAGAGATAAATGGCAAATGTTGGTTGGTCCAGGGATGCTATGACTTGGTCCTTATCCTTAATTTCTTTAGTTACTTCGTGAGGCTATTACAGGCTTCAGATTTTCAAATTGTATTGAATCTTGTTAAAAAATAATCAAAATTACAAAAAATAACATGTATTAACTTTGCTTTCATTTATATTTACGGTGTATCTTTACCTAAAATGAATAGATTCGAACGATACAGTAATTCCGTAGCCTAATGAAAAAAACCAAGTTTTTCTCCTAATATAAACAGTTTTTGCTTGTCATTTGGCTGTTATATAATAATATTTGTTACATTAAAAACATAATAACATGCCAGATACTTTATTTAAGGCATACTAGATCAAAACATCTGAGATATGAGAAGTTTGGACAGCCAATCACACGTCGCTAAAGTTAGGAGCCCGGTCGCAAGAGAATCCTTCGATTCCTTCCTTAAATTATTCTCACTGCTCAGATTATATGCCAGAACGGATTGTAAGCCTCACAAACCAGACATTACTGTTACTATGAGTGCATAGTATGTTGACCACATGAATTCTTACAGAGGTTTTATAAAAAGAGAGGTCATTATTGTGGAAGTATTGCAATGAATGGTCTACCAAGTGACTCAGTGATTGTTTTGGTTTGTGGGAAGATGCCAGTGGAAGATGCTGGTAGACGAATCGACCGTGTGACTACACGCGCACTTTTTGCCACCAGTACGGGCATCATTTGGTAGCAAAATACCAAAAGATGCCAGAAAATATCTCTCGTGTGACACGGGCTTTAAGAATAATGGCTGTACCTCCAACCTCATTACTTATGATGAATAGTAAGGCAAACAAAACTGGGTCAATTCACATCTCAAATTTCCACCTCGGACTGAGCTAGAGTAACTTTGTGTAAAAAAACTTCATCTAAGCTAACACTAACAATGCCTACACAATTGACACTATCAAAGCTTTTAGCATTTTTCCATAATAAAAAGAAATACAAAACTTCATTAAATCAATATTGAGACTACCAATTCATCTACAGTATAAACAGTCAGTTGTGTACTAAATGGCCAGCAGGTTTGTGGGTGTTAATGTAGCTGCCAGTTGACTCTGCAGGTTCTCATACACTGGGGTTATAGCCTTCAAATGTATGAGTGTAATGAAAGTACAGTACAGTACACAAAATGAAAGGCATGACACAATGGAATATAGGGGGTTAAAGGCACAAACTTTCAAGGACACCCAGTAAGACTTTGAGTTTACATGGCTAGGATAAGTGCAGACAAGAGTACTGTACATAAATGAAATTGTGGATATAGACGATATGTACGATGAATGTTTACTGTACAGTCATGTGTACTAATTTCTGTTCAGGGGTTACTCCTTCCTTCACCCCTCCACCCTGGACACAGAGTTTGAGAATAACTACAAATCTTAACAAAACACATGTGCCATGAGAAGTGAGAATGAGAGAAAATAATGAAGAAAATTGGTGATCTTGTAATATATAGTAACTAACATTGATGAGATACACCGACCTTGCTTGATCTCGGTGCGTGTGAGGTCTGCTGAACCCCTTGTGGTGCGCTCCACTATGTTAGTGAAGCCAATCCCATACTCCAGCAACCGGAAGTCATCATCGGCAGTGAAAGGTTCCGGGATCAACCCAGACAGGTACATACACTTCCCTATTAAATATTGTGGCATTAAGACTACACAATGCTCTGTACAGCCACAATCAAATACCTACCAACACTTTCCTTCCATCGTAGTAAATATTTTGGTAATAAAGAACAACATGTGTATGATTTTGCAGCACTTCATAATAATAATTGAGTGGGTTGAGTTGCCATAAGGTGTTGTTGCATGATTATACAGTATTTTGAAAGTTGATACAATACTGATTTATTTGCATGATGGAAGGAAAGTGTCAGTGGTTATTTGATTGTGGCTGTACATACTGTAGTAAATGTATCTATAACATATATTCTAAACAATCATAATTAGCTAATACAATTATTTTACTCAAATGAAAAAATATCTATGATCCAAAGGATGAAGGAGATAATCATGTCAGAAAACTGAAGGGCTACTTATTCCTCTAAATTACTATCTATCTATCCATCTATAGCTCTGATGCCTCGTTCCCTCCGGGAACTCCCCCCAAGGGGGTGGCCACGGCAGAAGTGCCTCCATTTCTCCCTGTTCCAACACTCCCTCCTTACTTGGTCCATCCCTCCTCTACCCCTCATGTTTCTCTCCTTTACATACTCTTCCACTCTGTTCTGCCATCTAACCGGAGGTCTGCCTCTCACACCAGGTCCCACAACTTCACTTCCATACACCTTCTTTACAAACTCCTCACCTTGCATTCTCTCTACATGTCTACAATATATATATACAATACAATATATAACAGATCCTTAAATAGTATGCTAAGGTACTGTAGTCTGTCTTCTGGCAATATTTACTGGAATCTGTAGTTCTCTAATTTGCCCTAAACACGCTGGGATACACCCTACAGCACATCATTTGATTACTCTGGGATATACCCTACAGCACATCATTTGATAGCTTTTTAAAGTGCTACACTAAAAAAGTGGTGGAAAAACTGAGGAATATAAAAGCTGACAGTATTATTGCTTAGTTAGTAGAGTCCTGGTGGATGTGAGGATGCCAAATTCAGACACACAGTACTGTACAGTACTTACAAAAATGGTTGCCTGGGCCAGCATAGTGGTGGCCCCGGTGTGCTGCCGTCAGACCAGGGTTGATCCCAATCTGAGGGATACAATCAATAATATCAGTATAACTGCAGAGGTCCTGTTCACTTCACCCTGGGTCACTACAACAATTATCTGCAGACTGCTTGTTACACACTTCTTAATACTCTAACAATTATCTGCACTGTAGGACATACACACTAGTAATACCAAACCTTTTTCTCACTCTTTTATGTTGTTGTTGTTGTTGTTGTTGAAGTTCCTCAAGCTGTCTGGCCGAGCAGCACTGAGCCACTGAGGAAGGCCATGGTCTGAACCGGCCTTCCCACAGTGCCCTCAAAGAGTGTATGTTGTGTTGTTGGCGAGTGTGGTTGTGTACATTGCAGTCTTCCATAAGACCATATGCATAAGCACTACCCTATGAAACATTATCATGATGATCATCATCATCAATACCCCATTTCCCTTTCTTCAAGGGGTGGGAAGGCTCTAGCTCTAGTGCAGGACTCTCAACAAGCAAGGGGTCCAGCTCTGAGGCTATATGAACCTTTAGGGGGGTCATTGTTAGAGAGCGGGGTCCCCAACCCTCATTCGTAGGGTATACGAGGCTGACTGCACCATCACAAGAATGGTGGGTGATGGGGTCGCCACTTCCCTACGCCTACAGTACCTATGAAACATACTAATATTAAATACACTGTGTATCCCTTGACACATAAGTACAGTACAGTATATGCTAAACAAATTCATTGTACAGACCTAATACTCAAACACCATCACTATACAAAGGTAGCATATACCATTATGAGATGTACAAGCATCTTGCTTTATGTTATATATGTTATAGTAATTTGCTTTATTGATACGGTAATTACTTTTTATTCCTTAAATATTAACCTCCACTCATTTTCATGTCACACATCAAAAAGTGTGCAGTTCAAACTGGTCTGCACATTTAATTACTAAATGAAGAAAGGGGCAAATATGTACACTAATGGTTAGAATTCATGCTTTGATTGTATTAACATCACTAAAATGATGCAGTTTTCCACAAAGAAAGATGTTCGAGTAAGAAGGGTAAATTGGAAAAGCCATAACAGTTGTCACCCAACCTTGTATAGGAAAGCTCACTAAAAACTAAAAGCTTGCAACTTGGAAACTGCAATTAAGCTTCTGGCTAGCACAGTGGTAGAGGCTGTGGCTGCAATTCTGTGGCCCAGCGTTCGATCCTTGCTCGGGACACGTTAAAAATGCCACTGATGCCAGAGGTTACCACCCTTGTGAGCAGGGGGTGGGGGGGTTTGAGTCGGCTGTCTGAGGTCTTCCTGCTTACACAGCCACAGCTGAAGCTGGCTCGGGTCTCACGTGGGTGGAGAGGTCTATGGGCCACTCATCATCCTTGTGATGCATGCTATAGTTGTGTTTCATACACACAGTGTGTGCTACACTCTGTCCCATTGACTGACATTCATTGGCGGACCTTTGACCTTTAATGTTTCCCCAAATTCAATATTCTCATGGTGACTTTGCAAATACAATAATACCATATTTGATAGTTGTAAGCTGCTGCTACTTACAATTAATATATCTAAGTTTGGTCCCAAGTGATCAGGTAGCTTCTTCTTGGCAACTTCTTCCTCTGGTACACCATTAAAGCGATCCAGTTTTTTCCTCTGTTTAGATGGGGAAGGTAAAGACTGGCCATCATCTCCAGTCTCAGGTGCATTTCTTTTTTGTTTTTCACTGGGGGACTTGACAGGCTTAGAACTGCAATAATAAATACAGTGATTACTTTCTCTAGCTATGACAACTATACCAGACATTATATAATTCATACATTCCAAAAGAAAGAAAGAAAACAATAACCCATTTAACTTTTTTCAATGGGTGGAGCTCTATAGATTAACTGAGGATGAAGGAAGACTGCTCAAGGCCTGGAAGACCCTGTACGACGAGAGCAAAGGTGATAGAGAGGTGGGACAGCAAGCACAAAGAAGGGCTCCATAGAAAATCAGAGAAGGAAGAGAGAGGAACCGACTACCCAGTGAAATAGGACATACTCTCTCTCACTCCCCCTTTCAAGCCCACAAAATTCTCAGCTTTCTCCACAAGTACCCGCATCTATGACAAAAATCCTTAACTTAGCCTTGGTATATAAAGCAATTCCATGAACTATTAAGGAGATAGTACTTTTGGTACATTGGAGCACCTTGTTTCCTCCATAGTAGGCCAGGAAACAGGACCAGATTAATAAAAAATAATGGTGTCTTGTTGCTTGGAATAGTCTGGAAGAATCATTTGCTCCAGATTTACCAACACTGTACCATCCTCTTAAGTTAACACCGGGGTGCCAGTCCTCATGCATCATGAGCAAGTTCTTTCGTTCACCTTTTTCTAAACCTGAGTTTATATTAGAGTAGGGTTGAGGCAGGAGTGTATTATGTCATAATGGCTGTTCAATATCTATATGGATGACTGTATGAGGGAGATGAAAGCCAAAGTGGATGGCCAGGGAGCCAAGCTGAGGCTGAATGGAGTAAATTGGTCCTTGGTGGCAAGCTTATTTGCTGATGATACCATGTTGATGGCTGAGAGTGAAAGGGAGTTGCAGAGGGTGGTGGATGACTTTCAGTCTGTGTGTAAAAGGAAACTGAAGGTGAATGTTGGTAAAAGGTGATGGTTATTGAGAGTGTAGAAACTGAAGTGATTGACTACACCCTGTAGAGAGGGAGGGACAACTGGGACTAAGTGTGAGATAACTCTAAGGGGGTGAGAGGATGGAGGAAGTGAAGGAGTTTAAGTACCTGGGAACTGTTCTGTGTAAACATGCCATGGAAGTATGGAAGGAAAAATTAGGGAGAGATCAATGAGGGGTAGAAAGGTCATAGGATCACTGGGGACATATGCGTCTGAGACATGGACATGGAGTAGGGCTCACCAGTCAATAACAGATGCAGTGGAATAGTTACTTGAGAAGAGCATGTGACCTTACCAGGTGGGATGGGTAAAGCAATGAGTGTGTGTATGAGAGATGTGGTATGAGAGAGAAGGCAATTGGTATTGAATGTGGGGTGGTTAGAGTGAAGCGTAATACATTGTGGAGTTTGTAAAGGTGTATGGAAGTGAAGTTGTGGCACCTGGTGTGAGAGAAAGACCACCTGTCATATGGGAGAACAGAGTGGAATAGTACGTAAGGGAGGGAAACGTGAGGGGCAGAGGAGGGCTTGACCTAGTAAGGAGGAAGTGTTGGAACAGGGAAAACTGGGGACTCTTCTGCCATGGCCACCCCCTTGATAGGAGTTCCCGGAAGGAATGAGCCATCAGAGCTATAGATATATAGATTTCTAAACCATACTTTCTTATACAATCACTCTTTGGTCTTCCCCATTTCCTTTGTCCTTTATTTCATTATACATTTTTTCCATGTAACCACACCATCTCAGAACACTCTTCTATTCTTAGATAATGTGATTTAGTCACACCATAAACTACCATGGATTTCCACATTTCTTATCCAGTTGACTGTAGACATCACATCTCAATAAATCTGCCTCTGTTACTCTCACGCTCGATTCATATTTTTGCCACACCAAAGCTGCACAACCATAATAGTTTGGGTACCAGTCCCACTTTATGCAATCCTCTTGCAGCCTTAGTATTTAGCCCTTTTTTGTAATCAGTTTTTCATCACACTAGCTACTTCCATTCCTTGGGCTCCTCAACTTCAACTTCCTTTCCATACTTTCCTCTCTTATTTAACAATTCTCCCAATTATCTGAAATTTTCATCCTTTTCCAGACTGTCATCATCTCCTTATATGATACATACTCATTCCCCTTCCCAAGAGTGGAAAACTGAAATCAAAATACAGGATGGACAGAAATACCCAGTAAAATGGTGCACATGCAGACTACATTCATTCCCCCTTTTAAATCCATGATATGCTACAACTCCTCCCACAAGTTTTTGTATCCAATATCAGTACCTTTATTTAACATTGGTGAAAGGAACCATTTTATGGACTGTCAAGATAAAACTGGGTTGCCAGCCTAACATAAATTTGCAGTAAATCTCTTCCATTTTTGCCCATAATGCATAAGTTCTTTTGTTTCATCCTTCTTATTCCAAGCTTTCTTATGCAATCACTCACTATATCATACATTAGATAGGCAAAGATTAAAGTAATGCAGAGATAGTTGGAAGGTTGGAAGCGGTCTTAAATCGACTTTATTAGGCTTGGCTTCATTCTTGTTAAAATCCTCAACGGCAAATATAATGATGACATGCTGGTATGCATAGTTGCAAATTAGGAAAGCATGTCTCAGTAATTAAGTTATAACACAATGGAAATGCATCCATCAATCTAGGCAACATAGCTGTTGTCATTACAGGAAGGTTGAAGTGGGTGTCAATCTTACAACTTTATGGTGAGAATGAATCCACTGCACTAACCTACACCCCAGCTTATAAAATAGAGAAAGTAACTAACCCAGTCTCCTCCACTTTAATCTTAGGCTTGGGCTTTCTTCTTCGTTTTGGTTTTGGTGTTTCACTCTTATCAGTCGGGGGCGAGGTGGGTGTAAGGATGGAGGCTGTGGTAGGACCTGTGACCAGCCCTTGACTTATCAACCCAATATCAAGGTGACTTCCCAGGTCCAGGTGGGTGAAGTAGGGACTTTTGTGTAGGTCCATATTACTGCCCTCCTGATCCTGAGGAAAGTTGTAAAATTCCCTCTTGACGCTGATCTTACGGAACAGTTGTGCCTCCTCGCTCTCTCCATCTTGCCAGCAGTCATACTCCTGCTTGACACTGTTGATGACACACAACAGCAGTTAGGCAATTTAGTTGTAAAAGGGATGAACACACTGAAATTGTTACAGGAACTAACTTCTTAGGTTTAAACTGTGAGTTAGAAAAATTAAAGACACTGCACTGTATATCTCACAATATAAATCTACCTTTACTAGTATTTCCTACACTCAAAAACAAACTCTTTCTCTTATTGTTCATAGGAAGAGAATAAGAGTTTTCTATTAATACAAGATTTTCCTCATATGGAGATTGTAACTCAACATCCTTGCTCTGATGTGACTTACTTGAGAACAGTGTTATCATTGTGGTGGAAGCCATTCTGGTGAGTTGGGTGATGGGGCAGTTGTAGAGGTGTGAGTGTAGTGAGTCCTGCAGCTGCTGGTTGGAGTGGAGTGAGGGGAGTCAACCCAGTAGATGATGGTCCAGTGTCCTCCCTGATATAATAAGTACAGGTTAGTCGTCATCATTAATACCCCATTTCCCCTTTTTTAATGGGTGGGGAGGTTCTATCACCAGTACAGGACCCTCAATGGGCAAAGGGTCTTGCTCAAAAGCTATTTGAACATTTAGTGGGGTCATTGTTAAAGAGAAAGTCCCCAACCCTCACTCCCTCCCCTGTATCGTAGGGGATACGAGGCTGACCGCACAATGGTGGGAGATGGGGACGCCACTTCCGTATGCAGATGGTCAGACTCCACTTTTAAACAGCTCACTTGGTCAACAAAATATCAGAACTTTTTGGCTGGCTATTTTATATGGTAACTATAGATAAGTTGGACTGGTATAGTATGTCTGTCTGCTGTCAGGCTGCAATTCTGAGAAAAATAATCTCTGGCATATGAGTAGTAGTTCAAGATTTCAGATAAAATTATACCTTAATTCATTGGTGAATAAAACGCACTCTTGTCGACGGAAAGAATATATTTAACCAAACAGTTTCGGTGGACACTGCCACCATCTTCAGTGGTCTAGAGAGGAAAGGAATTCCTTTCCTCCGAAACTGTTTGGTTAAATATATTCTTTCTGTCGACAAGAGTGGGTTTTATTCACCGTATTTGATCATCACGCCAGTGTGATTTCACCACCCTTAATGCATTGGTTCCCAAACTGGGGGTAAATTACCCCCTGGAGGTAATTTAAAAAATTTTCAGGGGTAATGGAGGGGTAACAGAAACAAGTTAAGAATTCTGAAAATCAAGAATTCATTGCAGTACCTGGCATTAGAATTAACTTAGTCTTAGTATGTAAAGTAAACCTATAATAATTAAGTAATAGAGTTAAACCGAATAACAATAAACATAAAAAAACTTATTAAAAAAGAAGAAATATGTATCCAAGTGTGTTGCAACCCAAAAGTATTTTGACAGGTCTGCATCAGGACGCAAGTCACTCAGAAACCCTGATGACTCATCCACGTGTCTAGTACACGGCACTCACTGCCTGAGGCTGCCTCTATTTCACACTGTCAGTTTCTCTGTGAGCATCAGCCGAGGTAGACATAAGCTGGTATGTATGTGTACTGCAGTATGTGTGTGTACTGCCCTGTGCAGTATAGTTAGTATTTACCCACTGTTACATCATTCCTATTCTGAATAAGCTCTTCTAATGCTATCTAGAATGTCAAATGCATCAATGTTGACAACATTTTGTGAAAGGGGTAACATGCTTAATGTGGCATGTTAAATCGGGTAACAAGCTGAAAAAGTTTGGGAACCACTGCCTTAATGGATACTGGAGTTTCTAAATGCTGAACCATCACAACATGAGTGTCATTATTTATTTCCTGTCAATTTAATCTTTAGTTTGGGCTCACGTTGTATGACAAGGAAGGGTGGTGCTGGCCTCTGCATGAGTGTAGCGAGTCCCTGCCTCCTCCTCCATCCACCATCGCATGGTCTGAAATATAATACATAACGGTAATTGTTTCATCTTCGTATGTTGCAATCCACTTTCTTATGATTGCAGTTGTTGCCTGCAAAAAATTAGCCATGCCTACCAATTTCTCCAACAGATATTTCTTGAGGATAATACTGAAGGATTATTGATGACGAGTATGGTATGGGTATATTGTATGGATAAATGTACAGATGTTTGGTGCTGTACTTTATTAGATGATGAGGAAAGGGGTTTTCAAGTTCCTAACAATCTGTATAGTATTGATATTCACTGAGGAAGGGATGGTGGACATAAGCTTCATGAAGCCTGTTACTGAGGCCCAACTTCCAAACACAAACATACACATGCACGTCACAGGCTTCTAAACCAGCACCCAGCCATGAAGCGAGGGATGTAAGGGCATACCGCAGCTGTCATGGTATCAGCAAGGGTGGTTTACAACTCTTGGTGATCTTATTGCTATTATGTGAAACTTTATTTAGATTATATTCTCAAAGTCTAACTAGAGTGGATTAGATCTCCCAGCCTTTATTTTATGAGACCATCACACTACTCACTCAGCCACCTCAAATGGAAATCAAGTTTATAATGTACTGCATTTACTATTACGGACAAAAATTTCTTTCCACTCAGGAGTGACTTTACAATATGTACTCCTATGCTGTTATTGCTTAGTTTGTGTGTAACTGTTTACTGGAAGTTTGGAGCTTCTTAATTAATATATAAGAAAAATTTACAGCTCATTATTAGAGAAAAGCAGTCAAATGTTTACAAAATTCAACCTTATGTGGAAAGAAACTTTTGTCTACAATAGTACAATACTTAAGCACAAGTAGATTCATTTATACTGAATAATAAATAATAAAGCACATAAAATAGTCTTCTTTACAGCTAACTGCACATGTATAAATAACAAGGAAGAATAAGAAAAATCAGAGCAAATATTATGTCACTAAAGCTGGTCAATTTCTGCAAAAAGTTCTTTCACCAGACCATGAAGTGGCACTTACCTCTCTCTCAATTTCCCGTACTCCTTCCATGCAGCTTAGTTCATTCTCACTCTGCAGGGGCGTCCCACGGGCCTCAGGACAGTCTGATGCATAGTTGTCCAGAGTGTCTGAAGTCGTTTGCTGAGGGTCAACACACAAACAAAGGTAGAGTTATGGACATCAGAGCCTGTGTAGAACGAAGTAAAATGGACTACTCAGCTAAGAGCAATATATCTATCAATCTGTCAATCTATTGCCAGACGCCTCAATCCCAAAAAGGGGTGGCCACAAATGAATCTCCTCCACACAATCTACCTGCTACATATTCACTGCAGTACATTACCAATAACACATTTTGACATTGTATGAGAACCAATCAAAACTAGAACAGTACAAAAAATCATTATTCAATAAGGAGATCTAGGAAAAATGGTATGATATGGTGAATGATTGTGCAAGAAAACATTAAAAAGATATGGTTGACACAAAAGAACTTGTGCATGATAAGCAGGAGTGGAAGAGATTCACTGAGGAAAGTATTTTAGGGCTGGCAACTCAGTAGTTTTAATTTGACAGTTCACTGAATGGCTCCTTTCACCGAGGCTAAGTGAGAAGATGTTCGTTGTGGATATAAGAACTTGTCAGGGGGAGCTGAGAAATACGTGGGATAGTGAAGGGGAGCAAATGTACATATGTGATCTATTTCTATAGGTATTCTAGCCCTCACTTTATTATTTCTGACATCATTTTTCAATCTCTGGCCTTGGAGCCCTACACCCCTTCAAAACAAGAAAACTGAGTACAGTATTGATGATATTTCAAGCCTATAACTCCAATGCATAATGAAGGCTTAGTGCATCTCCCTTTTACCCAACAATCTTTTTAATACATCCACAAACCTCTTGATGCTCTAGGAAGCCCTCGGCCTCCACCAACGTGTCTTGTGGTGTGGTGCTGCTGTCCTCATCAGGGTCCTCTTGTGGTTGATCTTCAGGTGGAGGAGTGTCTGGCTTCAAGACAGTGACATCGGCCCACTCATCTCCCTGCATTATCTCCAGGCCCAGGGCACCTCGGTCATCTTCCGACACCTCCTCAACCGTGGGGGGGTTCTTACCCATGCCATTCTGTACCATAACACACCATGTCTCAGTTTATATGGGATAGGTTACAAAATATTACAACATCTTAGATTTTAATGGTAAGGAAAAAGGTTTGGCCAAGCAAACAATGTGGCCCAATGAGGCTACTGAAGGGCACTTTCCATACCCGAGTGACATACCTGTAGCAGCACGGTTTAAACTCGGCCCAATGTGGTGCAAGGAGAAAGTACTATCACTGTCCAAACCTGGTACTATTGGTCACAAGAATTCGTACACACGCTGATTTTTTCAAGGATTTATAACATATAGAAAATGTCAGACTATGTAACTGTAATACAACATTATTATTTGGTTTCTTGTTCTGCAATCACCAATTCACTTGTAAACCATTCATTGCAGTACTTCCAGAATAATTCTCTCTCTTTCCATAGCCTGTATATGAATTCCTATGACCAACCATACCTAAGAGTAAAGAGAATATAGAAAACAATTACAGTAGACAACCAACAACTTGACACATGAAACCATGCAAATCCAAACGTGTGAAGCATGAATATGCTGAAATGTCACACAGTGTATAATGATTGAGTACCAAAAAATATCATTTACATAAGGTGAATGTGGTGTTGCCATTATCTCCAATCACTCCACTTCTGCGGAAGAGTTTGAAATCAAGATACAGTATTAGTTTACAATATGTGCAAGTAAACTTTAATGTACCATATAAAATGTAATATCTGTTTTACTCACCTTTATTTTGGGTGGCAGGTGACAAAGTAAGTGTTGATATACGTCCTCAGGGAAGGGACAAATTCGAAGGATGTGAGCAATCCAGCAAGCTTTACACCTGCTCTTAGAGTTGTCCCCCAACACATAACAGCTGCAACAGTTTTATAACCATACTGTACAATAAACACAATTTCCATACCTCATGCTTTATTTGGCAGTTATGCAGTATACTACAGCATATCAAAATATATCTTAAAAAAAAAATCATTGTAACTGTTGTGTAAAAATCATCTCAAATACTGCTACAATAAAATATGTATATTAAAAATATGTCAAATGGATGATGTCAAGGATTACAGCAGATCTGAAGACATTTAGCAGTACTTTATACATTAAATACAAAACTGTATAAACATGAAGGTGTGGAAGAGGATATCAAAGTAAGAGCTACATAGGTACCATAGGGAGAATATTGAAAGGAAGCTGTGAGCATGGAAATGATTGCAGTGTATAAAACTACTAATGATGATCAAGTAACTTAAAAAAGTGGAATAGTGAGAGGAATAAAGTGTAGGTGAGGTGTGGTATGGGTGTGACTGTAGTTGATAAAGAGTGTCAGATGGTTGAAGCCTAACACACTGAAGCAGATTACAAAGTGAGTGTATGATGAGAGATTTGGGGGTAAGGTGTGATATGGAGACCCCAGCAGTCAGGCAGGTACAGGGAGTGGAAGAGTACACAAAGAAAGAGAATGTGGTTGGAAAGGAAGGCTTGACAGTACAAGAAGATTGTCTGAACATGAAAATCTGGAGACACAACTGCAGGGGCCTCCATTTTGTGGGGAATTTTTGGAAAAAACAACCTGTCAGAGTTAGAGGTACACTGAGACACTAGATTATTTTAATAATGATTATACCCTTGGACAGCTCCACAACTAGAAGCAGTTCCTTCTTAGCAAAGTATAATTAAGGAGGAAGTACAGTGTTCATAAATCTGAAACAAATGATTTCTCTCAACTATTCCACGAGCAACAGACCATCATTATTTTTGTTAATCTAGCCCTGTTTCTTGGCATACCAGTACTTTGTAGGAATCAAAGCACTCCTATATACCAAAAGTGCATTATCCCATTAAGCCACTGAATAAACACCAACCTGCCATCACTCTTGCAGCGTAGTATACACGGCTGTCGCTTGAACTTCTGGTAGTAGTGTCGGCAGGCCTCACACGCCAATACCACCCCAGCCATGCGTGTCACCCCACGGTGGATGGAGTAGTAACGGGTCTCCTTACATATGCCACAGAACACACGCACCCTTTTCTCTGCCGCCTTGCCTTCCTCTGTGCCTTGGGAGAAAATGATAACCAAACTACTGTAATGAGGTGAGGTACAGTCATCATCATGTGTAGTCTATTATTGCCCATTGCAGGAATACTACACCTCTCCACTAAGGATGATACAGCCAAGAAATCCTACCCATACTAAATAATAGTTAGGGAAGAGTGGGATGCATGAGATATAGTTGGAATGTCCTGTATTTGCAACTGGAAGTGATCCTTTATACAATCACTCTCACAAAAGCCACACTACCAATATAGAAGCACATTACTATATTCAGTACCCTTCTCTCTATACTGTACCATACATTTGCAACACTTCTCATAAGCCTTCTCTATCATAATTTACTTCTAAATCCATAAAGCCATAAATAGCTTCCTACTGATTTCACAGGCTTTCTCCACCAAGTACCCTACTGGAAACACCTGATCCACACATCCTCTACCAACCATAAAGCCTTTCTACTCATCATTCACTAACTCCTCTTATCTTTTTCTTATATCCTTTTGATAACCATTCTACCATACACCTTGCCTACTATGCTTAAAAGACTTATACCTCTACATTTATAGTCACTCTGCTTTCACATAATTTTATAAAGGGGTACAATAACCGCCTTTCACCAGTCCTCAGGTACATCACCAGATTCCCAAGCCAATTGACATATCCTCCTCAACCACTCCATGGCAGTCTCCAATGTGTACTTTATAATCTCGGCAGCCATTTCTTTCACTCCTGTTGTTAGAGGGCTTCCAATACTACTTTTGCCACCTGTACATACAGAAAAAAAAAAAAAAAAATCCATACATAACCTACCATACATTCTGAGTGGAGTACTTACTGGTGAGTTTGAGGTAGGAGGGCATGAGGACAGCTGGTATTCGTAAGTTTGCCTCAGCAGTCACCATTTTGCTTTGGTCTTCAATTCACTTGTATGATGTCAAACAGTCACAACCTAAGTGGAATGCAATGAATTACTTACATGATTTAAATACTTCACATTTATATTTACTCCTTTTACTTTGCTTGCTGATTTTGGCTTGAATATAATACTGTACAGTAGCATACATTGAATAATTAAAGTAAATTAGTAAAACAAAAAGCTGGATAGCCTTATACAAAGTTTCATATAGCTAGAGATATAGGCCTATACCAAATTAATACCATATCACAACCTCCCCCTTGGGGGGAGTTCCCAGAGGGAACGAGGCGTCAGAGCTATAGATAGATAGACCATATCAATAAACATATTCTCTGCACAAAAAGGTAGTATAGTACAGTATAAAGAAGGTAAAATGACCATGTACTTTACAGTACAGTACTGTAATAGAAACATACCCAGCCAGCCTCTTGATAATACGGTAACCTAACTATAGGCCTAATTCAGTGAAAAATAATTATATACAGATAAATCTCAGAGGATTCTGAATTATCGGATAGAGTGCAATCCATCCACATATGGCCACAAACATTGTACAGGTACACAGTACTCCTAAAATGAGAAAAATCACACTTCATGAGACAATGGAAAGAATCTTTGAACTATTTGAGCTGTGCTCTTCACCTTAACTGCTTCAAACTACTGTATTATGTTGGTACAACTTCAAAACGGTAGTAACAAATTGGTATCCCAAACTGTAGCTACTTGGTAACCAATTAGGCAGTAACAATAGCATTTGCCATGAAATTTTAGAAAAGAGTAACATTTTTTACAAGTCATACTGTATGGAAAATGTAAGATTTTTCTTTGCATTGCATTTTTTATATATCTATTGCCGACACCTCAATTTCTCCTGGGAATTCCCTCCCAAGAGGTTGGCCACAGTAGAAGAATCTCCAACATGACTAAAATTATTCACACTAGAAAATTTTAATATCATATGTCAAAAACTAAACTGAATTTGCACTTATTGGAGAAATGTTAAGTGAATGGTTATCTGAGTTTAGTACCATAGTTAAATGGATGAAAGGGTTTAACACAGGAGACTAAAGCATAATCATAAGTGTGAGTAGCCAAGATAGAACACACTCAAAATAGATTTAATATAAAGAAATTCCAATGTAGGTGTGAAACTGAGACACTGGCTTGGAAACAGTAGTGGACGAGAACAAGCGTCCAAGAAAAAAACATTATTTATTTACTTTACTTTATTGCCATTCTGTAGTACATTGTTCCTACCACAATTACCCACAATTTGGACCTTTGTTCTAACCTTATCTAAGACACTTCTCTTTCACAAACAACACATTTCAAATATGCCTCTGTAGTTTGCCCTGGTTAGGCCTCTGTTGTTTACCCCGGTTAGGCCTCTGTAGTTTGGCCCAGTAGTTTGTCACGGTTAGGGACCAGTAGTTTGCCCCAGTTAGGGCTCAGTAGTTTGCCCCAGTTAGGGCCCAGTAGTTTGCCCCAGTTAGGGCCCAGTAGTTTGTCACGGTTAGGGCCCAGTAGTTTGCCCCAGTAAGGTCCTGTTAGTCTACCGCAGTCCAGGTTAGGTATGGTCAAGTAAAATGGTCAAGTAAAATGGTCAGGTAAGGTCAGGCTAATTCCCAAATCCACTATTTCCTAGTGAAATGCCATAAAAGAATACTTATAATGGTACAAATTAGTGGGTAATAATGGCAGAAAAATCATACTAAAGAATGGCAATAAAGTAAACATTTACCAAAATAACCGTAACAGTTTTTAAAATAAGCTGGAGTGATACATGGACTCAAAGGAATGGGTCCAAATTAAGATCTGCTGAGAATTGGTATAACAGGCCTTCTACAGTTTCCTAAATTCTTATGATGACCTTATGTTCCATTCTTCAGACCTGGCCTAAGGAATCAAAACACATGCTCACCCCTTTACAACAGCTTAAGGGGATGTTATAGTGTTGGTAAATATGGAGCA
Organism: Petrolisthes cinctipes; assembly: GCA_033782935.1. NCBI lineage: Eukaryota > Metazoa > Arthropoda > Malacostraca > Decapoda > Porcellanidae > Petrolisthes > Petrolisthes cinctipes. Next base: position 112,615 of record JAWQEG010001721.1, read on the forward strand.
ACTGATTCCTCCAAACTATTCCATGCAAATGCAATATTTTTCTTCATCTGGTCCTGTTTCCAGACATACCAGTCCTATGGAGGAATCACAGACCTTCCAATTCACCAACAAGAGAATCTCCCCTTAATTAAACTACATTCGAGAACTGATATAGTGCTTGTGTTTGGGGTTAGGACAATGGGTCATATTCAGGAACATTCACGGTGCATACAATGGTGTGGTACCGATACAATGGCTCCATAGAAAAATAACAGAGCCATCATACCATCGTATATACCATCGTATGCACCACGAATGTTCTTGAATACGGCCCAATCACTCCAACCCAGCCTACCCAAAATCACACTAAAATACTGTATAAAAAAAGCATTTCTACGCTGGCATTTCCTCACTGCTAACATACATAATATACAGGAGAATGAGGGAGGTGTTTATGTGTGTATGAGGGAAGGGGTTTGTGTGTGTATGAGGGAAGGGGTTTATGTGTGTATGAGGGAGGGGTTTGTGTGTGTATGAGGGAGGGGTTTGTGTGTGTATGAAGGAGGGGTTTTATGTGTGAATGAGGGAGGGGTTTATGTGTGTATGAGGGAGGGGGTTTATGTGTGTATGAGGGAGGGGGTTTATGTGTGTATGAAGGAGGTGTTTGTGTGTGTATGAGGGAGGAATTTATGTGTGTATGAGGGAGGGGGTTTATGTGTGTATGAGGGAGGGGGTTTATGTGTGTATGAGGGAGGGGGTTTGTGTGTGTGTATGAGGGAGGGGGTTTATGTGTATATGAGGGAGGGGATTTATGTGTGAATGAGGGAGGGGGTTTATGTGTGTATGAGGGAGGGGGTTTATGTGTGTATGAGGGAGGGGGTTTATGTGTGTATGAGGGAAGGGGTTTATGTGTGTATGAGGGAGGGGGTTTGTGTGTGTATGAGGGAGGTGTTTGTGTGTGTATGAGGGAGGGGGTTTATGTGTGTATGAGGGAGGTGTTTGTGTGTGTATGAGGGAGGAATTTATGTGTGTATGAGGGAGGGGGTTTATGTGTGTATGAGGGAGGGGGTTTGTGTGTGTGTATGAGGGAGGGGATTTATGTGTATATGAGGGAGGGGGTTTATGTGTGAATGAGGGAGGGGGTTTATGTGTGTATGAGGGAGGGGGTTTGTATGTGTATGAGGGAGGGGTTTGTGTGTGTATGAGGGAGGGGGTTTATGTGTATATGAGGGAAGGGTTTATGTGTATATGAGGGAAGGGTTTATGTGTGTATGAGGGAAGGGGTTTATGTGTGTATGAGGGAGCTGTTTATGTGTGTATGAAGGAGGTGTTTGTGTGTGTATGAGGGAAGGGGTTTAAGTGTATATGAGGGAAGGGGTTTGTGTGTATATGAGGGAGGGGGTTTGTGTGTGTATGAGGGAGGTGTGTATAAGGAGGTTAGGATATACTCTGGCCTCCCTACAAAAAATCTCTCTCTCCACCTCACTACTTTTTCTATCCGGGTCCAAAATGTAAATACGTACCATTATGTTCACTATTATGACCAGCTAGAGATTATTATGGCTATGTAGAGACTATTTTGGCTATGTAGAGACTATTACGGCTATGTAGAGACTATTATGGCTAACTAGAGACCATTATATCACACTAGATTACCGGGGGCCTAAAATGTAAACACGTACCATTATTTTCACTATTATGACTAACTAGAGACTACTTTATCTAACTAGAGACCATTATATCAGCTTGGCGAGGACCTACTTACCTTGCACTACTGAGGCCCGGGTCCCATCTTAACGAAAAACGCTATAAAATCATTAAAAAACAGTCGATATATCAGCCAGCAGCAGCAGGAGCACAGTACCGCCAGCTTGTAAACAAAACACAAGGCCGCGTCTCAATGTACGTGTGTTATCTCTAAAATTTATCATTATCTCCATTTCCTTGCCCACAGAAGCCATTATTGGGGCAGAACAAATTATTTTTCTTATTTTATTCTACCTTCAGGTGGATGCGCAAATCCTGGAAAGTCAAAATAAGTCAATAGTGTGTTTGCGACCTCTGCTGCTGGAGTTCCAGGGACGCCGAGGGACAGTATCACCATTGGGACTGTTCGTTCTTTGCCGTTACATTTATCAGATTTATTTATCTTTTCGTACGTTTCTGTTGTTTCAAATTTAGGGTTGTGAACAGAAATAAGAAAGGAGGGTGCCCTTTGTATAGGATCTTATCTTAAGGGGCTCTGTGTGGAGTTATGAGTGCTTGAATGATGCATTTTGTTTTGTGAAAAGCAAATACACATATTATAAGCATTAAATATTCAAACTTTACTCTTCAACCCAAATAATAATCAACCAATAGGTGTTACGTTTTCCAGACATTTTCCTTGAGCCTTACTGGGAGTCTGATCTCAAATACAGGCTATCTTTATAATACAGGAAGTAAGGGATATGGAGGGAGCAGAGAAAGTGACAAAAGGCTCAAAGGTGACAGCTGATATTATTATTGCCAGATTTTATGCGGCTGACACGCTGTACTTTATGAGCAATTTCAGGATGACGGAGCATACTAATAAAAGATCGAATACTTGAGGAAATTAATTAAAGGAGTTAACCAAGGAAAGATTCACGACTTAAATACGATAGAATGAAACAGCAGCAGGGTTGTCATCTGTTGTTGTTGTTGGTGGTATAGATTGATCAGGAAATTACTATGGCGAAATAAGACAAATTAAACTGGCTTTATATAAACAAAAAACACTAAATATCTTACTATACACTTTACATTCACTATACATTAACCCAATCAATGGCAAAGTAAAGCTTCTGTGTTGCTACTGAGAGTGGGAAAGCCGCGGTTGGAGCCTATATCGATTTCCTATCACGCCCAAGCGGTCGTCCGGTCCCCACCATTTAAGGGGAGATTCTTTTGTTGGTGAATTGGAAGGTCTCGTGATGTCTCCAAACTATGCCACGAAACAGAATCCCCACTTAAACCAGTGAGGGAGTCTGTTTTCTGGTATAGTTAGAAGGGTTTTGTAGCCTTCCAATTTACCAACAACGGAATCTCCCTTTAAGGGGGTAGTACAGTGTTGATAAATCAGGAGTAAACTATTCCCCAAACTATTCCAGGAAACAAGCCCTCATTTTTGTTAATCTGGTCCTGTTTCCTGGCATATTTTGGAGGAATCAAGGCGCTCCAATATACCAGAAGTATACTACCCTCTTAATTACGTAAGAGTTTCCTTAAAATAAAAGCTATTATCATCATAAGAACATATCCTATAATTGTGCTGATTTTGCCCTCCAAAGATCGCACTTGTATAGTCAGAAGTATCCTGAAATGATGGAAGAGGTAAATGAGAGACAAAGGTAGTACCGGTAGGCTATGTGCTGTACAGTTACGGACACATGAAACAGACACACTTGAAGATAGATGCCCTCAGAGAGCATAAGGAAGGAGTGAACCTGCAAACCCAAGTCTTGTCCTTCCCTTATAATGTGCTCGATATGGGGCCCTTTCTCCGTTGGGCCTGCTACACGTGTCCACAACTGTACATCTACCGTCTTGCTCCAACAACAAAATTACTGTAGAATGTAGCATAGACAAAACACAGAAAGTAGCTCGTATGTCTCACCAACACATATCTACCGAGATCTATGTATATACGGTCTATCATTACTACCAGTAGGGTACTTACTACATCTTTTACCAATATTGGTCCGCTAAAATTCATCTTCAGCGCATCTATCCTTTCTATCCGGTCAAATCTCCGTTAAGGAACTCTGTTTGTAAATACACATGAACATTATCTACTACTATATATTAACCTGCTCAAGTTACAACATTACACCACAAGGTATATATTATTAAGGACCCTGTGATCGTGTATGAAAATTGGAGCCTTGTGATTCCTCCTGACTAGTCCACGAAACAAACTCCTTCCATAGAGTTGGAGTTTCGTGGCAATATTTGAAGGACTTATTTATCTTCAATTTTCTGACTACATCACAAGGTCCCTTAAAGGAGTTTGTTTCGTGGCAAAGTCGGGAGGAATCAGAGGCCACCAGGTCTCATACACGATCACAGGGTTCCTTAATTAACAATGCGACCCTGAGTGTGATTCCTTAAGGGACCCTGTGATGTAGTCAGAAAATTGGAGGTAAATGAGTCCTTGAAATATTACCACGAAACACCTCATATATGGAAGGAGCTTGTTTCATGGCATGGTCAGGAGGAATCAGAAGCCACCAATTCTCATACGCGATCACAGTGAGTACCGTATATAATATTACTTTTGCTACATTAGAACGCCTTGATTCCTTCAAAGTATACCAAAAAACAAATAGAACCATATGGAGCTTAACAAAAGTAATGGTAGAATGTTGTTGGGAATAGTTTAAAGGAATCATTATCTCAAAAAAAAAAAAGGGCCCCAAACTGTATATCCTCCCTATAAATAATGCTCTTACCACGTTAGGAGGAGGAGGAGTGACTGTGTACTGTAGTGACTGTGTGTGTAAGTGACTGTGTGTGTAGTCCATCACAGTCCTTCCTGCTCCACTCACTGACTGACTGACCCATTATAGTTCGTTGTTGTTGTTGTTGTTGTTGTTGTTTTGAAGGTTGGCATTGTGTTGTTGACATGTCCACTCCTTTATTGTCAATCTCTAATGGGGCCAGCACCAGAATTGATAAACAACCGATGAGGCTATAGTCAATTAAGGAACTCAGTGATGTAGTCGGAAAAAATTGGAGGTAAACGAGTCCTTCAAATGTAACCATGAAACACACACACACCAGGCCATGTGGACGGAGCTTGTTTCGTGGCATGTTCAGGAGGAATCAGAAGCCACCAATTTTCACACACGATCACAGGGTCCTTAATAAGTCGGCAAACAAACAGTCATTCATTGTTAGTTAAAAATAACAAGGATTTTTTTTATGTGAAGCAATGTATGTATGTATGTACCGTATATATGTATGTACACTCGTAATACATAATTTCTGACCAGAGTGTGAGGAGCAGAAAGCTTCGAATCGCCTGGTATTGCTCATTTCCCCACCCAGAACACCTATAGAGGCTGAGTTCGAAAGCAGGGTATGTGTGGTGCCTGCCGTTCGTCTCTGGTCAGAAATTACGTATCACGAGTGTACACTCTCGGTCAGAAATTGTGTCCTGATCCCTTGGCACGATGAAACGCAACTAGTCGAGCTTTGATGATTCGAACAACTGTGTGTTGTAGGGAGACACACAGTTGTTCGAACCTTCAAAGCTAGGCTGTTTGCGATTCATTTTGCCAGGGGATCGGGACACAATTTCTGGCCACACTCCCGTGAGGCCCACACAGCGTTGTCAACGTTGGCTGAGATATTAACCCTGAAACAGGGTTTATTCTAACGTGCAGTTGTACCCCTTTTATGCAGTTGTAAATTCAAAATGTGCAGTTGTAAATCCAGATTTGTGCAGTTGTAAATTTGTACTTTGTTTGAATTTGCATGGCTAGGGTGTCAAACTAGGAAGGAACCACAATAGAAGTCACTGATAGCTGACCAGAACATATTTTTATTTTTATTAACCTTACCATATAATGCAATCATACATATTACATAAATCATAAAGCCGCGCCCCCCGGTTTGGGAACCACTGGTTTAGGTCGTTCGGGCCTCGCATCAGAGTTTGTGCAGTTGTAAATTTTCCTTAGAATAAACCCTGCCCTGAAACACTATAGTAGTGATCTCCACTCGCTCAAACCATTCACTGGTGGGAGGGAGAAGTAAGGAGGGATTTGAGGAGGGTAGGGTGGGTGTCTGTACAGTCACCAGCACTAAGTATACAGGTGTGCTTCGAATACCTAGATACAGTTAATGAATGCACAATAACATCTCCATTGGAATTAGTTCATTGGTGAATTGGACTATTCAAAGCTTCAACCAAAGCTGTAAACTTATTAGTGCTCGTGACTGTACAAGTGAGGTGAGAAATTATTCTTGAGGTGAGAGATAAGTGGAATTTTTAATAAAAGTAAGAATATACATCCGGTTATCAATTATTTATATACTGACATTCGTGTCAATTATTAACATCGTTCAAAGTTAGATAATTTCTTAAATATTATGATGTAACACAAAAACAAGAGGTAACATTATTGTATAGTTTATTGGTAATGTATTCAATGGTTATTATCAATCACTAAACGCTGTAAAATACTTATACAATAACTGCAATACTACCCTAAAAAAATGTCTACAAACTGTTTCTTGTAGTATGAAATGTGCTTAATGAATATCAAACGTCTACAACAGTCTGACCATGGATGTAAAAAGTCTAATTTTCAAGTTGGCGCCAAAGTTAGCTACCAAATCCTAAAAATGCCAGTTACTCCTTCATTATTCGTCCTAGACAATTAATTTTTATGTCTAACCTCATTTTTGGGGGGGGATCTGGAAATTCAATAAGTTTACCTAAATTATTATGAAGTGGTTACATAATTACAAAATCCAAGATGGCGGACCAATATGGCCGCCAGACTACTAAATTGCCTCTTACTCCATCATTATTCATGTTAGACAGGTGGAAGAAGCGAACAACTGAACACACAATCAGCCAGGCACACACACGGAATCACAACAAAACAAAACTAAAAAACATGAGAGAACAGACAAACAACACCAAGAACACCACACAAACAAAACACACACACAAAAAAGAATGCACAAACAACAACACAGAAAACTACGAAGAAACAACAGCACGCCTATAAAAAAAAAAAAAAATTAGGCAGTCTTATTACAGAGCGCCTGGAGAGAACGTCTACACCCCACCAAGGTTGGAGGGAGACTGTAGGAAGTGTAGGAGACGAGTAGGACTGTCTGTAGGATAATTCAATGATATAACTGTACACTCGTGATACATAATTTCTGACCAGAGACGAACGGCAGGCACCACACACACACACACACACACACAAGCTGCATTCCCTCTATAGGTGTACTTACTGGGTGGGGAAATGAGCAATACCAGGCGATTCGAAGCTTTCTACTCCTCACACTCTGGTCAGAAATTATGTATCACGAGTGTACAGTCACGAGCACTAATACGTATACATGCAGGTGTGCTTCGAATACCTGGAGACAGTAAATAAATGCACAATAAGATCTCCATTGGAATTAATTCGTTGGTGAAATTGAACTGTTCGAAGCATCAACCAAACCTGTATACTTATTAGTGCTCACGAGTGTACTATATGGGACAATGAATGAAAAAGTTGGTTGGTTCCCTCAGCCACTCACAATATTAATGAATCTACACCTGTTCTCCGATGCATGGATACAGACAGATATTTTGTGGATTAATTAATACTTTGCGAATGAGGATGCAGATATTTTTTTTGAGAGTGAGAATGAGGATAATAAGTTGTGGATGAAGATATTATTTACTAAACTCATCATCACTTGTTGTTCACACCCATTCTTCATAAAAAAAAAAAAAAAAAAAAAAAAAAAATAATAATAATAATAATAACAATAATAATAACAATGATAAAAAAAATAAAAATAATAATACTAATAACAATGATAAAAAAAATAAAAATAATAATAATAATGATAAAATAAATAAATAATAATAAAAATAAAAAATATATAATATAATAAATAATAATAGTCTATTCAAAACTAACTTATTTAATACAACCAAACCTTCCTTCCCATCCATATTATACACACACACACACACACCAGAATCACATCGTTGGAGCACGTTATAATAATCACAAAGTTTATCGTGTTTATCTCTCACACCATATGTTCCTTTTCACTCCACTACATAAAAAAAAAAAAAAAAAAAAAAAAAAAAAAAAAAAAATAATAATAATAATAATAACAATAATAATGATAAAAAACCACTACATATGATTGCAGTGGTATTTGTTTGTTAACTTCCCAACCAACCACACTTTTAAGGCTTCATTATTTTCCAAAAGCTGAGTATCCGTATTCACAAAATCTATTAAAACAGATAATGATGATCACTGCATAATGTATTCAGCAAATTCATTAAATAATTCAGCTATAAGGCATTTACACGGCTAATAAGATTCTTTCGTTTGCGTGCTTACAAACCAATACGAGTGACTGTGAAATCGATCCTAAATGTTTCGTCTGTTTTCACACACTCTGCTGACAATATTTTCATGCTTACATTTAAGAGTAATTAGTCAAAATGTCAAGGTCAGGTTATGGAGGGCAGGTCAGGTCAGGGGAGGGGAAAGTAGACATGGTGGTGAGGACAATAGAGGTCAGGTCAGGTCAGGGAGAGTATGGTGAGGACAATGGAGGGATGTCAGGTCAGGTCAGAGAGAGCATGGTGAAGACAATGGAGGTCAGGTCAGGTCAGCTCAGGGAGAGTATGGTGAAGACAATGGAGGTCAGGTCAGGGAGAATATGGTGAGGACAATGGAGGTCAGGGCAGGTCAGGGAGATTATGGTGAAGACAATGGAGGTCAGGTCAGGTCAGGGAGAATATGGTGAAGACAATGGAGGTCAGGTCAGATCAGGGAGGGTATGGTGAGGAGAATAGAGGTCAGGTCAAGTCAGGGAGGGTATGGTGAGGACAATGAAGGTCAGGTCAGGTCAGGGAGGGTATGGTGAGGAGAATAGAGGTCAGGTCAGGGCTGGTCAGGGGGAGGTAAGGGAGGGTTAGGGATAGTAAGGGAGAGCAGGGGAGGGTAGGGGAGGGTAAGGGAGAGCAGGGGAGGGTAAGGGAGGGTAGGGGAGGGTAAGGGAGAGCAGGGAAGAGTAAGGGAGAGCAGGGGAGGGTAAGGGAGGGTAAGGGAGAGCAGGGGAGGGTAAGGGAGAGCAGGGCAGGGTAAGGGAGAGCAGGGAAGAGTAAGGGAGGGTAGGGGAGGGTAAGGGAGAGCAGGGAAGAGTAAGGGAAGGTAAAGGAGAGCAGGGAAGAGTAAGGGAGGGGAAGGGAGGGTAGGGGAGGACAGCACACACAGATAGAGAGATATTCACTTTTTACTCAGACATATTATAGAGTTGACAAGAGAGCCTGAATCATGAAGGGTGTTGTGTGTCGTGCTCTGCTCTGCCTTCTGGTCACCTTCACTCTCCTCACCTTACATGGTCAGTCACTCACTCAATCTCCTACACCAATCTCCTACACCAATCACATTTATTTACACACTCACTCTTGCCTCCAATCTCCTACACCAATCACAATTATTTACACACCCACTCTTGCCTCCAATCTCCTACACCAATCACACTTTTTTACACACCCATTCTTGCCTCCAATCTTCTACACCAAACACACTTTTTTACACACTCACTCTTGCCTCCAATCTCCTACACCAATCACAATTATTTACACACTCACTCTTGCCTCCAATCTCCTACACCAAACACACTTTTTTACACACTCACTCTAGCCTCCAATCTCCTATACCAATCACATTTATTTACACTCACTCAATCTCCTACACCAATCACATTTATTTACACTCACTCTTGCCTCCAATCTCTTACACCAATCACACTTATTTACACACTCACTCTTGCCTCCAATCTCCTACACCAATCACTTATTTACACACTCACTCTAGCCTCCAATCTCCAACACTAATCACAATTATGAACACACTCACTCTTGCCTCCAATCTCTTACACCAAACACACTTTTTTACAAACTCACTCTAGCCTCCAATCTCCTATACCAATCACACTTATTTACACACTCACTCTTGCCTCCAATCTCCTACACCAAACACACTTTTTTACACTTTCACGAACTACGATCTATATATAATTATAATATATGTATAAGTATCTGAAACATATTAATATTTTTACGTACTGATACACTTAATATTATTTCTGTACCGTTGCCGACACATGAAGTTGATAGACCTCGTTACTTGTGATTAAGGTAAAGAACTGATGGAAGGAAAGTGAGCAAAAGATATAATATAGTTTGTTGACAAGCAGACAGTAATAATATCGTGATCATATTATAACTGTTTATCTGTTAACTTAGTATAATCTTTTACTCGCTGTCCTTCCTTCCTTCCTTCCTGTTGTATTGTTAATGTATGTACAGCCACAATCAAATAACCACCGACACCTTCCTTCCTTCCTTCCATCGTGCAAATAAATCAGTATCAAATCAAAATATAATCATGCAACACTTAACGTCAACTAACCCCCTCAATTATTATTATTATGAGGTGCTGCAAAATCATATATACATGTGTTGTTCTTTATTACCAAGATATTTACTACAATGGAAGGAAAGTGTTGGTGGATATTAATTTTGATTTTGGCTGTACACTCGCCATCCAAAATATGTTGTATCCAGGCTTGCTTCGAATAGCCTGATCGAGTATTAATTAAGTGAGCTCAAGCCAATATGAAAGAGGATAATAAGTGTTGTAATTGGTTCACTAGTATGTCAAATGATTCGAAACGTCATCAAATTGTTGTGGTTGTTTGTGTTGTTGTTGTTGTTGTTGTTGTTGTTGTTGTTGTTATTAGTCGTTGTTGTTTTGTTGTTATTGTTGTAATTGTGTTTTGAATTTGTTGTTATTGTTATTGTTACTAGTTGTTGTTGTTGTTTTCTTGTTATTGTTGTTGTTGTTGTTATTGTTGTGGTTGTTATTATTGTTGTTAATATTGTTCTAGTTGTTGTGGTTGTTATTGTTGTTATTATTGTTGTTGTTGTTATTGTTATATTGGTTGTTATTGTTATTGTTGTTGTTGTTTTGTTGTTATTGTTATGGCCTTGAGAGGTTTGGGAATCACCAGCTGGGTCGGTCACATGGCAAGGTGGAGGGGGGGAGGAGGAAAGTGGTGGAGATAAGTGGTGGATGGGGGGAGGAGGAAAGTGGTGGAGATAAGTGGTGGAGGGGCGGAGGAGGAAAGTGGAGGAGATAAGTGGTGGAGGGGGGGAGGAGGAAAGTGAGGGAGATTATTTAAAGGAGGAAAATAAGGGAGATAAATGAAAGAGGGAGGGAGGAGTAGGGAAGTGAGTGGAGATAAGTGAGAGAGGGAGGAGGAAAGTAAGGAAGATAAGGGAGAGAGGGAATAGGAAAATAAGGGAGGTAAGTGAAGGAAAAGTATAGGAATATAAGTGAGATAAGGGAGAGAGGGAATAGGAAAATAAGGGAGGTAAGTGAAGGAAAGTTATAGTGAGATAAGGGAGAGAGGGAATAGGAAAATAAGGGAGGTAAGTGAAGGAATATAAGTGAGATAAGGGAGAGAGGATTCAGTAGTTGATGAAGTGTTAATAAGGTGTGTGTTGTTGATTCCTCCACACTGTGCCACCAAACAGAACATCCCCCTATCAGTACCATTGAGGGGGTCTGTCTGTCTGTCTGTCTGTCTGTCTGTCTGTCTGTCTGTCTGTCTGTCTGTCTGTCTGTCTGTCTGTCTGTCTGTTTTATGGTACAGTTTGGTTTTAGTCAGCATTAGTCTTATCATTTTACTGATGAGAGTTATTTTTTCACATTAAGAATTATTATTATTATTGTTATTGTCATTGTTGTTGTTGTTGTTGTTGTTATTGTTAATATTATCATTAAAATTTATTGTTATTATTATTATCATTATTATTATTATTATTATTAAAATTATTAAAATTATTTTTATTATTATTATTATTATTATTATTATTATTATTATTATTATTTTTCTCATTATTATTATTATTATTATTATTATTATTATTATTAAATTTATTATTATTATACTGATTATTATTATTAAAATTATTATTATTATCATCATCATTATTATTATTATTATTATCATTATTTTAATTATCATTATTATTAAAATTAAAATTATCATTATTATCAAAAATTATTATTATTATATCTTTCCTCAGCAGGATGTACAAGTGCTTCTTCATCATCTTCTGGAGGAGTGAGGCGCCCCAGGAACACCATAGACGACCAGATAGTAGAGGCCCTTGAGAACTTTCGTAGCCACATGACAGAGGGCTGGGTGGAGTTGGGAATACCACCCCTAGACCCACTCCATCTACCTCATGTTGTGTTCAATATATCCAACGAGGACACACAGTGAGTTAGGAAGAGTGGTGGGGTTGGTGTAGGGGGTAAACATGGAGTAGGGGAAGGGGTATAGCCGTGGCTGATAGTGGTGGACCAGAGGGGTGGAACTTATAAAGCACTTATAAGTCTTCGTCATAGCGCTATGATTCTCTCCTTAAGCCCTCAAGATGGTGGATAAAAGTCCTAAATCCCTAAGAATTAGTCCTAAGTCCTTATGTCTCGTCACAACTCTCGTCTTAGCTAAAACTGGGTCCGGGTAGATCTTAGGGGCTTAAGATTTTGTCATAAGCATCCGAAAGTGTGTGGATCCCATAAAAATCATGAAATTAGTCTCCGCCACTCCCCGCCAAGGCATAAACTAAGATGTACACCGAGTGACCGAGTACAGAGGTAATCAAATTATAAATAGAAATGAGTGAAGAATATTAGAGTGGATGTAAAAGTACAATTTGATAATGTTAATTGACGATTTAGATTGCATAGCAGAGGTAACATGGCAGAAAAATGAGCAACAGAGTGTATTTGACTTTGCACTTATTACAACTAACTTTTATGATAAACACGGTGTATCGCGACGTATAGCATTAACTTACACCAGAGATATAAAATATAATATTGAGTATATTTTGTTGTATAAAGTATGCTGTGTGTGATCTCAGTAAAGTACAATGAATACTGATAAAAACTATTTTAACTTGTGTTGTCAAATGGCGGTGAGCGTCGGAGGGAGTGGAAGCCTAATATCGTTTTCGGACCAAAGAGGTCTTATTTATTTCATCTTAATAAGTTTTATCATGATTGCAATATTTATGTGATGTTATATAACGTACATTGAATCATATTTTCAATGCAGAGGGATAATACCAGGCCTGTATAAGAAGAAAATCCTTGAAATGTAGGGAAATGCTAAGACTTGCATCTGGCATTATGTCGGATGAGTTTACCTAACCTCCAAAAGATATTAATCATATTTCGTCGAATATTATTTATAGAGGCCTGGTATTATCCCTCTGCATTGAAAATATGATTCAATGTACAGTTGAGCAAGTAGAAAGTGCAACAAAGGTCTAGCTGCATAAGGCAACATCTGGCAGTTCTTTTGTAGTAAACTCTTGTATCTTTATGAATTAATTACTGGGAACCCAAAACAAATATAAGGTGGAACGTGATTGGCTGAACGTTGAGTGGTGTTGAAGATGTTGATATATACAGCCAGATTTTTCTTGCACTTTTTACTTGCTCAACTGTACGTTATATAACATCACATAAATATTGCAATCATGATAAAACTTATTAAGATGAAATAAATAAGACCTCTTTGGTCCGAAAACGATATTAGGCTTCGGTATGTCTTGTCCATAAATTTTAGTTACACACAATTTTTTTGCATTATTCTATGCATTGCATATCAAAAAAGTATAATATTATACGAACCATTATTTAAAATTTTATTTTCACTATTTTTCTTTATTTATTTCATTAAATCATAACAATATTACAAAATATTGTTTGCTACATTTAGCAGGTAGCTGTTTCAGCAGTCTATGATTATCACCCAGCTAAGTCTCGCGTTAGGATGAAGACTTAGTGTTTAGGATAAGAAAGTTATGTCTTAATCTTAACTAGGACGAAGTTTAGGATAAAATCTTAAATGCTTTATAAGTACCGGCAAAGGGTCCAAGGAGTGTTGGAGAGCAACTGAACAGAGTTCGAAAAAGTGAGTCTTCTAAGCCTCTCTCAACGTTGAGAATGGTTTGGAAAATTCACTTATTGGAACTCTGTTCAGTTACTCTCCGACACTCCTTGGCTGGTCCACCACTATCACCCATGGCTGTACATACACACATACATACATATCTCTCTTTCTCTCCACACACACACACTTACATCTCTCTATCTCTCCACACACACACTTCCCTTTCCTACCTACCCCCCCCCCCTCTCTCTCTCTCATCTCTTCTTTTCTCTTCACAAACACACACTTCCCTTTCCTACCTCTCCCCACCCCCTATCTCTCTCTCATTCTCCATTCCCTCCCCCTCTCACACTCTCTCTCATTCCTCCCCCTCTCATTCTCCCATTCCCTCACCCCCACCTCACTCTCTCTCTCTCTCATTCTTCCATTCCCTCCCCCCCCCCCCACCCACACACACACTATGTCTCTCATTCTCCCATTCCCTAGCTCCCTCACATAATTTCTCTCTCTCATTCCCACCCCCTCACTCTCTCTCCACACACACACACACACACACTTCCATTTCCTACCTCCCCCACCCACACACTCACTCACTCTCTCTCATTTTCCCATTCCCTCCTAACATCCCCTCCCACACTCTCTCTCTCTCTCAACCTCTCACTCAACCTCTCAACCTCCCTTCACAGTGTCTATGGGAGTCTATCCAACGTGACCCTCAACCTACTATCGACCTTCACCATTGACCTCGTCCACACCAACCTACTGCTCCTCAAGGTTGACCTAGCACTGGGCCTGCCTCTCCTTGACATCTCTGGCGACTATGACATCCTGGGTCAAACTGGCGTCATTCCTGTTTATGGAGAGGGTCCCTTCTGGTGAGTGTGTGTGTGTGTGTGTGTGTGTGTGTGTGTGTCAGAGGGAGTGTCAGGGTGTGTGTGTGTGTGTGTGTCAGAGGGAGTGTCAGGGTGTGTGTGTGTGTGTGTGTGTGTGTGTGTCAGAGGGAGTGTCAGGGTGTGTGTGTGTGTGTGTGTGTGTTAGAGGGAGTGTTAGGGTGTGTGTGTGTTAGAGGGAGTTTTAGGGTGTGTGTAAGTGTGTCAGAGGGTGTGTGTGTGTGTGTGTGTGTGTGTTAGAGGGAGTGTTAGGGTGTGTGTGTGTGTTAGAGGGAGTGTTAGGGTGTGTGTGTGTGTGTGTCAGAGGGAGTGTCAGGGTGTGTGTGTGTGTTAGAGGGAGTGTTAGGGTGTGTGTGTGTGTGTGTGTCAGAGGGAGTGTCAGTGTGTGTGTGTGTGTGTTAGAGGGAGTGTTAGGGTGTGTGTGTGTGTTAGAGGGAGTGTTAGGGTGTGTGTGTGTGTGTGTCAGAGGGAGTGTCAGGGTGTGTGTGTGTGTGTGTGTGTGTGTGTTGAATAGTGAGTTGAGTAGCAGCTTGCAGTAAACCCTACATGTGAATGATTATTATTATTATCAGCGACTGTACACTGTTGCCAGAACCGATATGCCACGAGTTACATTCAAGGTGTATTGCCTGAGAGGGTCTTTACTTTTATGAGTGACTGTACAATGCCATAAACCTCACACCACTCACTCACCCTAAATTACCTATACTCATATTTACCAACTCACACCCTCACCCTAACTAACTAACTGACTGACTGACTGACTGACTGACTAATTAACTAACTAACTAACTAACTAACTAACTAACTAACTAACTAACTAACTAACTAACTAACTAACTAACTAACTAACTAACTAACTAACTAACTAACTAACTCTCTCTCTCTCTCTCTCTCTCTCTCTCTCTCTCTCTCTCTCTCTCTCTCTCCTACACTTACCTTCAGGCTTGACGCATACAACCTGGGCTTCACCTCCGTCATTGACCTGGGTGTGACAGAGGAGGGCTACTTCGGTGTCTCAACCCTGGACTTGGACATGACCTGCAACAAGACAGACGTGAGTGGCTGGTTGTACATCATCTTGGTCGATTACTTTATATGGTATAGAATAGAATCATAAACACATTAATATACTCGTGTCGTCACAGGAAAAGTCTGACAATAACTAATGGGTAAATACAGTAAATACATCATCTTGGATTACTTTTTATATGGTATAGAATAGAATCATGTACACATTACTATACTCGTGTTGTCACAGGAAGAGTTTGACAATATAATACTGGGTAAATATAGTAATAATAACACACAGAGGAGATATAAAATATACTCTGGGTTAAATGACACTAAATGTTTACAGTCTATACACACACAATCCAAGTACAAGTATAGGTTTACTTCAAAATACATGAAATACCGTACTGTACAGCCACAATCAAATATCCAACAACACTTTCCTTCCATGGTAGTAAATATCTTGGTAATAAAGAACAACACTTCCACACATACACCCCCTAACACACACACACACACACCATGACACACACATACACTTCTCCATATACATCCCCTGACACACACACACACACACACACCATGACACACACATACACTTCTCCACATACACACCCTGACACACACACACACACACACACACCATGACACACACGTACACTTCTCCACATACACCCCCCCCCCCCACACACACACACATACACGGTCGACCCCCTCCCCACCACCGCCAGATCCACTTTGAGAACAT
>JAWQEG010001722.1:7500-18476 GCA_033782935.1 Petrolisthes cinctipes
CTAAAGGGGAAAGAAGTGCTTTCCAAATAAATGGAAGACGCCGTCCGACGATGTCTCAGGAGCACTCGACCGAGCATGGAGGAGAGCCCTCGTCGCTATGCTAGAGTGACCCCAGAGAAGACATTCGCTGAGATCCTGAAGAAGGATATCCCCAGCACTACCAAGACAATGACCAAACCGGGAAACGGAAGAGTATAGGGAGCCCTGCAGTTGGGGGTTCCCTAAAGGTTCTATTGTTCAACGCCAGGTCCATCCGAAACAAGTTTTTGGAACTGCGGGCCCTCGTTGCGACAGAGGAACCCGAGATGGTGGCCATAACGGAGTCATGGTTGAGAACCTCAGACAGAGATCTTGAAGGGGAATTCGTGATTCCAGGCTACCAACTCTTCCACAAAGATAGAGAGGACAGAGGGGGTGGTGGTGTGCTGTTGTATGTAAAGAACTCTATCAAATCGATGACCTGCAATATCACATCGAACCACGAGCTCCTTGGAGTTGACCTAGAAATAGGCACTGCAAAATACAGAACCCTGCTGCTTCATAGACCCCCTGGACAACTCAATGAGATCGACAGGGACCTATACCAGTTGCTGGGTGAACTAGTGGACGGCAGGGTGTGCATCCTTATGGGGGACTTCAACACACATGTTGACTGGGAAACCAGAGAGCCCTCTGCCGAGAACACACCACTCTTGGAGTTTGTAAATGATGAATTCCTCACTCAATGGGTAAGGGAGCCAACAAGAGGTGCTAACATACTCGACTTGGTCCTCACCTCCGAGGATGACATCATTCAAGACCTCTCTGTAAATGAAGAAATAGGTGGAAGCGACCACAAGCTTATAAGATTTTCAGTTAAGGTCCCTAATATGGAGTCCGTGACCCCGGTGCATAGAAAATTAGACATGGGGAGAGCGGACTTTGCAGGTCTTCGTGAAGGCGTTGCTGAAATGGAACTAGAGGAGGGAGAGAGTGCTGATGATCTGTGGAGGTCATTCTTGTCTTCCTTCATGGAACTTCAGTCGCGCTTTATTCCTCTGAAGGGAACAGGTCAGAAGTTCATTCAACCGAAGTGGTTTAATCGGGAAATCCGTAACCTACTAAGGGAGAGGAGAACTGCGTATCGTCGAGCGAAGGCATCTGGGGACTTTGACGGTCATAGAAGACTGAATCGAAACGTGAAGTCCAAAATAAGGGCGACTAAGCGTGCTGAGGAGGTCCGTGTGGCTAGACTCTGCAAAGAGAACCCCAAGGAGTTTTTCAGTTATGTGAATGGCCGTAAACCAATCCGACGCAGGATCGGTCCCTTGGTGAATGAGGATGGAGCATTGATGCACTCTGATGCAGAAAATGCTAACCTCTTAAATGAGTACTTCTCTTCAGTGTTCTCTGAGGAGAGTGGTCCCATTCCCGAACCTTTGGACTCCTTCAGTGAGAAGTTGGAGTCAATGGTCTTCACCCAAGAAGAAATCGAGAGAAAAATAATCGAATTAAAAGCAAACAAGTCCCCCGGTCCGGATGGGTTCTTACCTAGAGTGTTGAAAGAAGTGCATGGTGAAGTATCACGGCACCTGTGCACGGTCTTCAACAGGATAATCCAGACTGGATGCGTTCCTAGAGACTGGCGTGAGGCAGAGGTGACTCCTATCTTCAAGAAGGGAGATGCTAGCCAACCGTCAAACTACAGACCCATCAGTTTAACCTCGATAGTCTGTAAACTCATGGAGAGCATCATGGTGGACAAAATAACAGCACACTTAGAATCAAATTTGCTACTGAGGGGTTCCCAGCATGGGTTCCGGCAGCACCGGTCATGCCTCACAAATCTGGTGGAATTCTTCCATTTTGTTTTCAGTGAGCATGATCGGGATAAAGCGGTCGATGTTGTCTACTTAGACTTTCAGAAAGCCTTTGATAAGGTACCCCACCGCCGCCTCCTTCGGAAAGTGCGTGCACTGGGCATAGACGGAAATGTGGCAAATTGGATAGAGAACTGGCTAAGTGACAGACGGCAGCGGGTGGTAGTGAATGGACAGGCTTCAGAGTGGGTGCCCGTTACTAGCGGTGTTCCCCAAGGTTCTGTTCTGGGACCACTACTGTTTATCATCTATGTTAATGACGTGGATGGTGACATGGTTGCCAAGATTTCCAAATTCGCCGATGATACTAAGCTTGGTATGAATGTCGCGAAAGAAGGAAATACTACCCGCTTACAAGAAGATCTTAGGAAGATCGGGGAGTGGTCTGACACATGGCAAATGCCATTTAACGTGAACAAATGCAAAGTTATGCATATAGGCCACAGAAACCCCCGAACAGAGTATAACCTTAAGGGCAATGCTCTCGTAAGCACTGATACTGAGAAAGACTTGGGTGTAACTATCACCAGCGACCTCAAGTTCTCAAAGCAGTGTATTGAGGCTGAGAAGAAAGCCCAAAGGATGTTAGGGTACATAAAGCGACAGTTTGGATACCGGAACAAGGAGATAGTACTTTGTCTGTACAATTCCCTTGTCCGACCGCACCTGGAGTATGCAGTCCAGTTTTGGAGTCCTTCTTACCGGAAGGATATCGCGAGATTGGAACGAGTGCAAGCCAGGGCAACCAAACTTATACCCTCTCTTAGACACAAGAGCTATAAAGATCGGTTGGTAGAACTCGACCTGTTCTCTTTGGAAACCCGGAGACTGCGTGGTCAGCTTATCGAAGTGTTTAAAATACTACGAGGCTTTGACAATGTAGACTACAGGGACATTTTCCAACTCAGTGAGGGCACAACCAGGAATCATGGCTACAAACTTGAACTGAAGCGATACAACCGTGATCTGTGTGGTAAGTTCTTTACATACAGCATCTGCGGTACTTGGAACGCGCTTCCTGCTGATGTAGTCAACAGCAACTCTGTGGATCAGTTCAAGTCCAGATTAGACAAAGCCTTAAATCACCGTCTAGGTGTTTAAGCCGTTGTGCGAGTGTTCCTTGATGGTTTCACATAACACATTCGAGGACGGTCGCCTACTTGCGCAACTAAACCCACAGGTACCCTCTTTGTATGGATCGTAAGGTCCCCTAGGGTACTTCTTTTCCTTGTAACTCCTTGTAACATAATAATCACGAGTCTATGAACATCGCGTGCCTTGGTGAAGCAAGTGAGGCGACAGGACTTTTGCCGCCGACTTTACACTCCACTTCCAATCCAATTTTGGTTTCCACTATAACTTATATACCATTTCTCTGCAGGTTCTTAGAAACTTGATGTAGGAGTCTTGTTAGTATAAAAAATTCAAATACCTTTAGGCTTATGGCTTAGGGTCCCTATAAGGCATAGTCTCTCTCTCTCTCTCTCTCTCTCTCTCTGTCTCTACCTCTCTCTCTCTGCCCAGTGGAAAATAAATTGTTTGAATTTGAATTTGAATTTGAATTTGTTTCTACCCCCACTCCCACCTCTCTCTCTCTGTCTCTACCTCTCTCTCTCTGTCTCTACCTCTCTCTCTCTCTTTCTCTCTCTCTCTCTCTCTCTCTCTCTCTCTGTGGCTTATATGGCTCAATGTTAGGGGGATTTGATAGTATACTTAATTCCCCCAAAAGTATACCAGGAAGAAATGGTTTGCGGGAATCATTTGCTCCAGAAATACCACTACTACCCCCTAGATATGACACACACACACACACACACACACACACACACACACACACACACACACACATATAATAAAGGGACCTCAATGAAACAATAAGTAAACACATCATATAATTATTTTCTGTATATACATGAAAAAGTTATATATCTCAGTAGTGGATAACACTTTGAATTAATTAAGGGGTAAGTACAGTGTTGGTAAATCTGGATCAAAACAATTTCCAAGCAACAACAACAACAGGTCACTATCATCATTATTATTATCACTATTATTACTATTGTTATTATTATTATCATTTTTATTATTATTATCATTATTATTATCATTTTTATTATTATTATCATTATTATTATCATTTGTATTATTATTATCATTATTATTATCATTTGTATTATTATTATCATTATTATTATCATTTTTATTATTATTATCATTATTATTATTATTTTAATTATTTTTTTTCTAATCTGGTCCTGTCTTGTTTCCTGGCATACTTTGGAGGAATCAAGGCACTCCAATGTATCAAAACTATACTATCCCTTAAGCTCAGAAAAAAAAGTCACCATCCCAATAGGCTTTTAATTAATAATCCTATATATTTATACTATAGGGGGTCCAAAATTATCTCAACAATTTTATATGCTAATTAAGGGGGGTGGGGGGGTTTAGGGGGGTCCGGGAATAATGTGACAGGCTTGGGGGTGGGGGGTTTGGGGGGTGCGGGAGTAGGGGGGTAGAAAGCCTGTCCCCATATTCCCGCACCCCCTTAAACCCACCCACCCCCCTAAACCCCCACCCTAAGCCTGTCCCACTATTCCCGCACCCCCCTAAACCCCCCCCAAGCCTGTCCCCATACTCCCGCACCCCCCTAAACCCCCCCACCCCCACCAAGCCTCTCCCACTACTCTTGCACCCCCCTAAACCCCCCCCCCACCAAGCCTGACCCCCCCCCCCGCACCCCCCTTAATTAATAGGAGACTTATTTGTTGGTGGTAGTGGAAGGTCAATGATTCCTCCAAACTATGCCATGAAACAGACAACCTTAAATGTTAGTAAATTTAATGGGGGATCTGTTTTGTGGCATAAATTAATTGGAGGAATCAACAGTATCCCACCAATTAACTCTCAAAAGAATCTTCCATTAATGTTACTTGAATGGGGGATCTGTTTCGTGGCATACAATGGAGGAATCAGTAACCAATTAACTCTCAAAATTGATCGATTGATTGATATTAGGCGCCGCAACAGCGAGGTCATATAGCGCCAGAAAAATGTGAGAGAGATGTGACAGCAAGCAGGAAGGAAATAAATGAAAAGAGGGACTGTTTTAACTCTAAAAAAAAATACCGTATCCCTTTAATGGAGATACTGTCATGCTCAGATAATTTTTGGACACCGTGTATTATGAGCTTGCTAATAAGGCATAAAGGGGGATAGATAAAAATACACACACACACACACATACACACACCTTTGGTACATTTGGAGCGTCTTGATGCCTCCAAAGTTTGCCAGGAAACAGGACCAGTTTGACAAAAATAATGGTGTCCTGTTGTTGCTTGGAATAGTTTGGATGAGGAATCAGTTGCTGCATATTATTCACCACCAACACTGCCTATACTACCAACCCCTTAAAATATGTCAACATTTAAATATGAGCACTTTATCGTTTGTTTACATTTATTTTGGATGAGCAAGTCTATGTTTTTTTTTTTTTTTTTTTTTCATGAAATGACTAGTAACCCAACTCACTCTCAGACAAAGATCACCTTTTGATAAACTTTAAGGGACCATAATTATGATGTAGTAAAATAATTGGAGGTAAAAGAGTCCTTCAAATATTGCAACGAAACACACACATACACACACACACACACATACACACCTATATGGAGGGAGCTTGTTTCGTGGCATAGTGAGGGGAAATCAGAAGCCTCCAATTCTCGTACACAATCACAGGGTCCTTAAGGAGGTGCGGGAATAGGGGGACAGGCTTGGGGGTGCGGGAGTAGGGGACAGGCTTGGGCGGGTGTGGCAGTAGGGGGACAGGCTTGGGGGGAGAGTTAGGGGGGTGCAGGAATAGGGGACAGGCTTTCTACCCACCCCAAGCCTGTCCCCATATTCCAGCACCCCCCCTCCCCTCCCAAGCCTGTCCCCTATTCCCGCACCCCCCTCCCCCTCCCAAGCCTGTCCCCTATTCCCGCACCCCCCCCCCTCCCAAGCCTGTCCCCTATTCCAGCACCCCCTTAAGGAGACTGTCTTGTTGGCATAATGGAAGGTTACCAATTCCTCCTAACTTTGCCAGAAAACATACGCCCACAACGATTCTACTAATAGGGGATCTGTTTCGTGGCATAGTTTGGAGGAGTTAAAAGGCCTTCCTTCCAATTCACACCAGCAAAAGAATCTCCCCTGTAACTGATGGACAGATTATTGACTTGTTAAAGAAAGGAATCTATAACACACTCATCATCTTCAAAATGAGACCATTGTTTGAAGCACTACTGTTTGTGTTGTGTAGCATTAAGACCTATTAACACGTATCCGTTCAGTGTGAGTGCTGCATCCGTTCAGTGTGTGTGAAGTGTGAGTGCTGCATCCGTTCAGTGTGTGAAGTGTGAGTGCTGCATCCGCCCAGTGTCTGTGAAGTGTGAGTGCTGCATCCGTTCAGTGTGTGTGAAGTGTGAGTGCTGCATCCGTTCAGTGTGTGAAGTGTGAGTGCTGCATCCGTTCAGTGTACGTTCAGTGTGTGTGAAGTGTGAGTGCTGCATCCGTTCAGTGTGAGTGAAGTGTGAGTGCTGCATCCGTTCAGTGTACGTTCAGTGTGAGTGAAGTGTGAGTGCTGCATCCGTTCAGTGTGAGTGCTGCATCCGTTCAGTGTACGTTCAGTGTGTGTGAAGTGTGAGTGCTGCATCCGTTCAGTGTGAGTGCTGCATCCGTTCAGTGTGAGTGAAGTGTGAGTGCTGCATCCGTTCAGTGTCCGTTCAGTGTGTGAAGTGTGAGTGCTGCATCCGTTCAGTGTGTGTGAAGTGTGAGTGCTGCATCCGTTCAGTGTGAGTGAAGTGTTAGTGCTGCATCCGCTCAGTGTACGTTCAGTGTGAGTGCTGCATCCGTTCAGTGTCCGTTCAGTGTGTGAAGTGTGAGTGCTGCATCCGTTCAGTGTGAGTGAAGTGTGAGTGCTGCATCCGTTCAGTGTCTGTGAAGTGTGAGTGCTGCATCCGTTCAGTGTGTGTGAAGTGTGAGTGCTGCATCCGTTCAGTGTCTGTGAAGTGTGAGTGCTGCATCCGTTCAGTGTGTGTGAAGTGTGAGTGCTGCATCCGTTCAGTGTGTGTGAAGTGTGAGTGCTGCATCCGTTCAGTGTACGTTCAGTGTGAGTGCTGCATCCGTTCAGTGTGTGTGAAGTGTGAGTGCTGCATCCGTTCAGTGTGAGTGAAGTGTGAGTGCTGCATCCGTTCAGTGTGAGTGAAGTGTGAGTGCTGCATCCGTTCAGTGTACGTTCAGTGTGTGTGAAGTGTGAGTGCTGCATCCGTTCAGTGTGTGTGAAGTGTGAGTGCTGCATCCGTTCAGTGTGTGTGAAGTGTGAGTGCTGCATCCGTTCAGTGTGTGTGAAATGTGAGTGCTGCATCCGTTCAGTGTGTGTGAAGTTTGAGTGCTGCATCCGTTCAGTGTGTGTGAAGTGTGAGTGCTGCATCCGTTCAGTGTGTGTGAAGTGTGAGTGCTGCATCCGTTCAGTGTGAGTGAAATGTGAGTGCTGCATCCGTTCAGTGTGTGTGAAGTGTGAGTGCTGCATCCGTTCAGTGTGTGTGAAGTGTGAGTGCTGCATCCGTTCGGTGTGTGTGAAGTGTGAGTGCTGCATCCGTTCGGTGTGTGTGAAATCTGTGATGCATCAGTGACGTCACATCAATTCACTCATTTCCTTGGCACCTCCGAACAGTCAGTCCTATACGGTAATATTCTTGTGTTATACTATTCCAATTAGCTTGTTTGAAGTTTTTGTCCATATATTTTGGTTGGGATAAATCATATAGAACAGAATGGTCTCAAACCAGTTCAATAAGGAGCTCATCATTCATGTTTGTTAACAACTCAAAACATTTGTCCGACCTTCCGACGTCCGTGAAAAACAAAACAATTTCGGTGGCGACGATATTTAACTTGTGGGCACTGATACGTCACTGACACGGAGAGTCAAAACACGGTACCTGTACAGCGCCGGACGTGTGTCAATGCATCACCCAGTTTCAGAGTAGCGATATGATATTTCACTGGCAATGATATACTGAGAGGACGCGCACTGACACATCATGGATACGTGTGAATGGAGCTTTACTGCCATTGTCACAACCTTGTACAGTCGGCAAAAAAAAAAAAAAAAAAAGTTTCGTTACCACCCCTACGTTAATTTTAACATCGGTAAGAGCGGCAGGGTTGGTACTCTGCCAACTGAGCAGCTGTGCCTTGTCATCCGAGATGGCTTAACCCTATCTAATGCAACACGGTGACATTTGGATACCACCAATGGCTTTTTGCATAAATGATGACTGTTTTCTTATAAAAGCCTAATATTAAACATTTGGTACTACCAAAACTCAGAGAATATAACCAATAATCACTCTGAGCGAAAAAACTGAGTTGAAATCGGCTCAGTATCAAATTACAGCGATTTTGGTATTTTTTTGTTTCGAAATAAGATGAAAAACACGATAACAAGTGACACAACGGAGACAGCGATCAAAGCGATGTGGGAAGTGGTGTGACTTGTGGCTATATGAGTTGCCAGTTTGTCATTAGAACGTCAGTTACCTTCCATACATCAATGAGACAGGGTGTGTTTGGTTAGCTGCTTTATTCTTCACTAAAATTCGATATATACTGTACACCCGAGCTCGTAAATTCGCGACCACGTATCATGTTTATGCTATTTGAGCTGGTAACATTTATTTAGTGAGGAATCAGAGTAGATGGAACATAGTAGAGAGAAATGATACAATTTATATTATCTAGAATGCCACCATTCCCCACACAGTGTTACCAGTCAGATGACATAAGCTGACCAGGCAACACTGGGTGCAGTTGTTTTCCCGCGCTCATGTGAATGTCGCCTTGTGACAGTATTGCCAGGTCAACTTGATGAAATTTCTATATACTGCACCATGCTATACTGCTGAGTAATTTTATCTGCTGTACTTTAGGAGGTACAACAAAACTTTGGGTAAATTAGAGCTCCTTGATTCCCTCCATAGTATGTCAGGAAACAGGACCAGATTAACAAATATAATGAATGGTGGTCTGTTGCCTGGAATACTTTGGAGGAATCCGATGCTCCAGATTTACCAACACTGTACTACAAACCCCAATAATTGGTCACAAAGCACTTATATAACTACAAGGTCCATATTAAATTGTTTGTTGTTCGTTAAAGTGAAGCTATTGTGTATACAGTCGGAAAAAATGTAATGGAACCACCCTTACAATGAAATAAACTATAATTATCAATGGGGGAATTCCAATACTTATTTTTACCAACTGAATAATAATATGCCCTAACCCATTTTCTCCAATCTAACACAGCCATCCAATACTACAGATATGTATGGAAAACAACATGGAAGTGGAGTGAGGAAAGGGGGATGGACTGATTTCTCACCTACATTCCTCCCAGTAATAACATATGGAAGTGGAGTGAGGAAAGGGGGATGGATTGATTTCTCATCTACATTCCTCCCAGTAATAACATATGGAAGTGGAGTGAGGAAAGGGAGAAGGACTGATTTCTCACCTCCATTCCTCTCAGTAATAAATAACACGTTGATCCATCAATGTGTTTACAAATGAACAAACCCAACTTAGAGTTTCATTAATATATAAATCCTGTGTATGTATAATCAATGTATGCGTGTGTATTTACAGACACTACTATTTATTTTATTACAGCTTTTGTTTGCTACATATTAATAGTCCCCAGATTTATACAGACTATGACAAAATAATAATAAAAACAAAAATAATAATAATAATACACTTGCCTACCTTCAACGTGAACTAACCATTGTTTCCCTCCCCCCTTGACAAAGTCACGAGCACTAATATGTATTCAGGTGTGCTTCGAATACCTAGAAACAGTAAATAAATGTACAATAAGATCTCCATTGGAATTAATTTGTTGGTGAATTGGACTTTTCGAAGCTTCAACCAGAGCTGTATACTTATTAGTGCTCGTGACTGTTCACATTCAAACACAACAGAGACAAACAGAGACCACCATTATGCCTGACTGTAGGTAGATAAGGCGGGGGTAATTTAATTAAGGGGAGAATTCTCTTGTTGGAAGGGGCTCTCTGATTTCTCCAAAACTATGCCACGAAACAGATTCCCAAGTAGTAGTAACATCAAGGTCGTCTGTTTCCTGGCATACTTTGGAGGAATCAGTACAGTAGCCCTCCAATTTATCAAACAGTCTCTCTCCTTAATGAGTAGTGAGAAAAAATTCAACTGGACGGAACAGCCAGCCAAGAAACAGGAAGGCCAACTAGTTAGTTAGTTAATTATTTAGTGGTTGTGATAGAGAAGTCCCGTATGCAAGAACATTCATGGTGTTGTGTGAACGATGGCTTGGTACCCTTACGACGACGACTCCCTAGACCAGTGATTCTTAAACTTCTTAGCCTCTGCATTATGTATAGATCCCGTGCCCCCCTATCCCTTAAAATGTTTACCAAATAGTATAGACCTACTATGAATTTAGGACACAACAAAGAAACCACAACCACAGTATACAAACAATACATCCGATCAGTGATGGATTATGCAAACCCCCTCCTGGGCCCCAAACCTCACTGAAGACTCATCTCTACACCATACAAAACAGATCCCTAAGAACAATCACAGGCTGCACAGCTACCACACCTACAGACCACTTACATCACGAAACCAAAATCCTCAAGATTAAGGACCATCTTGACATGAGAAGCTCACAGACACTTGCTGCAGCCTCCAGAAACCTTCGCCACCCACTACACTACATGGCAAAACACCCAGGGATGCCAAGAAACATCAAAACAACACCCAGTACACGATACCATACACAAATACTATCATCTCTTACACCCTGCCCACCCCAAACCAGTCTCCAAAAACACATCCATACTCAAATCACCCACCAATCCATCAAAAAACTTAAAAACAACACCCTGCTGCATGCACGACCCCCTGACATCCAACCATCTGAATCCTCCCTTCCCCGTGAGGACAGAGTCCACCTGGCCAAGGTGAAAAGCGGCCATCATCTGGCTCTTCTGTCATATCAAAAGAAGCTGGATGGAGCCATCGCAGTTA
>JAWQEG010001723.1:0-217500 GCA_033782935.1 Petrolisthes cinctipes
CATTCTCTTTATAACTGATGCCAAATATGGGGAATTTTCCCTAGATATGGAGAATCAGAGGTACCAATGGGGATATTATAGAAATTTCGTCAAGCAGACCTGGCAACACTGCCCTCTCTCTCTCTCTCTCTCTCTCTCTCTCTCTCTCTCTCTCTCTCTCTCTCTCTCTCTCTCTCTCGACACATACCCCTTCCTTTACACCCCACACCTCTCCCCTACCCTCACCCTCCTCTATTACCTCTCTCTCTCTCTCTTTGTAATGACGTCATAATATGGTTTGGAGGAATCAGTTTGCTCCAAAATTACCCTAGAGAGATCTGAGGTCCCTCCCTTGTAGTAACTTTGGAGTACATTGATTCCTCCAAAATATGTCAGGAAACAGGATTGATTAATAAATATTATAATGGTATCTATCTACCCTGTTGGCTGGAATGGTTTGGAGGAATCAAGTTGCTCCAATATTGCCACCAATTATCAGTTTTATTCATAAGAGAAAAAGGTTTAATTTTAACAGAGACTCATTTATTTTATGGCTTTTTTTTATGATAATTTTGTTAACACGTGAATTATTTATTATTTTCCATTATTTTACACCTAAATTAATTATTGATAAATATTAAACCCATTTATTTCATGGGATAATTAATATTTACATTTAATTTTATAATAAGGAAATTGAAACACATTATCATTTATTTATTTATTATTATTATTATTATTGGACAGCAAGAACGAAGAGAGAGAGAGAGAGAGAGAGAGAGAGAGAGAGAGAGAGAGAGAGAGAGAGAGAGAGAGAGAGAAACTGTGTGAGTTTTTGCTGAGAGTGATGTCGATGTGTGTGAGAGAGAGAGAGACTGTATGAAACAGAGATTGCCTTTGTGTGAGAGAGAGACTGTGTGTGTGAGAGAGAGAGAGAGAGAGAGAGAGAGAGAGAGAGAAAGAGAGAGGGGGAGACTTTGTATTTGAGAGAGAGAGAGAGAGAGACTGCGTGTATGTATGTGAGAGGAACTGTTTTTGTGTGTGAGAGAGACTGAGAAAGAGAGAGGAACTGTGTGTGTAGGAGAGATTTCATTTGCATGTGCACGAAGAGAGAGAGAGAGAGAGAGAGAGAGAGAGAGAGAGAGAGAGAGAGAGAGAGAGAGAGAGAGAGAGAGAGAGAGGAAATTAAAGGAAAGAGACAACAAACATAAAGTTATTTTTATATCTTTATTTTTTTCTTTATATATTTATTCATTTACAAATGTTTTTTAAAATGTCATAAAAATTTTTATACACACACACACACACACAAACACACACACACACACACACGAAGTCTCTCATTTTTTCTCTCTCACTCATAAATTCTCTCTCTCACACACATACATCAATCTCTCACACAAATGCAGTCTCTTTCTCTCTCTCACATACACACACATTAATCTCTCTCACAAAAATGCAGTCTCTCTCTCTTTCTCACATACACAAAGTATCCCTCTCAATTTCACACACACACAGTTATCTCTCTCTCTCTCTCTCTCTCTGCATACACACAAATGAAACTTATCTTACATACACAGGCCCTCACTCTCTCTCAGTCTCTCTCTCACACACACAAACAGTTCTTCTCACATACATGCACGCAGTCTCTCTCTCTCTCTCTCTCTCTCTCTCTCTCTCTCTCTCTCTCTCTCTCTCATTCACACACAAATGAAATCTCTCTTACACATACAGTCCCTCTTTCTTTCTTGCAGTTTCTCTCACACACACAAACAGTTCCTCTCACACACACATACACACAGTCTCTCTCTCTCTCTTTCTCTTTCTCACACACACACTGTATCCTCTCTATTCTTTTCTCACACACAAAGACAAAGTCTCTCTCTCTCTCTCTCTCTCTCTACGCACACACAGTTTATTTGTTCACACTTTCTCTCTCTTACACACACAGTTCCTTGCACACCAACATACACACAGTTTCTCTCTCTCTCTCTCTCTCTCTCTGACACACATAGTCCCTTACACACACACACTCACACAGTACCTCTCTCTCACACACACAGACACACACACAGTCTCTCTCTCTCTCTCTCTCTCTCTCTCTCTCTCTCTCTCTCTCTCTTCTTCTTCTTCTTCTTCTTCAGGAGGCTTCAGAAGGCTTCTGAAAAATTGAAATTACTTACGGTAAAAAATAATATTCATATATACAGGTAAGAGAAACAGGCTATTATTATTATTATTATTATTATTATTATTATCATTGTTATTTATTTGTTTTTCATTATTATTATTATAATTATTTATATTATTATAATTCTTCTTCTTCTTATTATTATTATTAGTATTATTAGTATTATTATTATTGTTACTTATTTGTTTTCCATTATTATTATTATAATTATTTATATTATTATTATAATTATTATTCTTCTTATTATTATTAATGTTGTTATTATTATTATTATTATTATTATTATTGTAGCAGCTGGAACAGTCGGCAGCATAAGTTCCCTTCATTTGTACACTGTAGCTCGTAAATTCACGACCACGTGCCATAGTGATTACGGTATGTATGTCATCTGTGCTGGTAACACTGTGTGGAGAAGGTTTCATTGTACGTGAAAGACTGTAGTATCATATCGTTCTACAATGTTCAACCTATTCTGTTGATTCTTCCTCCATTCAGTGTTACCAGCTCAAATGACATAAACATCTTAATACGTGGTCGCGAATTTACGAGCTCGAGTGTATTTGATTGTGGCTGTACTTGAAGGTAAAGTGAGTGTGTGTGTTCCATCCCCACCTGCATCTGGTCTGGCTTGATGTCCCACTGTCCTATCTGTCCATCCATCCTTGTGGCTTGGAATGTCCATCGTGATCCCTGAAATAGCATACAATCATTATCATCTAATGTTGTATATATAACATAAAAAAGTATAAATTTAGCATTCAAAGGGATCATTTGTCTTGGGTTAATTAATTGTCAGTTTATTCACTCCCCTTAATTAACTATGTTTGGAGACAAAGACTTTTTAGAATACAAGGAGAAAATCTCTTTTGTCTAAGTGCTTATATTCATTAGTTTTTTCTTTCCCTTTTAATGTTCTAATCTTTCTCTAATTCTTTCCTTTCCAATCTCTCTCTCCTATATTCTCTTTTATTTCTATTTCCTTCCTGCTTGCTATCTCACCTCTCTATCGACTTTTTCTGGCGCTATATGACCTCGCTGTTGCGGCTCCTAATATCAATCAATCAATCAATCTCTCCTATATTTCCTGTAAGTCTTCTTTTAGACTTTTAGATAAACATTCATTCAATAAAGTAATTAATTAAACTGAAGTGAAAATACTTTTTGGTAATGATTTAGTGTAAAGATCAATTGTTATTGTTATGATACTTGGTGATGCATGTGGTATAGTGAATTAATTATTGTTGTTGTTGTTTGTGTGATACATTTATTTAAACTCAATTATTAATACATGCTTCATCATATATATTGTATTGTGGATATAGTGAGTGGGGAATCTATTAGTCCCGTGATGGGATATAACTAACTAAAGAATATTGTGTGTTCACATTAATTAATTGTTCAGTGTAATTATTGTATGTTTTTTTCTCTTGCTCATTCTGATCTCGTCTGCATGGGTGACAGCCATTATAGCATTCTCCCTTGGTGTAGTGACCCACGTGGTACTCAAAATTTAATGAAACATTGCTGGCAATTCTAAGTTTATTATTGTAATATTGAGATTAGGATGTGATTTTGTTTTATTAGTATTAATTATATTTCGGCCTTGTTGTGTAAAGTTAGGGATTATTTGGGGTATTAAGAGAGGGGGGACACTTCATGTAATTTTTTTTTTATGTACTTAGCTCTGTCAACTGGCGAGACAAGGAATTGTTCCTGCCCTAGTTGACAGAAAAGGGATTAGGACCTGTATTAAGGGAGGGGGGAATATTTAATAGTAATAATTGTTTATTTTTGGATTTATGTGGGTTAGCTCTGTCAACTGGCGAGACAAGGAATTGTTCCTGTCCTAGTTGACAGAACGGGGAGTAGGAAATATTAGCAAGGGAGGGGGGAAAAGAAATTATTATTGTATTGTTTTGTTCTCGTATAATAGATTGATAAAATAAACGGGTTTATAATTGTCTGAGTATTTTCGTCACCGATATAACAAATAGACTATGTTCCTTTATAGATAGTAGTAGATTATTAATTCCAATCACTGATCGTACCCCCGTTAGAACTGTAGTCTTTGTTGCTTACTCGCGAGCCTTCTTAACGTAACGTTACGCTACCCTTCCGGTGTGTGCTCACTTGGTTCCTCTGATCGACTTTGGTCTGGTGGTGGCAGCGTTTACCCAGTACTGGAGAGGAGCTGGACTTGTCCTTTGTATGATTTATTTTTGGTATTCGCAAGGCAAGTCCTGTTCCTCATCGGTATCTTGTTTTTTTTTTCCAGACCAAGTTGATACAGCTATAGGATAGAGTTGTAGCATACACTGGTAGTTTGTTTTGTTTTTTTTGTTAAAGGCAGTGGGTTTTTGTTTCCCTCCAAGAGTAGAGTAAAAATAGTAATATTCAAGAGTAAAGTAAGGGGACAAAAAAACGAGCCTTTACAAGGTAAATAATAGGGAAATTGATGATAAATATACTATCTTACAATCTATCTATCTTACTATCCATCTTGCTATCTATCTTACTATCCATCTTGCTATCCATTTTACTATTGTAACGTCAGGGGCACTTTAAAACAGGATAGGTGAACAGTAGACTCCGATACAGGGCACAGTTTATTATAAAGGTACTACAAAAGGTGGTGTAGAGAGAGCCCAAGCACAAGTAGTAATAGCGTCCCACTGTCCAGACTGAAGAGTTGCTTGTAGTAGGTGCAGTGTGGCTTGTAGGTGTCTAGGCGATGCTTCAGGGTGACTGTACTGTAGCGTAGAGGCAGCAGAAGGTACAGTTGGACACAGGAATTCGTGGTACAGCCCAGGTGGAAGATGCTTGTCTCTCTCTTATAACCAGTGACTTTTGTCCGGTACTTGCTTATCGTTGATATCCCACATCATAGTTTCTGCCCCTGGTAAATCTTTTTGGTCGTTAAGGAATTTCATACTGGGAGGAGCTAAGCATTTACCACATCAGCTGTACGACGATTTCCTGTGTTCAACTGTACGCTAGCAGGCAACGCATTGTAGGGGGAAGCAGCCTGGTGCGGGAGCCGGTGGGGAAGACGTGTTACCTCCTGGCTTGGCTCGTAGATAGTGACCGAGCGTGGGTCAATGTGGGCACTGGCCATATATAGGTCCGGGAAGTGTGGGGATCAGGGTGCCCAGATGCATAGAAACATTCTCTAACCCAGTACATGCACGAGCTCGGCTAGGTTAGGTCCTGGTTAGGTTAGGTTTGGTCAGGTTGGGTTCTATTAAGGTTAAATTAGCTGGGAAACAGAATGAGACTATTTCCAAATTTTATCCCTTGGTTGGTTCTATCTTTATAACCCAAGTGCTGTTCTCCTTCCAACCACTATGATTTTGGCCCAGCAGTAAGTGGTGTGTGCATGTAATTGGTTAGAGAGTGTTTTTATTCTACCCGGATGTGTAGGTATGTAACGATTTTTTTTTCCACTCATTGGCATCAGTGTAAAGGAGAGTTTTCCCTCCTTTTTCTATCGTTTATTAATTGCCAATTTTCTCTATATTGGGAGGAAAACCAAAACCCACTGCCAAAACAAAACAAAAAGCCACCAGTGTATGTTCTTACTCTATCGCTGGATCAACCTGTTCTGGAGAAAAAAATAAAGACTAATGAGGAACAGGACTTGCCTTGCGAATACTAAAAAAAAACTCCTACAAAGGAGAAGTCCAGTCCCTCCTCAGCTGCCACCACCAGACCAAGTTTACAGAAGACCCAAGCCGAACACACACTGGGGGGTAGCATAGTGTTACTTTAATTAGGCACGTGAGTAAGCAACCCAGACTACAATTATAACGGGGGTACAATCAGTGATGTGAATTGAGAACTAATATCTATATAGGATCACAGTCTATTTGCTAAAATCGGTGACAGAAATACTCAACTAATTATAAACTTTTTTTTTTTTCTATTATCTTACATGGAAAATAAAATAATGAGGGGACACCACACTACCTTACGTCATAAAAAACGAGAAGCAGAAACTAAAAAAAATTTCGCATTAAAATAATCACCAAAAATCAATAGTTACCCCTATATACAGCCACTTCTCCATGCTCTATAGTCTAGGCCATGCCGAAGAGAATGGAAGTATAGAGCACTAACTGAAGCATTTCCTAGTGATTTTAGTTTCAAAGTGATTTTTTTGTATTTTTTTTCAAATTTCTCCACTAAAAAAGCAAACAACACGAAGGGTATTGACGTTTTGTCAATGAATATGATTTACACGTGTTATACGTATATATGAGCACAGTTTGCAGTTTGGATTTCGATCTAAAAGGATTATTTTTGTTTTGGCGAATTTTTTCCCAAACGTTTCTGGCGAAAAAAAATTTCAACAATTTCAGGCGAGGAATTTTCCCATTTATAGCAGTGATAATGAAATTTTGGCTCTGGAGCAGTGTTGCTATATATCAGAGGATAGTCCACATAAATCTTATGCAATTCTGACACATAGTTTTTTTTTTGTTAATTTTTTACAAAATAATTTTAAAAGTGTTGGGAAAAATATTATTTTTGCTCGATTGTAATGAAAATTGGTCACTATATGTAAAACCAAACGAGGATTACGATGGCAAAAAGCTTTTGCTTCTAAAATTAACAGGAGCGCAGATAGGGTGTTGGAGTGTGGTGTCCCCTTGATACAATAATAATACGATAATACTACAATACTATCCCCCTCCCTTGTTACTATTGCCTAAACCCTGGTTTGAAACCAGGATAAGAAGTATTCTGTATCTCGCTGGCTGATAGAGGTCTAAACACACTTAAATCCACATACAAAAACAATTATCACAATATTAAAAAAAATCACTTCCTAAACATCAATATTTAAATTATACTATTTGAATTGGTAATTGCCAGCAATTATTATTATTTTGTGTACCACATGGGTCAAGTTGTTCAAGGGTTTGTTACTAATAAATGGTGGCTCTCCCAGCTGATACCACCACGGTAGGAAACAGAATGACAAAAACATACACATTAGCTACTATGCCCTTATGTTAACACACAATATTCTTCAGTTATTTAAATCACATCACTGGACTAACTAATTCACCCTTCACAATATCTACAGCAATTTTACAATATATATAAGGGACAACAAGAACTAGCTTGGGCTCTTACCTGATACCACCACAGTAGGAAACAGAATGAGAAAGAGAGAAGCAGGGAAACCTCCTCCTTCCCTCTTCCTCTCCCCCCCAACCCTTCAAGCAAAGTAGTGCCCTTCGTATTTCATTTTCTGGCATTCTTATAATTTATACGATCAAAGGTGTATATTTACTTACATACTATAATTTACACATATTCCCTTATTCAAATACATTGCCTTCTTCCTCTGTTAAAATATTATATTACGGTATTATTTATATATAAGGCATGTATTGCTCCGCAACTCAGAGCTTTGTACCTTTGTTCCATTCCAACTAATTTAACAATTTTCTAAGTAAGTTACAGGTAAATGCAGGACCTATTACTGTAATATAATAGGAACATTATGTTCGTAATAAATTATAATTATACATGCAGGTTAATCCCTGTAATCCAATTAATTATTTTCAAATTAATCACTACGTATTTTTCATCCCTATCAATCTCACCTATGGTTTTAATTTTTCCTCTATTTCACTCATTTACCTGACTATACTCATTATTTCTATTGCACATATTTAACATCTAACTATAAACATTATTTGTACTGTTCATATATCACATCTTCAAAAGAAGTTTACTACCCCAACCATTAATCGTCATTGATAATCTAGGCCTGGCTAGTATGTACAATTTCATATAAAAAACTTACCCTATCACCCGTGTATATATATATATATATATATATATTTATATATATATATATATATATATATATATATATATATATATATATATATATATATATATATATATATATATATATATATATATATATATATATATATATATATATATATATATATATATATATATACTACTATAGTACATATACTATACTAGGGGTGTTACAACTGGTAATAAAAAGAAGCCAAGGTTGCCTGAAGGATATCCTGATAAAGTACTTGCTAACAAATTCTTAGACTTCTGACAATAAAATACCAACTATAGTGGAAAGCTTTCCAGGAAGTGGTTTGAATGTGATGCATAGATTTACTCAAATATCTGAGAGCAAACTACTTTGCTTTCAAAACATCGGTATGGCCAAGATGAAAGAAATTATACAACGAGTGAAATTAACTCATTGTGATAATGATCCGTTACCTATATCGGATGTTATAACGAACAATGTTTTTCCAGAGAGTGAGATATTGGTTATTATCAAGCCTATAGTAAAAGGTAACCTTGACCCTCAGAGTCTGGGTTCGTATAGACCAGTATCAAATCTGACCTTTTTATCGAAAGTGATTGAAAATGTAATTTTAGATCAGTTATGGCATCACTTGAATGAGGTGAAGGCTATACCTGATAGTCAGTCTGCATATAGGCAGCTATACTCAACTGAGACTGCACTATATACTGTAGTAAATGACCTAATGGTGTTAATGGATGAAGGAAAGTGTAGTGTTCTTATTATGTTGATTTGAGTGCTCCATTTGACACGGTACTGCATAGTATACTCCTAGATGATTTAATGTTTATACGTGTTGAGGGGAATGTATTGTCCTATCTGGAAAGTTATTTAAAAGATAGAATATATTGTGTACAGGTTGGGAAATCTTTTTCAAGAAATAAACCTCTGTGAAGAGGAGTCCCTCAGAGGAGTGTATTGCATCCTATTCTCTTCTGTATCTACACTATCAAACTATCACATATACTAGAGAAACATGGTGCCAACTTCAAACTATTTGCTGATGATACACAAATTTATATATCTATAAATAATGTGGTGAATGCAGAGGTGAATTTGAGTGTTATTATGTCCGATATTGGATGGATTTAAAACAACTCAAGCTAAATCCAAGTAAAACTGAGTGTTTGGTCGTTGGAAAGAAGACCAATCTTAGAAGATTAGATATCTCAAGCTTACGAGTGCATGGTAGTACGCTGGATGTAAGAAACAAAGTGAAAGATTTAGGAGTGCTGCTAGATGAAAATCTCTCTTTTGAAGTTCAAATTAATCAAGTGGTAAAAGTTTCTGGTTACCACTAGAGGAACATTGCTTTTGTTAGAAAATATTTATATCAGGATACTGTGTACCGTGAAGATGTTTTTTCATAACTATGTCATAAGCAAACTGGATTACTGCAATTCCCTATATTATGGTTTGCCAGACTATCTGTTAAGAAAATTGCAAAACGTAATGAACAGACCAGCAAGATTAATTAAAGGTCTTCCATCTCGTGAGAGGATAACTCCAGCACTCATCGACTTACATTGGTTACCAATACAGGTGAGGATTGTGTACAAGATTTGTCTTCTAACATTCAGAGCATTAAAATTTGGAAAACCGGAGTACTTGACAAATCTTTTAACAGGTTTTCAAGTACATTCCTCAATGGAACTCAGGTATAGTGATGAACAATACAGGTTAAATGAGCTGAGGAGTAATCTGACAATGGGTTTCAGAGCGTTTGAAAGGTGTGCACCAAGGCTCTTTAATGGATTGCCATTAAATGTCCGAAGTAGTGAAAATTGCACAAAGTTTAAGAAAAGACTGAAAACACATCTGTTCGCTGAGTGTTACGACACATGATATGAGTATTACAAGTGGTTATAGTGTTTAATAATATTGAGAAAGCCCTGCAGATCACCATCTGCTTGTGGAGCAGGGCATATAATATCCAACAACAAGTAACAAGTAAGTAACAGCAACACAGCCATACCCCAGTTCAACTTGTTTAGGAACGAAACTATCTATCTATCTATAGCTCTGAGGCCCAAGGGGGTGGCCACAGCAGAAGTGTCTCCAGTTTTTATGTTCCAACACTCCCTTTTTACTTGGTCCATTCTTCCTCTGCTCCTCATGTTTCTCTCCTTTACATACTCTTCCACTCTGTTCTGCCATCTAACCGGAGGTCTGCCTCTCACACCAGGTCCCACAACTTCACTTCCATTCACCTTCTTTACAAACTCAACACCTTGCATTCTCTCTACATGTCCAAACCACCTCAATGTATTACGCTTCACTCTCTCAACCACTCCTCACTCAATACCGATTGCCTTCTCACTCATACAACATCTCTCGTACACACTTTCATTACTTTCTCCATTCCACCTAGTAAGTCCACATGCTCCTCTCAAGTAACTCATTTCCACTGCACCAATTCTAGACTGATGAGCCCTACTCCAAGTCCATGTCTCCGACACATATGTCAGTGTTGGCAGGATTATACTATTTCGTAGTCCCATTTACACTTCTACCCTTCATAATTCTCCCCAGTGATCCTATGATCTGTCTACCCCTCATTGCTCCCTCCCTAATTTCTCCATCAATACTTCCATGTTTACATAGAACTGTACCCAGGTACTTAAACTCCTTTACTTCCTCCATCCTCTCGAGTTATCTCACACTTCATCCCAGTTGGTACTCCCACTCTGTACGGAGTGGCAAAGTCAATCACTTCAGTTTCTGCTCTCGCAAATACCATCACCTTACTTTTACCAACATTCACCTTCCGTTTCCTTTGCTTACACACAGACTAAAACTCATCCACCACACTCTGTAACTCCCTTTCACTCTCAGTCATTAACACAGTGTATCCGCAAACAAAATTGCCACCAAGGACCAATTTACTTCATTCAGCATCAACTTCAACCCCAGGCCATTCACTTTGGCTTTCGTTTCTCTCATACAACCATCCATATATATATTGAACAGCCATGATGACATAACACACCCCTGTCTCAGCCCTACACTAATATTAAAACTCTTACTTAGATCACCCTCTACCCGCACACATGCTTTTGCATCTGCATAAAATGCCTTAATGCCTTTCAGCAATGACTCCCCCAACACCATAAATTCTCTGTCATAGCTCTCCTATCAACCCTATCATATGCCTTTTTCTCCATCCATTAAGGCAGCATACAGCTTCCTACCCTTCCCAATATATTTCTCCAATGTTGAATTTTAATGCAAAAACCTGGTGCACACATCCTCTCCCCTTTCTGAACCCCCACTATTGATCACTAACTTTATTCCCAGATACTTGAGCCATCTCTCAGTAAGAACCTTCCCATACACCTTCCCT
This sequence comes from Petrolisthes cinctipes, assembly GCA_033782935.1. Taxonomy (NCBI): domain Eukaryota; kingdom Metazoa; phylum Arthropoda; class Malacostraca; order Decapoda; family Porcellanidae; genus Petrolisthes; species Petrolisthes cinctipes. The sequence continues at coordinate 11,371 of JAWQEG010001723.1, forward strand.
GTCACACTAAGAAAGCTTTTTCCACTATAGCTACCATACTCATCCGTACTGCCCATCCCATTCCTTATACAAAGTCACAATTATGACTCTACTTCAGTCCTCTGGCACCTCTCCCTGCCTCCAAGGCAATGGTAATAAGTAACACAACCCTGGGAACACACAGACACTCTCCTTTCAACACAGGGTCAGTAATCAATTAGTGTGTATGGAAATGAGTAACACAAGCCTGGGAACACATACCATCCTTTTAACACTGGTTGAGAATTGTAATTAATAACAGAAGGCTGGAAACACACATACATTTGGTGGTCATCAATGAGGAACTGAATGTAAAATGAAGACAGTGGTGGACACAAGTATTTATTTATTGTATATCCAGGGTTTACAATATCAGCAACATCCACTCCACAAACACTACGACCTCTACACACACACACACACACACACACTTTTTCCACATATCTGCAGTTATTGCAAGCCATATTATATTATAGTAGTACTGTACTACCTGCAGGCTTCAGCCCTACATATACTATACATTTAATATTATGGACCCTGTGATTGTATATGAGAATTAGTGGCTTCTGATTCCTCCTGAGTACACCACAAAACAAACTCCTTCCATGTAGGTGGTGTTTCATAGCAGTAATTGAAGGAGTCATTTACCTTCAATTTTCAGACTACATCACAGGGTCCCCTAAGACACCAACCTGTCACTACAAACAGCAGCTGTTATTTTAACATATATCAAGGCCACATTATATCTATATCATACTTAAGTTCCAATAATACATTTAATATTAAGACACCAACCTGTCACTACAAACAGCAGTTGTTATTTTAACATATATCAAGGCCTCATTATATAATATTATATCATATTTCAGTTCCAATAATACATTTAAAATTAAGACACCAACTTGTCACCAAACATTACTGTCATCTTTGTGTTGTGTGTGTGATAATTTGTGTTTTTTTTAACAACTCATTTACTCATTTTTTTCCACATTTATTAAAGAGTGGCAAACAATGATAGCCTCCCCCACCCTCCTGCTGGGCAAATTCTGTATTAGCTAGAAATATGATGGTGATATCGTCTGAAAGTATATTCGATTCAAATCTTCTTTGCTGGTATCAACATGTGCGCTGCTGTGTTAAATGACAGTGAAAAGAAGAGATTTATCAACTGCATCCGAGCAATTATGTTTCGTGAGGCCTGTGACACCGGTGCCTCCTTTATATCTTAGTCGTGTTTTGCTCTACGGCTCAGAGGGTCCAGGTCTGTGACACCGGTGCCACCTTTATATCTCAGTTTTATTTTGCTCTATGGCTCAGAGGGTCCAAAGACTTTGTCAATCATAATTGGAACAAGAGTCTGATGATAGTGAAGCTAAGTGTGTGAGTTGTAGGTCGTAAGTTTTGTCTTAGGAGTCAAAAGACATTGTCATTGAGTGATCCTGCTGTTATGGTGAATTGATCAAAAGTGGAGAATGTGTTGGTGTTTTTCACTGCACGGTGGATGATGTGGGTGATAAAGCCTCAGGGGCAATAATGGAATGGAGATTATTTTTGGGAGAAGATCATGACAAAGCTTGTCATTCCCTTTCTTCAAGACCCTCAAAATGTTGTAGATGTCACTCAGGTTACCTTTCTGCACAACAAAGCACCATATGTGAAAATGCTTTGAACCCAACCAGAACCTTCTGAAGGACAACAACATTGACTTCTTTGGTAATGAAGAGTGGCCCAGTAATTCTCCTGTTCTGTGATAATGGTGGATCTATCTTGAAGGATGAGGTTGATAAAAGGAGTTGGCTGAACCTCTATCAACTCAATATAGTCATAACAAGATGGAGGAGCACATCAATGCTGTGCTTCGGGGAATGGAGTTAAACATGGAGCTTTTTGAGTCATTTTTGTCTTCCTGCCCTGCTCGTCTTCAAGCTGTTCATGATGCCAATGGAGGGAAAACTGAATACTGAGCTCGTCAGCATACACCTACAATATAATGTGCTACCTTTTGATATTTTCATTTTTTTTCTATCATGCTTAGGGGGGAGGGGAACAATCATTGTTTGCCACCGCTTACATTCAATGTTTTATTTCATGTGTGAACAGCTTTGTGTAACGTGAGTTGGGATTGGTCAGAAAACTTTTTACCATATTCATTACATTCAAAATCCTTTACTCCTGATGAACTTTAGGTAAATATTGTGATTATCTGATTATCTGCGTCCTCGATTTTCACACTTTCTGGGAACCAAAATCACCCATTTCTTTTCCCTTTTGATTTTGTAGACTGTTTTCTTTTGTGGAAATATGTAAAAAGAATTAATATTATTTGTATGTATTTACTTTGAAACAGGAGGGCGGCTTTCCTAGCGGGGTCCCGATTTCCCGTCTCTCTGCATGCAGTGTTGCCAGATACAGGGATACTTCCAAATTTTAGGATAATTTTGTCCATACTTGGGAAATCGTATGAAAAATGTACAATAAGTAGCCCAATTGAGTGGGAAATTCAATAATTAAATTGGGATAATTAATTATTTGATCATCAGATGAAATAACCTGACCTGACCTGACCTAACCTAACTTAGACTGTGGCTACCTTCGGGACCTGACCAAATGTCCTTCGGGACCTAACCTAGTGTCATTTAGGACCTTTAGAAATAAATTAGATTCTGTGGATAGTAGCTAAATGTATCCCGATTGGGTGGGTCAGGCGTAATATACACAACTACATATAGGCCCTTTCGTTATTTCGCCAAGGAGATCTGGTAACACTGTCCACCCGACCTCAGTTCGTCCCTCCGCTTCAGAAATAAGTCGTATCTTAAAATTGAAATATCTAACAAAGAATACATTTCCACAAGATAATTCCACTGTGTGTTGATAAAGGTAACCAAACCCTACATAACCCAACCAAACCTAACCTAACCTGTAGCTCGCTGGCACAGATAATCACAATATTAGCCGAACTTTCATATGTATATTAAGGTGAGATTTCTTACTATAGTCAAACCAGAATATACTGAGCCTTCGGGTAGGGTCGAGGATTAAGAGCGGCGTTGCCAAATCACCACCAAAACATACCCACATGGTATCCAACATTCTCTGTGATAAATATATTGGGGTTGCCTTCGCTGTACGAGCAACTGACTGAGAGGGATCTAATAGGGGTCCTCTATTGGCCTTCTCATGGAGGAAATATCTATTTACATTATAAATAATTTCCTTGGCTTGGCTGTGGAGAACACTGACAATGTGTCGTCCATAGTGGTTGGTGCGAGAATGACCAGGTGACTGACATGAGTACACGTGTCCTTGACCCGCCATTAACCCTTTGTCACAGGAGATGTGGCAGCATGTACAAAATAGCAGGTCACATGTTGTATAGAGTTGCTGTAAATATACTTACAATGAACCTAACTCGTCATTATAAATACTTCTTTTTAACATTGTATTATATATCGAATACTTAGAAAAACTACAAATTGGCTTATGCATTAAAATTTTAACGATATGGGTTTGTTTTGGTGATGATTTGGCAATGCCGCTCTTAATCCGGACCCCACCCTAGGGCTCAGTATATTCTGGTTTGACTATAAACCTTTTACTACATTCATTACATTCAAATTCTTTTAGTCCTGATGAACTTTCATATGTACATTAAGGTGAGGTTTCTGAACAAACTTTTTACCACATTCATTACATTCAAAGTTCCTCTCTCCTGTGTGTATAAGTATGTGCTACTTTAGATTACTTTTTGACACACATTTTTTACCACATTCATTACATTCAAAGTCTTTCACTCCTGTGTGTATAAGTATGTGATGCTTTAGAACTTCCTTTTTCACAAACTTTTTACCAGATTCTTCACATTCAAAGTTCCTCTCTCCTGTGTGTATAAGTATGTGCTTCTTTAGATCACCCTTTCTCATACATTTTTTACCACATTCTTCACATTCAAAGTCCTTCACTCCTGTGTGTATAAGTATGTGCTGCTTTAGATTCCATTTTGTCACAAACTTTTTACCACATACTTCACATTCAAACTTCCTTTCTCCTGTGTGAACAATCCTGTGATTCTTAAGGTCAGATTTACATCTAAACTCTTTACCACACTCATCACACATAAACATTTTCTTTCCAGTATGAGTCAACAAATGGCGAGTGAGATTCCATTTCTTACTAAACTTTTGACCACATTGTTGACAGACCAACTTGTTACACTTCTCTTCTCTGACAACATTGATGGTGTCACTTCCTTCCACCTCCATCACTAACACAGCTTTATTCTGCCACCAATATGACTACTTGGTTAGTACTGGTGTCAGGGCTGCCAACCACACTGCTACTGGTGTCAGGGCTGCCAACCACACTGCTACTGGTGTCAGGGCTGCCAACTACACTGCTACTGGTGTCAGGGTTATCACACTCTTACTGGTCTTATCTGAAACAAATATAACTATCCTATAGTTTAACAGCAACCAGGAAGGTAATAGAAAAAAAAATGAGGGACAGTTGAAAGCTAGTGGCTGGGACCAAAGGGGTGCCAAAACCCTTAAAGTATTGCCCACATCAACATAGACAATACCTCCCTACGGGGAATATTTCCACAAAACACACATACCTATATTGAAGGAGATTGTTTCATGGCATAGTCAAGAGGAATCAGGGTCCTTAAGGGGGAAGTACAGTGTTGGTAAATCTGGAACAACTGATTCCTTCAAACTATTCCAAGCAAGGTGCCATATGACCTTGCTGTTGTGGCGCCTAATATCAATCCATCTATTCCAAGCAACAGGCCACAGGACACCATTAATTTTGGGTATTTATTGAAAGAATTGCTGTTTTGTAGCAGTGTTGCCAGATCTGGCTAGGTCCCAGTATTTTGCCCCAGTCATTTCCTGTACTTTACTACGGTTATTTCACAGTAGTTTGTCCCGGTAGCTTGCCCAGGTTAGGTCCCGGTATTCTGCTGTGGTCTAGGTTAGGTTAGGTAAGGTCAGGCTAATTTAAAAATGTCCAATTTGAATATTGGAAATGGGGCATTTGCGGAGGAAATGCCATAAAAGAAAATAGTCTTAGAATAGTGTAAATAAGTGGGTCATTTATGAATGTAGGAAAACCGTACGCGATAACTGCAATTCTTTAAATATTTACCTAATTTTGTTCACCAGGTCCTATTTCCTGGCAGAATACTTTGGAGGAATCAAGGCACTACAATGTATCCAAAGTGTATTTTTCCCTTAATTATGCCTCCAATCTATCCTCCTACCTCTTTGTATGTATAGGTGTTACAACCCTAGTTTTGGCTCGTTTATGTCTAGGGGAAGATTAGGCATTGTGAACAGCTTGAGTTATAACTCCTGGTAGATATGTTACTGTAGTCAGTGGAGTTACAACTAATGAAATGAAACGGGAACTTCACTCCACTCCCTCAATGGATATTTGCCCAGAAACAGTAATGTAAACGAATGACTAATGATTTTAACATGTATATTATTACCATCACCAAATAAGTACAATATTAACAATTAAACAAAACAGTAATATGAATGACGTTAACATTAACAGACACCAAATGACACCAATTAGCACACCAAATAATAGAACACAACTTGATCAAAGTTAAACAAAATAGAGTACAATAATACAGAGCTGAATAGAGCGTGACAGAGCTCTTTGAGCAGAACAGAGATGGTATGCAATGGAGTGAGAGTCTATGTCTTCACTACATATAAAATATAACAAGAGTAGAACCAAGATGGTAAGTGTGAAGGAATGAAGCCTGAGCATTCACTAACTTGGTCAGTCGAGGGAAGAGCTTATGGCACTATGATGCTGCAGATTGGGTGGGGTTCCGTGACTTTTTAATTAACATTCCTTGGTCATCATTTTACTCTACTGACCCAGATAGCTTCCTGAACCATATTACTGACTTTATAAAAATAGGAATGGAAACATATATCCCTCACCAACAATACTCAAAAAGATCTAACTCTCCAAAATGGTTTGATCACAGCTGTGCCAGAGCTACAAAACAAAAATCAATAGCCTATAATGCCTATACAAAGTCGAAAACTCTTCAGTCATACAATTATTTCAAAATTGTCAGATGCCATGCTAAAGCTGTAACTAATTTAGCCAAATATAACTTCATACATAAACAAGTCAATAAATTACTGAATAATCCTAATGATAATAAGATCTTTTGGTCAACAGTAAACTCATTCAAATCTAACTTCAACCATGGTTCATCTATTCCCCCTTTAAAGAATAGCAATGGAAATCTCATATGTGATCCATGTGGTAAAGCAAATCTTTTGGCCAATATCTTCGCCACAAATTCAAACCTCAATGACACTGCTCAAAACACTCCCATTTTGAACTTTAACTCCCCAGAAAGTCCACCCTTAATAATTCATACAAGACAAGTGCGGACCATTTTGGAGAATCTATCTATCGACAAAGCTTCAGGGCCAGATGAAATTCCTCCCACTGTATTAAAAAATTGCTCAAAAGAATTAGCTCCAATTCTCTCAAAATTATTTCGTGTATGTCTCCATACCTCGTCCTTCCCAGCCGCCTGGAAAGAAGCCAATGTACAACCAATTCCCAAAAAAGGAGCTACCGCAAATCCATCAAATTACAGACCAATTGCCATCACGTCTACTCTCGGTAAAATATTTGAAATAGTTCTTAACAATCACTTTGTAAAACACCTTGAGAAAAATCATCTGCTAAATGATAAGCAATATGGCTTTAGACAGAGACGATCTACTGTGGATCTGCTCTGTTATTTCACAGATAACATATTCCAATCAACTGATAAACATGGAGAGACTCACACAATTTGCCTTGATATATCTAAAGCCTTTGACAGAGTATGGCACAGATCATTACTGTCTAAGCTTCCACATTATGGCCTTCAATCTTTTGTTCCTCTAATTAATTCATATCTTAGCAACAGAAAATTACGTGTGATGGTAGATGGTCTGTATTCCGACTTTCATCCTATTAATGCTGGTGTTCCTCAAGGAGCGGTCTTGGCTCCAACTTTGTTCCTCATTCATATTAATGATCTTTTGTCAGTTACTCAGAATTCAATTCACTCCTATGCTGATGATTCAACTATTCACAGTTCCTTCTCATTTAATGATAGTTTTACTCAACACAATATTTTAGAATACAAACTTGCCACTTCAATTTCATTAAATGAAGACTTAACGAAGATCTTTGATTGGGGACAAAACAACCTAGTTTCTTTCAATGCAAATAAAACTAAATACATCCCGTTCTCAAATAGATCAGATAATCAAGATTCTCACATTATTTTCAATAATACAAATATCCCCAAGTCCCACAGCATTGATCTCCTTGGTGTAACTTTAAATGAAAACCTCAGTTGGACTCCCTATGTAAAATCCATTGCCAAAATTGCATCTAGGAAGATGGGACTTTTATACAGAGCTTGTAATTATTTGACTGACGAGCAGATAGCAGTAATATATAAGAGTCATGTGCGTTCCCAGATGGAATATTGTTCACCTCTGTGGGCTGGTTGTGGATCGGTGGTGTTAAGACAATTAGATAAAATTCAAAGCAGAGCTATCAGACTGATCAATAATCCTATGATCACTAATGAATTCCCTCCCTTATCAGTACGTAGAAATGTTGCTTCCCTTGCACTATTTTATAGATACTTTTATAAGAAATGTTCGGATGAACTTGCCCTGATTATACCACCCCTTCACGTCTTCCCACGGAGGACTAGGGCAGCTGAGAATGCGCATGAGTTTACACTGACTCCTCCACGTTGCAGGACAACTGCTTACAAAAATTCATTTACTCCCCGTACTACTTCCCTGTGGAATTCTCTTCCAAGGGAATGTTTTCCAGCAAGTTATAACCCCCAGCAATTTAAATCCAGTTGCTTTAAATATTTTATGAGTGGAGGATGCCAATAGGCAAATGGAACCATTTATTTATTTGTTTCTTCCTTTCCTCCACTCACTATATGTAAAAAAAAAAAAAAAAATACATCCCCATCGACTGCTGATAGGTTGATCTGAAGACCAGCAAGCCCCTGATAGGTTGAGAGAATGTAATCGAGTCTGCCATTGGTTGAAAGAATGTAAGAGAGTCTCTGATTGGTTGATACGGCCCTCACATCTGAGCAAATTGGTAGGTTAGGGCAAGAAGGGCGCACAGCTTGGCGGGTTGGTTACGGTCAGTTAGAACCAGTTTGAGGGGATGTCCAACTGTGGTGCAAACTAGGTAGTTTATGGGAAACATAAACGAGTTGATTGCAGGTTCATGACAAAGGTCACTTGAGTCTTGAAATACAAAGTACAAGTGAATGAAGTGATGGTGATTGGTGACGTTGAACCTGCTTTGTTATGATCAATCTTGGTGGTTGTCAAAGGAGCTCTAAAGTTCTTGTTATAATGTTATCATAAAACGATATTTATAAGAAATATGAAATATCTCTATATATATAATTGAGAATGAATTATTATAATGTCGAAATATTATTTTTATATCTCCAGTAATGATATATTTCTATTATTAATGTTAATATTATACACAGCCTCTACAACAACTGCTGACTGACGTTACAAAGACCAACCCTGGGAAATTAATCAGTAATCAAATTATCCTGGGTACCTGTAAGAGTACTGTAATAATAAAAAGGGTATTAGTACAGAATAGTCTGTTCACTATATTGTATATTTTAGTATCATTACCCACTATTTTGGACCATTCTAATGTGGGGTTCACACCAGTCCGTTTGGCTGGATCCCTCTCCGATCATCACTAGAACAATGACGTCACTGCTCACTCCAATCGGACCCTGTAGTCGGCATCGGGCTACTTGGCTCAAGGAAACGGATGCTCCTCCGTGGCCGGATGAGATAAACTCAGTTTAACTTTTGTTATACAGTGTTGTCCATGGTGATGATGTTGTATATTCTTATATACGATATGAAGTAGTTTTGACATTATGACTGATTTTCAATAATGCATACCATTGTAATATGAAAATAATTGTATCAAATGGGATTGTTCAATGGCAAATTAGGAGTGAATTAGTAATTTTATATGAAATGTGGCACCACAGCAGTAATGTACACAACCAGACGACATCTCTCAGAGACTTGGCACCTCTCAAACCCATGTGTGTGTGTGTAGACGTACATTGTTCCACAGTATACACACGTGTACTGCAGCTACAAGTCATCAGTCTTCACACTACAGATATATATCAGGTATGGTAATGTTTAGTATTTGAGTTATCAGAGAAAGGATGGTGTGTAGCATACAATAATTCCAGTGTCTACTGTTGGAAAGAAAGAAAGGGGATAAAAGGAGGATAGGTAATTTACATAGTTTAACTATTAATGGAAGTGTTGTTTATGTATCAGAGAAAGTGAGGGGCTTGGGTGTGATTTTTTATGCTTAACATTAAGTTTAATGACCATATAGGATAATTTCCTTAATAAAATCTGTAAACTATAAGTTACACTATGAATTATTGTTTCTTTCGTGAAATACTGTGCCGGACTGCCGGATCCGTCCAGTCTATCTCCTCCGACTTGTCTTTGGTCGGGGCTGTGACGTCAATACTGACATCACTGTTCAAGTGACGATTGGAGAGGTATCCAGCAAAACGGACTGGTGTGAACCTCGCATAAGACACTTTTCATCTATGGTGTTTCTCTTGTTGATGCCCAGTTTTAGTGATATGCCCCGTTTTCACCCCCAATACAAACATGGGGGACCCGTGGGAATGGGGGGTTATAGGTGGGGGAAAACACACATTTCACCATGGGTCTGTCTTTATAATACACTTCCTACCATTATTTCCATTGTTTATAGTGATAATCCATGTTCTTAAACACCTATGCAATCATGGGGGGGGGGGGTGTTGGATAACGTGGGTTTTGGGTCGGGAGACAGGCTTTCTTTTACATTCTCAATGTTTTCACAGCAATTAAATAATTTTCAGTGTTTTAAGTTGCCCCCATCACTTTTTATAGCTTACACTGGTTATATCCCGGTAGTTTGCCTAGGTTAGGTCCCGGTAGTTTGCCCATGTTAGGTCCCGGTAGCCTGCTGTGGTCTAGGTTTGGTTAGGTCAGACTAATTTCCAAATTAACCATATAAATATGCCTTATCTTGGAGATCTGGCATTTGTGGGAATGAGCCGATGCACATTCCCACGGATCCCCCATGTTTGTATTGGGGGTGAAAACAGGGCATCTTCGAGGCGAAACTCCATAGATGAAAAGTGTCTTAGAATGGTCCAAAATAGTGGGTAATGATACTAAAATATACAATATAGTGAACAGAATATTTCTGTACTTTTACCATAAAAAGAAGTCATGGAGTGTTTGTCAAGTGAGGTAGGGAGATGTAATGTGATAAATGTAAATATAAATACAGTAAAAGTCACAACATGGTAAAATGTGTGAACTGTACAGTAATAATGGTATATAATTTTCTTTTAATATTGTCATTTTATATTACAATGTCTTTACCTTCTCTACCCACTAATTTATAACATTCTAAGACACTTCGGTAAATATCTACTCTATTGCCGTTTGGTATTACGATGTTTTTATCTTCTTTACCCATTATTTTATACCATTCTAAGACACTTTTCTTCTATGGCAATTTCTCCTGCAATTTTGAAATTAACCTGACCTTACCTAACCTAACCTAGACCGCAGCAGACTACCGGGAACTAACCTGGGCAAACTACCGGGATCTGACCGGGGCAAAATACTGGGACCTAACGAGATCTGGCAACACTACTACATAATGGCAATAGTTTAGATAAATACTGTAATTGTTAATAAGAGCCACAGGAAAAGAAAGATGTTTACTAAATTTGGCTAATAGTGCGATTATCTGCTCTGGCGAACTACTGGTTAGGTTAGGTAGGGTTAGGTAGGGATCGATTACCTTTATCAATACCCAGTGGAATTATCATGTGAAATGTATTTTTTGTTAGATATTTCAATTTTAAGATACGACATTTCTGTAGCGGAGGGACAAACTGAGGTTGGTCGGACAGTGTTACCAGATTCCCTTGGCATAATTATGAAAGGTCCAGCAGGCAGTTGTGTACAATACGCCTGACCCACTCAATCAGGATACTTTTAGCTCCTATCCATAGGATCTATTTTATTTTTAAAGGCCCCAAAGGACACTAAGTTATGTCCCGAAGGACATTAAGTTAGGTCCCGAAGGACATTACGTTATGTCTCGAAGGACATTAAGTTAGGTCCCGAAGGACATTAAGTTAGGTCCCAAGGGTAGCAACAGTCTAGTTTGGTTAGGTAGGTCAAGTTATTTCGTCTGTTGATCAAAAAAATATGTATCCCAATTTTAATTTATTGAATTTCCCGCTTAACTGGGCTACTTATTTAACATTCTTCATACGATTTCCCAAGTGTAGACAAAATTTGCCTAAAACATGGAAGTATTCCTGAATCTGGCAACACTGCATGCCGAGGCAGAAAGTCGGGAACCCGCTAGGAAAGCCGTGCTCCCATTTCAAAGTAAGTACATACGGTACAAAGGTAAATATATACAAATGCTCTTCATATTTTTTACATATTTCATCAGAATATAACAGTCTGCAAAATAAAAAGGGAAAAGAAATGGGTGACTTCAGATGACAGAACGTGTGAAAATAGAGGACGCAGATAATCCCAATATTTACCGAAACTTTATCCAATAATAATAATAATATTAATAATAATACAACCATAACAATAATATAAATTATAAATACCATCTTGGTGTTGTTGTTGTTTACATTCTTGTTGTCTCTGCCATGTACACACAGCCTGGAAAATTTGTATACATAAGTAACGCACACAATATATATGTATGTGTGTATGTGTAAGCTACAGTTATTATTATTATTAATAAATATGAAAGAATTACCGTTATTGCGTACTTTTTTTTTACCTTCATTACCCACTTATTTAGACCATTCTAAGACTATTTTTTACCTTCATTACCCACTCATTTAGACCATTCTAAGACTATTTTCTTTTACAGCAATTCCAAGATTCAAATGGGGCATTTTAAAATTAGCCTGACTTTACCTAACCTAACCTAGACTGCATCAGACTACCGGGTCAACTCACCTGGTCAAGTCATCTGGTTGGCTACCCTAAAATACACTCTCAAGGTTCATCTATCAGTGATCAATGCATAGATGGGTAGCCCACAATTGCTGGCACGCCAGCCCATCAGGTTAACATGAAACATAGTGAACTACATAAAATAATGGGCGGAATTGTGTGCCATATGCAACTGGGTATTAGGCGTGGACCTAACCTGGGACCTAACCTGGTGTTTTTATTCTGTGTTTGTGTGTGTGAGAGAGTGTGTGTGTATTTTTTTTTCTTGTGAGTAGGGTAGAGAGAGAGAGAGTTTGTGTGTTTTTGTTTTTTGAGAGGGAGAAAGAGAAAGTGTGTGTGTGTTCTATATCTAGAATAAAAAGAATGAATGATTCTCACACTGGACTGACACACACACAGACCTTTACTGCTTTTTGTACTGGTATTTACTTTGAATATAACCTGGATTTTAATAAGATAGTAGCCTATACTTTCGGTACATTGGAATGCCTTGATTCACCCAAAGTATGCCAGGAAATAATACCAGATGAGTAAAAATAATTGTGGCCTGATGTTGCTGGGAATATTTTGTAGGAATCATTTGCTTTGATTGTAACCTGGGATTTAATAAACACAAAATGTTTGCATTTGTTGCAGATCAGTGTTTTATTATCAGTCCTCCTTTGTTTATTAAAGTATTTTTATCTGTGATGGACAGTGAGGGTGAAGTGATACATACATAGAAGTAATAAAGAACTTCTGATAAACAACATAAAAAAAAAAACACACACACAGACCAGACACAGGAAGAGCATTTGGAAAATATGTGTGTTCAGATTTTTTTTTTTTTTTTTATTATTATTCATTGCGCCGTGGCGTCAATCAACTGGCAGACAACAATACACAAGGGACCCATGAGAATCCAATGACTACAACCAAACACACATCACGAAAACATAACAGAATGAAGCACAAGAATACAGACAAATATTTTCATTATGACCTACTTAAATCCACCAAAACGAGGGTGGCATACCAGAAGTTCCTCCAAAACCTGGTGGTTCAGTAGGTGTCGACAAACCACATCAAGTGGCAGGCCCCAGGGCAGCAAGTGTCAGACAGTGGGGCAGGTTAGACAATAATGTTCTATAGTGTTAGCACGAGGTGCTCGACACAAGCGACACTCAGTGAAGGGAGGCTCACCCTGCATCCTAGCAACCTGCCACGGTGGTCGGTAACCAAGCCTCAATCGAGCAGAAACTACATTGTGCCTCCGAACCATGAGGCACCGACGATGGTAGGAATATTTGTGATGGCAGATAGACTCGTAATGGGTGATGCAGATGCTGAAGAGCTTCTCTGCATCCCTGCATCGCCGTACAGGGAAGAGAGCAGCGGAGCGGACTCTAGAGAGGTAACATGTCAGGGAGAGAGGACGTCCAACACCACTAGGAGGCAGATGGCAGGCTTCCTTTGCGAGTCTGTCAATTGTACCGTTGTGACGTAAACCTACATGGGATGGCACTCATAAAAATTTGACAGTCAAGTCATGATGACGCAATAAGAAAAAAAAACTACAACATCTGCTGAACAAGAACAGAGTGTGTGGGCTGAACACTAGATAGGGAATGAAGGGCAGGTTTGGAGTCACAAAAAATGGCAGCATTCACTCCACGTTGACAAACAAGACTAACAGCATCCAGAATGGCATACAGTTCACACAATGTTGAGCTAGAGTGGTTACAGAGACGACGGCCAACCCAGCCCCCTGGAGGTGACTCCATGTCAGTTGAAAAAACGGCACAAACTGCTGTACCATCCAGCTACAATGAGCCATCAGTGTAGGGGCAGTATGGATCTGTGATGGAGGACGTCACTGTTTCTATGTGTTCCAGAGCCAACTGCTGCTGTAGAGAAGGCACTTCCGACTTGGAAGTAAGTGTGAAGCTCATATCAGGTGTTGGTAGCATCCACGGAGGGGGCCCTGTGGGAACGTCTGCTACCATTATATATGTATTAAGACTATGGATCATAGAGGAAACAGACCTTATAAGAGTATGTCCAGCAGGCAATATGGGAGGGACAGGGGAGTTTGGTCTAAGAGAAGTCCTGACTAACTGAGAGTAATGGGGTGAAAGATGTGGGAAATGAAGGAACTGGACAATGAAGCAAGTAACATTAGAATAAATTCTCTCGACTAATGAGGGAAGATAAAACTCACGCTGCATGTTCACTATCCTGGTCGACATTGGACAGCCGAGAATTATTCTCATTGCTCTATTTTGAATTTTTTCTAAAGTTTCCAGAGTAGCCCTAGGAAGTTGAATCAAAGCAGGGGAGAGGTAATCAACAACTGAACGGATAAAAGGAATATAGATGGTCCTGGCTACTGGGATGGAGATACCCGAGGAGTTGTTAGTGAGTGTGACAGCCACTGGGGAATGGCCAGTTTCCCCTCCTCGAACAAGGGAACAACTGGAAAATCCCCAGGTTCCGAAGGTTCGGAGAAGTTATTTGACCCCTCATTGAGCTATCCCGAATCACCAAATCTACCCTATATATATGGAGGTTCAGTCCTTGAAAAGTCAGTCTCTACTCAACTTCCCTCGTCGTTGGGTTTAACCTCTCCACCACTCAGCTTGTGCCTAGGGCTGATCTTGGTGCTTCCATAAATCTGGTGTTCTGCACATCTTTTCGTCTGAGTACAGTATAGTATTGTGTGTTAATTCTAAGTCTTGTACTGAGAGTTCCCATTCTTTATACAAATTTTGGTGTTTAGGTTTAATTTAGTATTAAGTCTTGGTGTGGATTATTTATGTACATTTATGTTATTATAGTATTTCTGATGTGTTAATTATAATTTAGAAATTTCCCTAGCATTCTTATTACATTCCCAACTGTCATCTATGAGGTTTTCACTATTAAGTCTGGTATACCAGAATATAAGCACATACTGGAGACTACCAATCATCACATCAAATCTAAATACAAATGTTTAATGCCAGTTGGTACCTTTGAACCAAAACCTCAATTACTGGCCGGATAACAAACTATCCATTCATCTTTTAATTGTTTGAGACTGGATTACTTACCATATCCCTAGAAACAGTGCCTAACAGTCTCTGAGTAATCTAGTGTTCGTAACAGTGAGCCATTGAAGTGGTGTAAGTCGGCACTGGAGACGACCCAGCAAGTCCTGGACAACGGGATGATCTTGAGGTCTGGCAGGGACAACAGGTCAAATATTGACTGGTGCGCCCAGGTAGCGGTACTGGGAACACATGCTAATGACAGTCTTTCCATTGGTGAACACTGGCTGAACTTGAAGAAGGTGGCAGGTTAATATTATGCTCTTATTTGGGGAGACAATAATGCCACAGTGAGAGGAGGCCACAGAGGAGTAAAAAAATGCTGGAGATCCCTTGGTGAGGTGGAATGAACACATATATCATAAGCATAGCACGTAATTGTAGTTCCAGGAATATCAGGGAGAGAAGTGAGCAACTGATGCATCAGAATATTAAATATCAATGGGCTGAAAACACCCTTTTGAGGCTTACCAAGATGAAAACTGCGCAAAGGACTGAGCGCACCACAGAAAAACACACGGGAGGTACTGTTACTCAGGTATCCCTGAATCCACCGTAGTAGATTACCCTTTATCCCAAAGTCAACCAGTTGATCCCAAGTGACGTCTCTATTAGCAACATCGAAGGCACTTCGAAGGTCAATGAAGGCGACCACACTGTCCCTGGAAAAGCGAGATACAGGTTGATCAGGCAGTGGTGTGTGCTCTGCTGGGGAAGGAAACCAAACAGCCATGGAGAAGGGCGATCCTGCAGTCGGTACATGAGACGAGTGAGTAATATTCTCTCCATAACGTTACAAAAACAGGAAGTGAGGGAAATAGGCCTGAACTTCGCAGTGCCGGGCTTAGGGATGGGTATTATTGTGCTGCTGGTCCAAGCTCTTGGTACACAACCGTCACGAAGACAAAGATTGTACAGTCGAAGTAGAGGGTTTCCAGGAACTTGTTGAAGTAGGCAAAGCACAGCATAAGTAATACCATCATCACCAGGGGAAGAAGCTCTACCCCAAGAGAGAGCACGGCACAACTCCACCTCAGTTATCTGCTCTGCATCATCGTCAACATCTTGCAACGGAGCAAACATAAGACATAGCCGATGGACAGCAGCACGGGAATGTGGATGGGTAGACTGGCTGGGGTAGATTGTTCTAAACAGGCATCAACAGTGATGACGAGCTGTGGCTGGCGTCTTTTTAACAACCCGACGGATGAGGTGCCACATAGAAGCCACATTCGTTTGCTGGTTGATACTGTCCGTGAACCGCTGCCGTGACTCAGTGTGAGCACACTCCTGTAGGGCGACTAAAGCGTCCCTAGACATCTGGTAACGATGGAGCAGGTCAGATGTTGGGTTGGCTTGAAACAATAGGCCATCACGTTCAGCCTCCTCCTTTGCCTCCTGTATACATGCTTCAAGCGTCCAGGAGTGGGCAGTTTGGTGATGTTGGAGGTGTGGCCGGGAGGCATATTCCGAAACTGTTGTTAATTTCGGCCCTTTCTAAATTATCAGCCAATCAGGCGCCTTTCTCTCGTCATGACGTCACCTCCGATTGACCAATCACACTCTTCCAAAGGTATACGTCATAGCGTCGTTCACTCCAACGTATGCGATTACACCAATTATTATTATTGTGCATAATAATACTAATAATGATTATTATAATACGTTATTATTATTATGCATAAATATCAGCCAAAGAAGTGCACTCTCGAGCATAATGTCTGATCCAGTTTTTATGCGTTATTGCCGCCATGACGTATCTGCTGCATGCGCCACAGTCGCCAGAGTTGCCAATTTAGCACTTTTGGAGCTAGATTCGGCACTTTATAGAACAATATAGCTCTTACAATTTGGCTTTAGTGCCATTTGGCAGCTGCTTTTCTGTGTTTTTGTTGCGCATTTCTTGGTGGTTTTAATTATTTCAGAGTCCTGACATAATAAAGAGTAATAAGTAAATAACAATCAGAAGGTTTTGTGGGACATTTATCAAAAATAGCGCCTTTTTAGCGCTTTTTGGGAGTAAGTTTAGCGCCTTAAGAAATTTCCAGTTGGCAACTCAAGACCAGTTTATTTATACTACTATATACTACTATACTATACTATACTACTGTACTACTATACAGGTGTATTATATCAATAAAGTTGGTGTGCATATCACTTTGTAACCTACAACTAAATTGTAGTACCAATTAGAATAATAGCCAGGTTGACCCTTTACGATATACAAGAATATAAATGGAAAGCTGTTAAGCAATATTTCAGTGCAAATTGCCAGGAGATTGAATAACCCCACAAAGATAAAGGACCTCGATGCTCCATGATGTTGGGTATAATCAAAGGGAGAGAGAACACAAGACAGACCTTAGTTACCATAATTTATTTTCAGTCTTATCTACAATCAAAATCATCCCACCGTTATTTCACGAAATAAATGAGGTACAGTAACGAGCACTAATAACTAATTAGGTGTGCTTGGAATACCTAGAGACCGTAAATAAATGCACAATAAGATCTCCATTGGAATTACAGTACTTCGTTGGTGAATTGGACTGTTCAAAGCTTCAACCAAGGCTGTATACCTTAGTGCTCGTGACTGTATAATGGAAAAAATGACAGCTGTCGTAAAGGAGTGCAATGTGTTTATATTATTTATTTTTTCACGACGAGGATAAGCGAGAGTCATTAGTTAATCGGAATATGACGTCATGACACAAGAGAAGCTCGTGAGTCTTGAGAGGCTGATATTTCAGATAGTCACTTTTTTCACTTCAACTTAATTTTTAGTTCATTTTTTATTGGACTGACCCATTTTTTACTATAATGTTAATCCTCTACCATTATTCCGTTTGTATTCAAAGAACCAAGTAAATATTTACTGAAATTAATGAGGTATAAAGAAATAAATGACCACTTCTACCGTGAAAAAGTGCAATGTCTTATAATAATAAAAGCAAGCTATGACGTCATACCTTTCGGAGTGTGATTGGTTAATCGGAGGTGACGTCATGACGAGAGAAAGGCGCCTGATTGGCTGATATTTTAGATGGTGCCGAAATTAACAACAGTTTCGGAATATGCGGCCGGGAGAGGTATAGCCTATAAAAGTCATGAGTAGCAGATACAAGATCAGGGTACAACTTCTCAGATGAAGATATGTCAATAGTAGGGAATACATGGGCCATAAATATGATGTAAGTTGGGCTATTTTTAGGGGGCACAGCAAATAGCTGAAGCACTTGACACAGCAAGTAGAGAATAATGTCACCGAAGAGCGACGTGATCAGAGAATAAGTCTGGCATGGAGGAGCACTGGACCTGATAATGCTATCAGGCCAGACGAGAGGATGTAATCCAGAGTACCTCCCCGGCAATGAGTGGCACCACCAGTGTCCCAGCATGTCAGATGATGCTTGCAGATGTATGAAAGGAGACGAACACAATTACGATTAATAGAGCCAGAACCATTACCCAAGTCTGAATGCCGAGCATTAAAATCTTCCATATACACCATACCAGGCACTGTTGGAGAAGGAAGAGCCTCAATAGTGAGTCTAGCCAGAGCAGAATAGACAATACATAATTGGAGTACTCCATCCCCAGGTAGAACCTCAAATAGCTGAATGGTCATGTCAGGATCAGAGGAATTACAGAGAAGGCGATGTGGTAAGGAGCAATGTATGTAAGTCAGGAGACTATTCCTTACCAGATGAACATATGGCACATAACCTGAGAGGTGAGGAGGTTGCCAGCAGCGAGCGGCCGTCTTGGAAATGCTTCCTGGAGAAAAATAACACTGGCATGATGACAT
This sequence comes from Petrolisthes cinctipes, assembly GCA_033782935.1. Classification (NCBI taxonomy): domain Eukaryota; kingdom Metazoa; phylum Arthropoda; class Malacostraca; order Decapoda; family Porcellanidae; genus Petrolisthes; species Petrolisthes cinctipes. Next base: position 30,414 of record JAWQEG010001723.1, read on the forward strand.
AAAACATAAGCCTAGAATTGAGTGAGATTAGCATAACTGGTGATGCCACATACATTCCAGGAGATGACATTCAGCTGACAATCACTAGAGAACTCTGTGTTTGGAGGTCGAAGTCCTGGGAGTGGGGGCAGATGAGCGACCTGGAGAAGATGATCGACCAGGAGAAGAGACTGACTCGAAAAGTTATTCAAGGCGAGAAGCAACAGTATCCATCCTTTCGGTGAGGGTGGTGACAGTTGTGATGATGGCATGCTGAGTCTCGACCAAGGTGAAGAGTTTGGAGTCTTTAGCAGCCTGAGCAGCAACCAGCCCATCAATCCTGGCTTCATGGGCAGAAAAGCTGTTATCGAGGGCTGTACATCGTGCCATGAGGGTAGCAACAGGCTTGCGGAGGGCCAAGTCCGGAGGCGAGGAAGGGCTGGTGGGAGGAGCAGACTGGGGAGGTGATGGAGGCGTTGGTGAAGGCGGCGCAATAGTAAAGGCACAAGCCTGGACCTGTCATCGAGCACATCCATGCCAGACGTTAACCCCTGGCTGAAGACATCGTGGACACTTCCATCGAGACGTATCCTCAGGATTTGAAGAATCAGAGGTGGAGGCAACAAGACGTGATGGTTCACCCCTGACAGGACACGTCTTGAAATTATGGTCGGCGGCACACCATGCACACTTCGGCTTTACTGAACAGTACCTGGAGATATGCCCAACTCTCCAGCACCTGTAGCACCAAGGCTATTCATTATGAAGTTTCCGCATCTCACATAGTGGAAGACAAGGGAGAAAATCAAAGGATTCTCAATTGGAGGTGGATCTAGAACACTCCAGACAACAACAATACAGCTAATGGGAGAACCATCTTGGAGAAAACGATGGGCACAGTACACACCAGGGTATCTCTTGGCAAGTTTTGGGTCAACATCAGTAGGAAAACGGGTGAGGATGTAGCTGGGGAACTTACGAGGCCTCTCAGGTGAGTCTTGAAGAATAAGAGGCAGAGACAAAAATTCACCAGCCTTGACTCTATCAATGATATCCTGACGCTTCCTAGAGATGTAGACAAAAAGGGAGGTGACAGCAGTCATCTTGACTTCAGCTAGTTCACGCTGCAACTGGAAAGCCCTGTTGACATCAGACAACTAACGCAGCTTTATGTCCATAGATGGGTTCCCGGAGAAGGAGAGCTTGACATAGGCATCTCTTGGGGAAAAAGCAGGAAGGTTGGACAATGACAAGTAGTTGGTATACAAGGAAGAAACACCAGGGTAAGGCAGAGAAGGTACGTCGTGCACAACTGAAGCATCCTTCGCTGTCTTGGCAGCCGGAGGCAAAAAGTTTACACCATCAGAATCCTGCGAGGAGTCGGACGAGGCGTCAACGGGTCGCTTGGTAGAGGTTGAGGAAGTGGACGGCTGCAACCTGAGCTGCGGAGTGACCGAGGAGAGGGAGGGAGGGTTGCGAGAGGGCAGCTCAGGCCAGTGTTCCTCAATTGGAGACTGGTCGTTCGACAGGCAGGAGGCCGAACACTCAATCAGCCAAGGACACACTCACTCACACACACAGACAATCACAACAAAACAATACAGAGAACCACAACAGACAAACAACACCACAGAAACAACAACACACAAACAAGAACTCACAAACAACAACACACAAACAAGATACAAAAACAACACAAACAACAATTCAGGCAGAGCACCAGGAGTGTTGGAGTGAGACTGACATTTTTTTTTTTTTTATGTGGACATAGCTAACACCATTGCTAGACAATTTGCTGATGTAAGCAGCTCAGCTAACTACGGCCCCCGTTTTCAAGGCCACAAACGTGAGGTTGAGCTGAGAGATATAGACTTTGCCACAGAAGACGTAAATTCTAGCTATAACAAAGAGTTTACGATTAACGAACTTCTCCTCACCCTGATATCCTGTAAAGGCTCCAGTCCCGGCCGCATATTCATGATCTTTATACAGGTATATGCCATCGTTTGATTGGTTAGGTTAGGTTAGGTCCAGTTTAGGTTAGGTTAGGTTAGGTCAGGTCAGGTTATGTCAGGTTATTTCGGGGTAAAATGAGCTGGGAAAGAGAATGAAACTATTTCAAAGATTATCCTATGGTTGGTTTTATTGTTATAACCCAAGCGTTATTCTCCTTCCAACCACCGCTATTTCGGCCCAGCAGTAAGTGGTGCGGGCCCGCCAGACTTGGCGAAAATGTGTCCCGGCCCCTCAGCCATTATGTTCGGTATGATAAACGAGAAGGTCACCCTACTAATCCCAATTTGTTTCGTTCCATTGCGCTGACTGACTCTCTATGTAAGGTCAAGGAACGTATGGTAAATAAAAGACTGGCTTTTGTTTTAGAGTGGACCTGTGTTGAATGTTCAACAGAGTGGATTCCGTCAACACAGGTCCACTCTCGACCATTTAATGCATTTGGAGCATTGCATTGCCTAGATAATGGCTCGGAAACATTTCATGAAAGGTATATTTTTGGATATTCAAAAAGCATACGACATCACATGGCGTAACGGACTACTACAGAAACTTTGCGCCTATAGCTTAAAGGGAAATTTGCCCATATTCATTAGTAACTTCCTTGCTGACAGGACATTTTCTGTCAAGTTGCCCTATAACTTTACATGCGATATATTTGTCCAAGAAAATGGAGTGCCCCAAGGAAGTGTGCTTTGCCTGACTCTTTTCAATGTTGCTATAAATTATATTTTGTCATCAGCTTCTGTTCCCCGAAATGTTAAATACTCACTGTTTGCTGACGATTGTGCATTGTGGCACTCATCCCACAATGTTAAATTTTCGGCGAAGCAGATTCAACTAGCACTTGACTCTGTCCATCAGTGCACCTCGCGGTGGTGGTTTTAAGTTTTCTGTTCCTGAGAGTGCCGGCATTGTTTTCACTCGAAAACGTAGAGTACCTGATTTGCATATTATTTTCGATAATCAGCATATTCCGTTTCAAAATTCTGTAAAATTCTTAGGTCTACATTTTGACTGTAGGCTTAATTGGAAAAGTCACATTAATTATTTGCAGGTTTGTTTTAGAAAGAAAATAAATGTCCTTAATTACTTATCTGGTAAATCTTGGGGAGCTGATAGAACATCTTTATTGCTGGTATATAAGTCCTTCATATGTTCAAAGCTTCACTATGGCGCACAGGTGTATGGGTTGGCGTCTGAGGCGACACTCAGGAAATTGAATGTATTCCTGAATGAATGTTTACGAACATGTTTTGGAGCTCCTGTCATACAGTATTACCACCCACCGGAAACGATCGCTGGCCATCCCGGCTTGTGGGATCCTCCTGCGGTGGGAACATTTGCTGCATGGGGCCCTCAAGTCGGTGGATGTGCGGCTTCACTTTCTCTGTCAAGCGCTAGGATTCGACCTTTCTAATGGGGAACGCCTTATCAGATGAAATGTATCGCCTTAGGAGTCTAGTCCCACCACAACTACCACCGGCTGGCTTCCCACAGCCATGTCCTAGGTGCCGGAGGTGGAGGTCAGACAAATGTTCTGTAAGATCATCACTAGAAACCTAGCGTCATTCCACTTGTACAGTGATGGCTCTAAGACGGATGAATGTGTGGGTGCAAATGTGTGGTCAATGGAGTGTCGTCTTAGATACCGGTTGCCCACATATGCATCTGTGTTTACTGCAGATTTGTTTGTCATAGCCAGAGCTATACATTTTGCTGAAAATTCAAATTACGACAGCTTTGTCATCTTTTCGACTTACAGTCAGCCCTTCAAGCAATTACATCTTGCTAAACTACTAAAAATGAAATCCTGGGCAATATTATCAATAAATTACATGCATCTGCTAAGTTATTCTCTCTAATCTGGGTGCCTGGTCATTGTAGAATCTTTGGTAATGAACAGGCTGATTTACTTGCAAAGTCGGCGGTAGAACTTGAGGAGATGTGGAAGTCCCTCAGGAGCTACAGTCGAGTCTCTCTTTCGCTAAGAAATCAATTAATCTTCTGTGACAAAGTAAGTGGACCGACCTGACAATACCCACCATCAAGCCACAATTAGGAAACTGGCCATCAGCATATCGCCACCATCGTAGAGAAGTTGCTCTAGCCAGATTTCAGAGGTTCAAAGAGGCCACATAATTATTATGATCCCCACTGAATAAGTATAAAGAAAGTCAGAAATTCATTTAACCGTGTCAAGTAATGTAAGGGTTGAATCAGAAGTGTAAGGACATGCCGCTAAATTAAGAGGCTAGTAGGAATATGAAAGAGGTGGAGAACGAGATTGGAAATAAAGCTTTGAGTTAGTAACTGAAACACCTGAAGAACAATGCCTTGTGTGTTGGTAAGTATTTGTGAACGAAAACCAGTATGCACAAAACTTTAGACATTTATATTTTGATAAGTAACTGCAGTTTCTGCGCTGAAATTTTACATGATTAATACTGCATATATACAGTTTATTGCTACCTTTATTCAGCCAGTGGCGTTGCCATGATGCAAAACATTCAACCAATCCCCTCCAATCCGAGTTGATGTAGCGGGGCTCAGTCTGGGCCCTCACAAAACACTCCACACCTTTCGGAAGGTAACACACAGTTCCGACATATTGTAATGAAATATTTTCATTGTGTATATAATATGAAAATTATCTATCTGTTTACATGATTTTGACTTCTATTTCAATTATATTATCAGATAGCATGGCAGAAGGTGGTGCGAATTCTCTGGGTGTTATCTGTAACCGTGGCCGGATAATTGGACAATGCAAGGGCGACAACTCTGCTTGTGCTATTGCACAATAACTCGGCCTACATCGGTCTACAGTTTATAAGTGGATCAATCGGTGGCAAGAAGAAGGGTCTGTGAAAACTAAGCCTCGTAGTGGACGACCTAAAGTAACAACACGTGAGCAAAACGAGGCCATTATTGAGAGCGCCCCGGAACGACCGTTGGTATCAGTTGTAAATTTAAGATAGGAACTGAACATAAACTGCAGTGTTTCCACTGTGCGACGACGCCTCCACGAACAAAATATTAATAGTTTTGTGCCGGCTGTAATGGAGATGTTATCTCCCGAAAACAAGATGCTCGCCTAGGTTTTGCTCTCCAGTACTCGGCAGAAAACGAGGCATTTTGGAACAGTGTCATATTTACAGACGAAAAGTGATTCTCTTCTGTGAAATCAGGGCCTAGGGTGTGCTGGAGAATCAAGAACACAAGGTATTTAGAAAAAAATATTGTTGCCAAAGCAAAAAGTGGACGTGTATCAACATCACTTTAGGGCTGGATGTGGGCAAACAAGCCGGGAGAACTAATTGAAATAGAGGGTAAGCTAACAAGTGTGTCATGGCAACCCCAGTCCCTCACACAATCCATGCTGTGCATGATCGCAGCCCCATGCACATGAGCAATATGGTCCGAGAATGGATTCAAACACACCCTGAAGTGGACTTTATCGATTGGCCATCGTAAGGGTGTGATATGAATCCAATTGAAAACTTATGGGGAATTATGGTAAAAGAGTGGGATATCGGACAAGAGCGCACAACAGCTGCCATTGTAAACCATGCACAAGACGTGTGGGAAGGTATACGTCGGCCCCCAAATGTATGTGGCAATCTTGTGAAGTCAATGCCAAAGAAACTTCAGGAAGTCATAGATGCACGTGGTTGTTGGTCGAAATATTAAATACATAAAAAAGAATTATTACAGATAATGTAAGGATTATCACTGTTAAAAAAATATAAATGTTCTTATAGATAGTAATCGTGATTACTTTGTTTTATAACAGGCTACAATTTATGATATATACTGTATAACTGTAGTCACAAGCCTCTTTAATGTGTCCCTTTATATGCATATATAATAAACAATATATATTGCACATGTATCATTATATTTTGCACTACATATTTTTTTTATGATTCCCCCAAATTATGATCGTGATATATGAATAACCAGATACTGTACATTGACAGGGATAACTATCTCAAAATTGTTTTGTATTGGGAAATTTATCAAAATTAATAATTACTTCATAAAAACTAATGCCTTCACAACACAGCACGGTAACAGTATAACCCTTAAACCTTTAACTTTAAAATATGGCCTTGATAAACGATATTATGACTTCCATTAGGTATGATATTTTTCATGACCCTAGGGCTCTAGCAGCACTGCCTGAGGGACAAAATTACGAAGTGCTTATCAAGATAATACCATACGTACTTATTTCCCTCTCCAAGTTCTGAAGAATGTAATTATTAATTCACAAATACTTACCAACACACGAGGCATTGTTCTTCAGGTGTTTCAGTTACTAACTCAAAGCTTTATTTCCAATCTCGTTCTCCACCTCTCTCATATTCCTACAAGCCTCTTAATTTAGCGGCATGTCCTTACACTTCTCATTCTACCCTTACATTACTTGACACGGTTAAATGAATTTCTGACTTTCTTTATACTTATACAGTGGGGATCATAATTATTATGTGGCCTCTTTGAACCTCTGAAACAGCATCAAACCTGTTTATGGGTAATAATAATAATAATAATAATAATAATAATAATAATAATAAGAAGAAGAATCTTAATGACAAGGATTATTAACAATAATGAACTATAATATTACAAATTATATATAATATTAAGAGTATACTTATATAAAAAAAAAAAAAAAAAAAAAAAAACATGCAACGCCATCCCTCCCTCGCTGCCCTCTCCCTCCCCAGTCCCCATGCCTCCCTCTCACTACCCCACTCCCCCTCTTCCCCTATTACACTGGTGCTCGAATGCTGCGCCCTCTATTAACTGTGTTTACAACATCAACCTACCAGAGGCTGTCGGCGAACTTTTGCTCATGGCTATACAATAGATTTTAATTTTCAGGACTAACCTTAAATGTATTATATATATATATATATATTAGATTCATCTTTTTAATAAATATATACTTATTAGATTCATCTTTTATATACATTTATTTATATATATGAGATTATATTGCTTTAAATGGTAAATTACTGTATTGTTTTGCTCTTTGAATAAGCATAATAATGAGGAATATCAATGATCTATGCGAGAAGATGCTTATCCTGAGGCAATATTCGCATACTGATGTTTTCTTCTTTGTTTACATGAACCAGCATCTATGACTGGGACAAACTACTGAGTTGGCATATGTGTTTACATTTATGTCATCCTCGGGTGACAAGGTCATGGATGCTGCACAATTGCTCGTCTAATACCTCCCGCAGAGTTGATGGCTTTTAAAGTAAAGTAAAAAAAAAAGAAGACAAATCAGACACTCGGAGGTACACGGAAGTGAATGTTGTGTGTGTGTTTGGTCCAGAGAAGATGCTAGAATTCGTCCCTGTTGAAGAGTTAAGTATTATTGTGTAAACTCCTTTACAAGTGTTCAGTGTGTAAGCTCATCCATGTCAATATAAGTTTATTTAAGAAAGTATAGGTAATACAGAAAAGTTGAGAGCAATTAAAGTAAATTGTGTATCTCTGTCGAAATTCATTACATATATTTATTATGTATTTATGTGAGGTCTCATTATTATTATTTTTTGTGCGATTGTTTATTTATATTGTGTAACTGTTATTCATAGTAATGCTGTGTTATTTCTCATTGTGATTAATTAACCAGTACCTTTTGTTACTGTGATTGTTTAGTGTATTTTTCTGTGCATTGTGTTGCCTAGTGACTCATCATTATTCATACTTTTTTTTCGTGCATTTACCAAATGTTGAGTGAGTAATTGGTATCTGAGGTATAGTACGGGAATACCCGATTTAATTAATTTTCATTAATTGTATTGTGTTTGTCTTATTTCTTAGTGTTAATAATTAATATTATATGTTTTTTACTTTGTGTTTGACTCTACACCAAGAAATATAGAACCTGGTTTCTTGCAAAAGGATATTAATATTTCTTCCTTTAACTCATAGTGTTTATTTTTTTGATAGTCAGACAGTCATTCCCATCCTCCTCTCGTAACAGTCGTATTTTGCCAAAGTAAATTACTTACGAGTTTGTCAAATTTCTTCTCTTAACCAGTATGAGCTATACCTGATAGACTCAGTTATTCCCAATTAAGAACAGGGAAAGAGTGTACAGTCGGCAAAAATATTATCAACACCACCCTTACATTAAAATTTCAAATTTTTGTGCGGGAAGGTTAGTACTCTGGATGTGTTGATCCCAGACCAACGCCCGCCCGGGTAGGGTTGCCAGATTTGAAATCTGCCTCATTATCAAACTCCTTAATTTTTATTGTGTATATGAAGGTTTTGTAGTACTGCAAGTTAATCTAAGAGACAGCAGACAATCCACCATTCAGGTCCAATACCCAATCACTTATTGCCAAACAGATTTTATATTACCAAATTGGCCCTGATTTGATAATGAAAAATACCAAATGGCAACTCAAGGTGGCAGCGGCCTCCCGCTGCACACACCTTGCTCTGCCACCCCACTAGGCAATACAGTAAAGTTTCCGTTTTAGGGTAAAATATCCTAATCTAGGGTAATCAGGCACTTTTTTTAGTAGTATTTAGGGTAATGCCTAATTTGGGGTAATTTTTGGGCAAAAAATATTTTATAAACGTGCCAAAACTTCTCGAAAATAAAAAAATATTACACAAAGCTATTGTAGACACGAACATAAAAGTCAGAAGTTAATAAATACTGAGGTTATATGTTTACATTGCTTTGTAAATTTGGTAAACCCATCAAGTTATCCATAATGTAGTGTATCGGGACATAACCCAACTACCGTGATGCTGGACACTGGTTGTGGCAATATATATCATCTATCTTAGTTTGTCTTATGACTATGACTTATGTCTAAATGACTGTGTAATAATGCATTGCATTATTCTACGATGTTGTCGACTTTTTAGGGTAAAACTGGCTCAATTCTAGGGTAATATTTTCGGAGCTCACGGAAGCCTTGCCATCCAGTTGATTCCCTCTCACTCTATGACACTAAATATCCACCATACAAACACTTGATGCAGTGTTAAACTGTTTGGAGCATTAAAAAAAATGAAATGTAATGCGATAAATAATTCTCTACTGAATCATTGGATGAATTTGTGAATCCGATATGAATCTATGGCAATAATTAATATGCATGTTGTAGGCTCTTGTCTCTGACAACATATTTCATAATAACATATGAATAACATAATAACATCATTAAGGGAGCTATTATAAAATTCTCTCCTTTCTGCTTTAACTTGCAAAACACATTCAGTATTTTCGTCCTTTCATGATACTTTAATATTCTCTAATTAGAGAAAATATATTAAGTGATCAAGTGCAATTACTATTTGCGAATTCATTATTATTAAATATTGAAAGTGCTTGAGTACTTCAGAACAAGAGTAAACTTTGAAAACTCGCAGTAAAGATAAGAGTAGTGCTTAGAGAAAGCGTCACGTCATTCTCCACGGACTATCAACACCATACTGCGTCTACGGAGGTGTCAGGTAAGTCCGAGTCTGGTGAGTAGCGCGCATGGAGGTATAATATAGAGGAGGCGGCATGAGCCGCTCGTCCTGTACACCCAAAGTGAAGCCAGGGGCGGAGCCTATTACCCTACCCCCCATTGACTCAAAACATAGTTTATTTTATGCAAAAAGTATAGTAAAAGAGAAGGTCATAGCTTACACACCAACCCACAGACATGAATCTGGTATGCCTCGCTACTTGCGAGATACCTACAACGGGAAGGAAAGTGAGCAAAAGTTATTGTTTGTTAACAAGCAGATAGTAATAATATTTTACTGTCTGCCTGTCAACAAACTACATCTTTTTTCACTTATTTCCTTTTGTTGTAGCCACCTCACAAGTAACGAGCCATAACAGCTTCATGTGTGGGCAACTGTACAAATGCAAATAAAATTAATTATATAAAGAGTTCTAATATGAGACTCTGGAAGGCCTTATGTCACTCTTTAAGTGCATTATATAAATAGGATTATATACAGTAAGATGTGTATAGTGAAGTGAAGATGTGTATAGTGTAGTGAAGATGTGTGGTGTGCTGTGAAGATGTGATGTGCAGTGAAAATGTAGCCGACATAGTGTAGTGAAGATGTGTATAATGTAGTGAAAATATGTATAGGGTAGTGAAGATTTACATAGTGTAGTGAAGATGTACAGTACGTGGTGTGTTGTGATGTGTATAGTGAAGATGTGTGATGTGTATAAGGTAATGGAGATGTGTGTGTAGTGAAGATGTGTATAGGGTAGTGAAGATGTGTATAGGGTAATGGAGATATGTGATGTGTAGGGAAGATGTGTATATTATGGTGAAGAGATGTGTCGTGTAACACCCAGATTTGTCATGTAATAGAGTTCACACTCAGGTGCAGTGTCTTGTATCAAACACATTTTACCACTTATAAGCCACATGGAATCTTACCATGATGGCTGCATGGATGTTACTGCATAAAGTGGTGTCATCACTTACTCAGTTCCAGTTCACTCTGATTCACACAAAAACATTAATTTTACTCATCAGTCCCAGGCCGTAATTTTACAATTATAAAAACTCTTTTGGCACATTGGCTTAACTTAGACTATGGTACTATAACTTAGACCTATGTTCTCAACAACCAAATAATCTACGTAGTAAACACAATTATAAATTAAATAAGTTTAAAACATTATGAAATATGCTAAAACATTCATAATACAATCTCTCAACCCTCGAGTTATCCTACAGGCCAACCCTACCTCGGGCACAAGTGGGTCACCCCATGGAGCCAGTTTATCTTTTATAACCCTGTCAATGCTATATATACGTGAGGTTAAACATTAACAGTAAATATCACAACACTTTAATAGCCTTGGCTTTGCAGTTTTTATGTGTACAGTATCAATATTCTACAGGACATGGGAGTCACGGTGTGTGAGGCAGGTGATGAATTTCACTTCGTTGATTTATCCATTTCTGTCGTATATTTTTCTGTATGACTTCCTTAACATACCTATGAAATGTTGTAGAAAGATTCCTGTCTCTCTGGGTACACCCATATGCTGAACACGCCGGCATTATTACAAAAAATGGCAAAGAATGTTGGTGAAGTTGATGGTCCGACGTGATCAGCTGAGGTTTGTTTTGAGTCAATGGGGAGTAGGGGAGACAGCCGACAAATAGCGAGTTGGCTTCACTTTTGTGACGTCATGCTTTCCTTTATATTATACCTCCATGGTAGCGCCAGTGTAGACAGGAATACCAACCCTACATAGCGGTGTCCATAAGGGTGGTGTTGATACTTTTTTTGCCGACTGTACAATAAAACAATATATATTATGGTGAAGAGATGTGTAGTGTAACACCCAGATCTGTCATGTAATAGAGTTCACACTCAGGTGTAGTGTCTTGTATCAAACACATTTTACCACTTATAAGCCACATGGAATCTTACCATGATGGCTGCATGGATGTTACTGCATAAAGTGGTGTCATCACTTAGTTCCAGTTCACTCTGATTCACACAAAAACATTAATTTTACTCATCAGTCCCAGGCCGTAATTTTACAATTATAAAAACTCTTTTGGCACATTGGCTTAACTTAGACTATGGTACTATAACTTAGACCTATGTTCTCAACAACCAAATAATCTACGTAGTAAACACAATTATAAATTAAATAAGTTTAAAACATTATGAAATATGCTAAAACATTCATAATACAATCTCTCAACACTCGAGTTATCCTACAGGCCAACCCTAACTCGGGCACAAGTGGGTCACCCCATGGAGCCAGTTTATCTTTTATAACCTTGTCAATGCTATATATACGTGAGGTTATACATTAACAGTTTAGTTTAGTGCAAATGCCACACAAGATTTTTATGAGCAGGCATTCCGAGGTGTTGTAGACTGAGAAGTTTGTCCGAATTAATGAACGAATACAGTCAGCTGGGCAGAAAGCATAAAATAATTTCATAATTATCAGGTGAGCTGATAATTTCGAATCACTACAGGGGTCTCTAGATAATATTTTCAAGCCCTATCACTCCTGACTGGGTGATAATACCTGAGAGTGCTGTGAAATATGGTGGCGTTAATAAAAATTTGGACCTTTCTGTGACATAATTGCACACTATTAAGTGTCAGAAAACCAAAGTTGAACGTATAGTTAATATCCAAAAATGATATACTTTCTTTGAAACCAAACGACTCCTGTTGACTGGACGTCATTTACTTTGAAGTCATTTTCTATTAGTAAAGGCCATATCACACTCCTTATCGTCATACTTTTCTTCATGTTCCTGTTCCATATTCTTGTTCTTGGTTCCTGGAAGAAAGGAGACAAAAGCTGCAGCCACCAGTGCTGCCAGACTAAAGATTGCAGATGGCGCCCATACTGCCACCTCACCCTGAAATCCAAAATAGTGTCATACTATGGTACACAGAATATCATTCCCTCAGACAGCCACATTTTGACCCACACAAATGGATTTTGAACGTCAAGACAACACTCTGTAGATGGATGAAGATGGTGAAAAGATGGGTTCATATAAACTCTACATATTTTTTAGTGTTAGGCACGTGATTCAAATTAACCCCAGGAGATGAGAACAAGATTTGTAACTCCGGAAGTACTTTCGTATATTATATTTTCAGACAAAGTTAGAAATGGGTGCAAAGTTGGAGTATATAAGCACACATACCAAAGGGAGGGTGGGGATAATGTGACCTCAACTCACCTGTCACAACGTTTGAGTCTGCAGGGAATCTATTCAAAACCAAATTTCATATTATTTTGTCACATTTATAATGACCATAGCTCATACTTTTATCATATGTACCCGTTATTAGACAATTTGATTCAATGACATGTCTTTCACTGAAACATTTTGTCTTAGCAAAAACTTATAATTCAGACCAGTTGATATGGCGATCAGTGATAGCTTTATACTGAAATATCCTACTACTCTACTGACCTACCCTGAGGCTCTATTTACATTGCGATACTCTAGTTATTTTTTTTCTCCAGACTCTCCAATATAAAAATGGGCACAATGCTGGCATGTAATTCTGTATATTATTCTGCAATCACACTTTGTACTGTTTTGAACAGTATTATCATATTATTTTGAAAACTACCTATACATAAAATTTCTTAAGTACATGAATACAGTAAAGAAGTAATGGAATGGAAGGACAAGCATTTATAGCATTGTGGCTGCTGACGTGACCTTTCATTTCTTATGATGTAAAATAGTTTCTTTGCTGTATTGTGACACTGTTAAAGAAGTGTATATATCTACTTTTGTCCAATTTCCAAAACCGTTTTAAGTTCCGAATCCAATAATTCAGGATGCCTTTAAATACATTGTTATAAAATTCTGATCAGAATAATAGTATACGTAAGATAAGATGTTTTTAGGCTCTTTATAAATTTTTGTTTTAAGAACACCATTCTCCTTTACATGTAACCAGGGAAGAGTATGATATTGCTCAGTTTCCAAGAGTAAACTTGATTGAGAGAGCAAGTCATTTCAGTTTCTCCACAAACTCATTATTGTAACCATGTATATAGTTTTACTATCTTTAGGGTTGTGGAGATTTTATCTCCAGTTTTCAACCTTCCCTTGTTAGGCTCCGTGGTGGATGGAGGGGTGAGAAAGTGAAATTTTACCTTAGATTGTATGGAAACACTCATTTCTCATTTACCTTCCCCATCGACCTTGGTAATCCCTTCGAACTTTCCTCTGACTATCAAGCATCACCACCCTGGAGACATACAAATGTGGTTTTGGTGCTTCTTTCTCCCTGACACAGGTAACGACTGATGACGCGAATAAGGCTAATGATTTGACCACCTCACAAAATTCGACCTTTCGACGCCGGATTAATAATTTTGGCGGAAATAACTATTTACGTATACTACGGTGATGTGGGTTAAACATTCATGAACACTATGTATGACTGAACAATTCATTCCGTTCATTTGTAATAATTTCAAGGATTAAACTGAAACTTCTAGATGATCGCACAAACGTCAATGGCTTTATAAGATTCATAAACATTGATTCAGCAATAGCATCTTATAATGAATAAGAAGGGCAACCTTTAATGCTACTTAAATAACATACAGTCTCCTCCACTGTCGCATTCATCACTCCAGCGTTGTCAATGTTTGTACAGTCACGAGCAATAATAAGTATTCATGTGTTTCTCGAATACCTAGAGACGGCGAAGTCAGTGTTAAAGATAGGCTGGACCATCGGACAAACTGGTGTATCGAGTTCGTAGCGAGATAGGGTAAGGTTCACTTTCATGGCATTGGGTTTTTTGGATTGTGGAAAGTGAACCTCACCCTGTCTCGTTACCAACTCAATACAATAGTTTGCCCGCTCATCCAGCCTATCTTTAACACTTACCTCGCCATCCTCCCAGCCAAGGGGGTGGCGAAACTTTGGATCGTGACTGTACATAAATACACAATAATATTTCCATTGGAATTACTTCGTTCGTGAACACATTCACCGTTTCTAAATAATTATGTCCATTCTGATAAAGGCAATATCGCTAAAATTACAGCTCCCCGGTCCATTAACACATCAAAAGAAGTCATATATTTTAGAGATGTGTATGAACTTTCAAAAACAGACATCTTATGTTCATATCCACCAACAGCCTCGGGTGTTAAGAAGACAAAATGTAATAACAACAATATCATTCTATCTTTTTGAACACCGCGTATTTCATATGAAATCAATTACTGTATCTTACCATGCATTACAGTGAAAACTTACAGGTAATGTTCAGAGCAATTTTCTAATGTTATGTTTATGGTCACGTTGATAAAAACTGTGAGAATGGCCACAAGTGCCGAACATGTTCAAATTAAAATCCTTCAAAAGAATCCTGCACGTATCCACCCGTTTGTTTCCATAGCAAAGGGTTATATTCTCCTTTATCTAGAAACTGCCAGTTATAGAAATTTGAACAGGCAATATTAGAATCAGCTAGCAATGATAACTTTAGCATAGGAACAGTTAGAAAGAAATTTTAAGCGGCTAACAGAGACCTTTTTTCAATATAAGCAAGAATTGTTAATTAATCAAACAACTAACATCCTTTCACCCTCACTCCAAATCCCATAATCAGATTATACTACGTCATCCAGAGAAGTTTCTACTTTCCAATGTCTGATTTAAGATCATCATCCAGTGTTGACATTAGTGCCTCCCCATCCCATATGGAACGGCACATTTCAACAAGTTCTAAATGAGATCCCATTCTCATAAAAAGAGCTTATCTGGTTCTTGCATGCTCGGTGACCAACTACATGAGTTGTCATTAACAATTCAACCCGCAGCTGTCATTTCTCTTTTGACAGTGTTCTACCAATATCGAGGTGATATCTCCTGATGACTCTGACCCGTCCCCTGTATCTTCCCACATTATCATCCTCAGCCTTTAGGAAGGCATGGGTGACAGTGATATCTTATCAATACTGGATACCGGAAAAGAGGACTAATGAAAATATGTCCTTCCACCCTTTCTGTTCGAGTTAGTAGAGATTGGTGGTAGTTGGGTGGGCTGGGTGGTGGTCCCTTGGCTTTCACCCTCTATGTTGGGATGTAGTAATATTTTGACACTAACAACAAATCTGGAGCACCGCAGGTGTATCATTTATTCGATAGCACAGTTTTTAAATTTGCGAGGTCCCTATCAAGCTAGTTTCAGCACATCCCCATTCACGATTAGATCTGGATGAGGTGGAAGGGGAGTCCTTGACCGACTGACAATAAGGCTATGAGATTTCAAGGGATTGAGCCTCAACCTCCATAAGTGACACCAGGACTGTATCCTTAATACATCCTGGGTAAGCAATCCAGTGACACGCTGCCTGTCTTGTGGCATAAGCGACCATATTAGACTCGATATCAGACCACATATCAGACGTATAAATAATAAAGAGAAGTGGTTTCAGGACACTACCCTGAGAAACACCAGATTTAACAAGGTTAAAAGAGCTAAAACAAACATCTATAGAAACTCGTTGTCTCCTATTAGATAGAAACTCTGCTGTTATATTAAAGAAGCGGCCCCCAATTTCTAGAGATCTAGCCTTAAACAAATGGGCTTTATGGTTGCCAAGGTCAAAAGTAGAGCTAAAGTCAAGGGAGGCGAGTCGATATTCATGTCCGACATCAAGAGATGCCTGCAAGTTATGAGTAATAAAAAGAAGGCATCCGAAGTACCTACTCATTTCCTAAAACCAATGCTGTTATTGTTGTTGTTGTGGAGGCGGTGAAGGGTGTCTCCCCTTATTATTTTTTGAACTGCCTCCACTTCTCTCGGAACTGGAAGACATCGGAGTCCCGGTTCCTTGCAATTTTTTTTTTTGAAGAGGTCAATCAGAGGCGAGGCGGACAGCCACCACCGCACAGTCACAAACGACGGCAGCTCAGATGTCTGACTGTCCGTCTTCCTCCTCCGGCGTTCCCCTTCGCCTTCCAGTTCTCTCTCGCTCTCGGTGGTGGTGGAGGTCCTGGTCTCTGTCTCCGTCTTCATATCCTGTGGTGGTTGTGGTGGTGGTGGTCGTAGTAGTGGTCTCCCTACGTTCGCCCGGTTGAGTGGGCAAGGCAGCATTAACCGGTGACGGGGCTGGGCCAGAGGTGGTGGTGGTGGTGCATCCACTCAGCTCCTCCTCTGTCGTGTTAGGCTTGCTGCCTCGTTTTTTGGTGTTGCTGGTGGTGGTTGTTGTAGTGGTGGTGGGTAGTTGTAAATCAGGAGAAATGGCTATTGGTAGCAAGCCATTTCTCCTGAAGATATCCAGGAGGAGGTCAGAGAGAAAACCTTGCCCTTCTGCAGCTAAGGCAACAGCAGTCTTGGTGCAGACGGTGACGATGTCTGCCTGCTGCTGCCATCGCTGCGGTGGTTGGGCATCGGCCGCCCTCCTTCCACGGGCATGGAGTGAGCCTAGGACTTTACCACCATCAAGTCCGGCTAAGTTGGTATCCTCCATGCCCTTCCTCCCTTCCTCCACAGTGAAAGACACCCTCTCTCAATCCCAGTGATAGTGATAAGGTGGTGGCAGCAGAGAGGAGGATACCCTTCCTGTGGACGAAGTAATTATTATTACGCCGTAGCGTCAATCAAAAGACAGGCGGGACCCATGAAAATCCAATGATTACACACACACATACATCACGAAAACATAACAAATGAAACACGAGAATTCAGAGAATTATTTACATTATGACCCCTTTAACACCTACCGTGACTTTTTCGTAACGCTTGAAATACATTGTGGCTATGGGAGAGAATCCTGGCCGAATGAAGTTCCAGTCGAGTGTAACTATTTAGTTACATTCTACTGAGCATGGGAAAGGGGTTGACTGCATCGGGCAACTTCACTCTGTGGCGGTATCTAGCAACTCTTCCTTATTGTTTACACAGAATCAGCTGGTGATGCTCAAGGCAACTTTGCTCCGTTACTTCGTGTGCAAATGAACTTTGAGGTGAGTTTTATGCTTTTTATAATCATAGACTATTGCACATGTAATTGCTGATTGCATGGGTGTTAATAACATGCATAATAACCTTGAAGTGAACATATTTATCATTGATAATTAATGTGTGACAATTTCGTGTTCTTCGTCTTTCCACAGTAGTGTCATAAGTACTTCTCCAACAGGTATGGACTCCTTTAGGTTTTATGGTGTTCGCCAAACCATGGAGCAGGATGACAGTACATCTGACATTGAAAGTGAAGATGGAATTCCTTACTATGATGGTATGTTACAGCTGTTTTGTTGGGGTTGGCACCATGTAAATTAGTTACTAATAATTTCAGAAAATTATTTGATCATATTGATCTCTAAATATGTAACATGTACTGTACCTATGGTGCATCAAGCGTCCAGGAGTGAGCAGTATGGTGATGGTGGAGGTGTGGCCGGGAAACGTATATAAGTCATGAATAGCAGATACAATATCAGAGTACAAATTCTCAGGTGAAGATATGTCAAATGTAGGGAATACATGGATCATAAATAAGATGTAAGTCGGGCAATATTTAGGGGGCACAGCAGTGAAAAAGTGGCTGAAGCACTTGATCCAGCAGGTAGAGAATAATGAAACCGATGAGCCACATGATCAGAGAATATATCTGGCATAAAGGAGCACTGGACCTGAGATGCTATCAGGCCAGACAAGAGGATGTAATCCAGAGTACCTCCTCTGCAATGAGTGGCACTGCCAGTGTCACAGCGTGTCAGATGATGGTTGTGGATGTATGAAAGGAGACGAACACCATTACGATTAATATAACCAGAACCATTACCCAAGTCAGAATGCCGAGCATTAAAATCTCCCATATACACCATACCGCGAACTGTTGGAGAAGGAAGAGCCTCAAGAGTGAGTCTAGCTGGGGCAGAATAGACATTACATAATTGGAGTACTCCATCCCCAGGTAGAACCTCAAAGAGCTGAAAGGTCGTGTTAGGATCAGGTACGGAGGTACGGAGAAGGCGATTTGGCAATGAACATATGGCACATAACCTGAGAGGGGAGGAGCTTGACAAGCAGCGAGCGGCCGTCCTGGAAATGCCTCCTGGAGAAAAATAAAACTGAGATGATAACAAAAACATAGGCTTTGAGTTGAGTGAGCTTAGCATAACTGGTGATATCACATACGTTCCAGAAGATGACATCCAGCTGGCAATCACTAGCAAACTCTGTGTTTGGAGGTAAAAGGTCTGGGAATGGGGGCAGATGAGCAACCTGGAGAAGTCGATGGACTCGAAAAGCTTTTCAAGGCGAGATATCAACAGTATACATCCTTCCAGTAAGGGCGGTGTCAGTTGAGATGATGGCCTGCTGAGCCTCGTCCAAGGTGGAGAGTTTGGAGTCATTTTCTGCCTGAGCAGCAACCAGTCCATCAATCTTGGCTTCAAGGGCGGAGAAGCAGTTCTCGAGGGCCGTACATCGTGCCATGAGGGTAGCGATAGACTTGCGGAGGGCCAGGTCTGGAGGCGAGGCAGGGCTGGTAGGAGGAGCAGATTGAGGAAGTGATGGTGGTGGTGGTGATGATGGTGGAGGCGGTGCAATAGTAGAGGCACGAGCCTGGACCTGACGTCGAGCACTTTCATGCCAGGTGAAGGCTCAGAGGTGGAGACAGCTGGAGATGATGGTTCACCCCTGAGAGCACATGTCCTGGAATCATGGTTGGCGGCACACCAGGCACACTTCGGCGAGGTAAAACAGTACCGGGATATATACCCAACTCCCCAGCACCTGTAGCACCAAGGCTGGTCATTATGAAGTTTCCACACCTCACACGGTGGAAGACAGGGGAGGTAATTAAAAGGAAATCTCAATTGGAGGGCAGACTCCAGACAACAACAATACGGCTAATGGGGAAACCATCTTGGAAAAAGCGACGGGCAGAGTACACACCAAGGTATCCCTTGGCAAGTTTCGGGTCAACATCAATAGGGAAACGGGTGAGGATGTAGCTGGGGAACTTACAAGGCCTCTCGGGTGAGTCTTGAAGAATGAGAGGCAGAGACAAAAATTCACCAGCCTTGACTCTATCAATGATGTCCTGACGCTTCCTAGAGATGTAGACATACCGGGAGGTGACGGCAGCCATCTTGACTTCAGCCAGTTCATGCTGCAATTGGAAACCTGTTGACATCAGGCAACCAACACAGCTTTGTGTCGGTAGATGGGTTCCCAGAGAAGGAGAGCTCGATATGGGCATCTCTCGGGGCAAAAGCAGGAAGGTTGGACGATGGCAAGGAGTGGGTATACAAGGAAGAAACACCAGGGTGAGGCAGAGAAGCTACGTCGTCCACAGCTGAAGCACCCTTAAGCGGGTATCACACGGGCACTTTTTCCTGCGACATCGTGTCGTGCGACACGATTTTCGACGACATGTCGCGGGAAACGGGAGATTTCGGACGACGAGGTGTCCACAGAAATTATCGAAAACTGTCAGGGATTTCTTGCGACAGGGAGAAAGTCGTTGAAAGTCTATAGTGAATAATATTGTATGGAATATATTATTATGGCATATTATGATTTAAGTAGTGTTAGGTATCATTATTTGAATATAGAAATTGTATTCCTAAATCTTATATATTATATACACCGAATGTAACTATTAATTAAATATGAGCATGAAACATTGATTTGAATTCGGGGTTTGTTTACATTTCTGCTTTCGCCTGCCGCCTGATCCAAACCTCTTTCCTCTTTCTTCTTCTTCCAAAACAATTGCACATGCTCCAACAGCTAAAATTGTTCGGTTAATGGCATCCATCCTTGGTGAATTAGCTTTTGTGACAGAGTGTTTTGGTTGTCCCGCCGCCCGTGTGGTGTCGTTGGTCGTCGTTGTTGTCTTTCTTGAATACAGACAAACACACAAACACACACACGCAGAACCACAACAAAACAAACAAACCACAAAGAAACAGAAAGAACACGATAGAACATACAAACAACAACTAGAACACCAAAGATGCAACAACACACAAACAAGAATGCAGAAATAACACAAATAACAACACAAACAACAATGCAGGCAGTGCGCCAGGAAAACGTCCTCACTCCACTAAGGTTGGAGCAAGACTGTCGTCAAGATAGGTGAGTTCAATATTCAAGAAACTTACCAAAATATCGTTAATATAAGGTGCTATCACTGATGATATCATAGACATCATGCCGGCGTATCCTACAACCCTGCATCTGTACTTGGTCGGAAAGATTTCGGGCGTGTAGTAATAAAGGAATGTAAAGGCTGCAGTGACCGCCATCTTGCCACTTAGGGAGAGAATTACCTTGACTGCCATAGGAACTGCAAAATAAAACGTGGGCATGCCATTAATCACACGAAGAACAATATAATCACAAAACTTTGATATGTACTGTCTTCTCTACTTCTACATTCATCATTCCTGTGTGGTCAATGCTTGTACCCCACATTGTTTGGCCCGTCAGCTTCGACTTTTGTATCCGAAACACATGACAATATGAGTCGGGCAGAGGGTAATGGAGGGGTGGGGGATTGGGAGAGAACTGTAAGCAGTAATTAAATATACATCAATGGTAGTGTACAGTCTGAGTCAAAAATAATCATCCATATATGGGTAACTCCAAAAATTTGCTGTCTAATGTTTTCACATTCTCATATCATGATATTGTTTTGAATAGTGGATAGCTGCTTGTATCAAATTAAAAGATGGTACTTAAAATTTTTATTGGAAAGTTTACTAGCAAACGAAGAGTGGGAAGATGTCACCCCAATGAGTCGCCCCAATGTGGATGATTTTTATCCACCATGACTCTACTGTACGTATTGTAAGAGACAATTACCTTCCCTGAGTATGGTAAAACAGTTAGGGAAAAGCTGAACCATGTCTGTGTCAATGCTGTACAAGTGGCAGGCCTGATTCACCCATGAACCATGATGCCCATTCATCAGTATAAGTGTACTATACCAGTTACGCGCATTATAGGTATTCTAACATTACTATCACCTCTATACATTCAGCATATGTCAGCTTCAGGAACGGTCATAATAATCGTCCAAAGTTTATAACCATCCACAGAATCCCTGAACCCATCATCCTGATATTGAACAGATTCGACTGTTTGTACGAATAAAACTCCGAGAGTTCCGACAACACAGGTATACCAACCGAACTTTAAACGTAATAAGTTAATTCTCATAATAATTAAGCATGTTTAGCCAATATTCGGACACGCCTGGGAAGATAGTTATGTCTTTCATTGTACAGCTGGCGACACTCACGCGAGGACCACCCAGTATTGTCAACGTAGACAAAGATAGTCACCCTAAAACATTAATGGTGATCTCTGCTTTAATGATTCACTGTGGGAGGGATATATTGGGGGGAGTAGGTTGAGGGAGGTAAGAGGGGTTTGTGAAGAGTAACGTGTGCCTGTACTACACGAGAAGTGAGACGGTGAGAGATGAGTGGTATCTTCAATAAGATTACGATAATATACCCCTTTACTGACCATACATTTATTGATATTCATGTAAATTATTAACATCACTAAAGGTTAGATCAACTTTTTAATATTATGATATAACACAAAAACATCCGAGGTAACATATATAATAACTGAATAAAAATAATGAACCAGAATGCTTATTATTAAATTAATCAAATGTATCATAATTATTGCGTGGGAAAGTGCTGACACTACCAGCACAAACTTCCATATCCCCTTTATGTAGACGTACTTACTCACGCTGTAACTAAAGGTTGGATCAGTATGATGTTTTGCCACGGGTTATTTCACACCTTCCGCTAATTTTTGGCACTATAATGCATTACCAAAAGTGAATATTCAATAAATTTTATGCACTTATTTCCAGTTTATTACCAAATATAGTGGACGTCCTGTGGACCACCCAAAAAGTCACCATGGACCACCAGTTGAGAACCACTGGGACTCTATATCATGTGTTTTATCACGTGTTCTGCATAAATATACAATATCAGTAAATTCTTTTAACTTGTATTATATGGAGAAAGCGTAGTACAAAGTTACACTTCAGTATGGTTTCTATTTTAATAACATATATTTTCACAAGGCGTGGTTTGTTATTCCTGCCTCACGTTCCACTCCACAAATTCTGTCCACACCAATCACTTTCCCTGCTCCCTCAATAACTCTCTGTTACGTTGGAACCTCTTAGTTGATTAACACGCCTATCTTTTGTAGTGAATTTTCACCCATAAAGAAAAATCTCTTATTAGTAAACGAGAAACCTCTTTCTGATAAAAGTTCGATTAATCTATAATAATACCCATGTTCACACAGTTTTTGACAAAAATGAGTGTCGATGTCGATTGAAAAACACTTACTCGTCAATTTGAGTTACTCGTCAACCTGACTTTTCTCAACGACTCATTTGCTTTAAGAACAAATAACGATACTCTGGTTCTCTGTGTCTCTAACCTTCTTGGAGAAGTAGCAGTAAGGCTGTTAGAAGGGAGATGGAGATGCCGCAGATAAGGTTAAGTATGAGGAAAACCTTTTTCCTTCCGATGGTGGTGGATGCCAGACAGAGTAGGACATATGCAGGGATTTCCATTAGGCCGCCCAAAAAGGTGTACATATAGATGTTGGTACTGTCGGGTTGATAACAATGTATTAATGATGACACTTTACAAATTTTTTTTGATACAATAATTGTACTCAAAGTACAGTAAGAATATATATATATATATATAATATAACACAGATATGTGATTAAACAAAAATAACTGCAGTCTGGATTCAGCACCCAGATGACTGTTCTGCAGTATCATAAAAGAATATGTATGTTGGTAGGTAATCAAATAGGAATAAAAAGGTAGGTACTGTAGGTATAGAGGTAGGTATGTAAGTATATAGTTATGTAAGTAGGTATATAAGAATATTTACAAGTAGGTATATCAGTAGGTATTTTACTGCGTTGTATAATTGTGTACTTTTATGTGACTTGGTATGCATGTATTCAAAATAGATATGCAAGTAGTAAGAATATGCAAGTATCGAGGTGCTGCATGTAATTATCAATGAAAGTGTACTGGTATGCAGTACCATCTTATATGACTATTTTCATACATGCAGACTTAGGCTACAGTATACTACATACTTTTTTATATCCAACCTCGGGACGTACTGTGTACTTTCATATTAATTTACGTACACTTTTATAGATACACTTTTATAGATACACTTTCACACACTCATTTCCTCTTTTTCATACCCATTCTCACTATCACACCCATTCTCGCTTTTACACATGTACTATATGTGCAAAAATCTGAATGTATGATATTATATCAGTGCGAATAGTGTGAGGTCAAAGTGTATGAGAGAGAGAGAGAGAGAGAGAGAGAGAGAGAGAGAGAGAGAGAGAGAGAGAGAGAGAGAGATTAATATACAGTACCTGACCTGCATGTTTTGAACCATTATTGTAACTTTTAGGTGGATTCACTGGCCCGTGTCTAATCTATGTATACAGTTATCCATGGACTATCTTATTCATACCATATAAACAATACTTATCTGGAAAGATGATCTCTTCTCTGTTTACAATGAGGTGATATCAAGAGTATACATAATAACTATACCCGATATTGTAAGAGTTGAGAGTGACACCATTGTAGATAGTGGCGGCGGACATCCAGAGGTAGAAGATGATGATTGTCCTTACTCGTAACCCAGGTGTCAGAAATAGCGCGAACATATTCCGTAGTCCTTTCTTGAATTTGGTAATCACCCTGCCGTCATCAGAACCCCTCTTACTGTGTTTCGATTTCTCCTGTCGGTGGTGAATAAAAATAATCAATTGTGGGAAAGTGGAGGTTATTATTATTGTGAATAATATACCACACGGAAAAGTGAGTCCAACCACACAAGCACACTACACACCTTTTTCAGTATTTAAAAAAAATATAAATAATAACTGCATCGAAACCACTTGGGGATAGGCTTGTAAAATCTCTTTAGTCTTATTTCTTTGGTGTGTACCATCAGAGATGCCCTGGATTATAGCCTAACTCACCTTTCATCAGTTTTTGGAACATTCGTGGCATCACAACTAACTTCCCAGCTGTATAATATTACCTTTCTTCTACTAAACCTCACTTAACTCATGACACCGATAATTTCTCTATCTTCTCCTACATTCTCTTTTTTCAGTTTCACTTGCTCTTATCTTCGCAAACTTCATAATTCATACTTTCACCTTCTGGCTTCGGCTTATATAAAACTCTGAAACAAAAGAGAGTTGTGTCATTTATCTTTCCCCAAACACTACTGACTAACCAATATTTATTTACAATCTTACGGTATATACCTCAAACGTGGAGAGCACTGTATATCATTCTCCTTGCTTAGAAATTTTAATTTTTAGAAGACTCCTTTTGCTTCTGCCTCCCTTTACTGATCCATCTGGTGATTGATGGATATTAGGCGCCGCAACAGAGAGGTCATATAGCGCCAGAAGAGGGTGATAGATAAGGTGATACAGCAAGCAGAAAAGGAACAGAAAAAAAATGGGACAGGTGAAGAACTGAGGATAGTGGCTGGGGCCGAAAGGGCGGCAAAACCCTTAAAGTATTACCCACATCACTACATGCAATACCTCCCTACGGGCTCCATCTGGTGTAATATCTTTCATTTTCTCTATCCTCAAAGACCTAGAATATCTAGTCCAGTACCCTACCTGTAAGACTGACTGCCTTGGACATCGGCTCAACATATGTTTTACATCCAACTTCTCATTCTTCAGCTCATAATGTCAGTTTTCTTTCTCCTCTGGGTTCGTTTGATCACAGTCATATTTCAGTTTCCTGTCCTGCCAAATTAATCTTTGACTAACCAAACAACCTTTAATCCTTGCCAAGTGCAATAACCGTTCAAATTCTTCCTCCTCCCACTCGTTCTCAAACCTCGACATAAATCTCTCGTTCTTTACTTCTTCATCCTTCCAGATGGTAATGATGCCATCTCTTCATCTTATAAAGCTGAACCCTTCTCTGAGTCCTTTGACTCTAACTCCACTCTAGACGACTGCGGCTCTATTCCTCCATTACTTCTCCCTCTGGCTTCCACATGCCTACAATTAGAATCTTTTCAATGGAAATAATTTATATCCTCTCTGGCTGTCTTAAACACTCGGAAGACATACAATCCGAATGGCATTCTTCCTGTGGTACTAAAGAATTGTGCTTCCTTACTATGTCTCCGCAAAAGGAAACTTATCCATCCATTTCTGTTATCTAGTTTTTTACTATCATGCAGAAAGTTTGCTCTGCTCAAACCTGGTGGAATCACGTGACCAATGGCTTACTGATTATTATACGATGCTTGGTATTAGTCATCCTAACATATGAAATTAACCCTTTAACCATCTAGTTTGCACCACCTCTGTAGCCCGGGCCTTTTTCCTGCCTCGCGCTCAAAACTTTTAACGGCTAATAACGTATAAACCACTTATCCTACTGTACATAAATAAATGATACACAATATTGAAGTGCAAACCTTTGGCTGTCTAATGATGTACAGTTGCCAACAGATGAACTTTTTTTTTTTTTTTTATGTTCCGTCACTGGACATAGGATCAATCAAGCCCATTACCGTGGCCCAGGTCAACTGCTGCTCATACACACACGTCACGACTTTCGAACTGGTACCCAGCCACAGAGGGAGAAAAGTGAGGATAATTCCCAAATACTGCAGCTGTTATGGTACCAGCGAGGGTGTTTTACGACGTTCGGTGGCCTTATAGTTAGTGCCTAACACTCAAATCGGAAGAGTAAATATTCCCAGGCCCTCATCTGAGAGGATCGATCTCCCGACCTCTAGGTTATGAGTCCAGAACACTAACCACTCAGCCACCTCCCCTACCTGGGACAGCTGTGTTGAAAAGGGAGAGGCCAAACAGTTGATACACCTGGTCAGAGAGACCAGTTACCGCATTTGTGGGTGGTAGTAAGATGAATGTAAGAATGGAGTTGTCAATTAGTTATTTTACTGTAATCAGTCAATATTGCGGTATTTGTGCTGATATTTAAAAGGCCTTATCCAATGCAGTTATTACAGTTGATGAGATAAAATTAACCGACATCAGATTTGAAGCATTATAAAAAATCTTATAGAATAATCCCCGCTTTCATGTGTTGCCATATGATGGATGTGTTTGCCTTTAGTATACTGATTGCTTGGAAAGTGCAGTGCTTGTAGTCATTCAAATATTTTTAGCCATTTCTTCCCTCCTCTCTCACATTCTCTCTCTCTCCTTTCCTTGATCTTATCAGTTAGCGGTTTACTTGTGGTGTTCATGTGTTCGAGCAAACCCCGCCAAGCCGTCACAAATATTACAAGTTATAATACTGCTACATATACCTGTAATGATTTACAGACGTAAGATCATGACTTATAAAGTTCTCTTTTAACACTTTTCTCTCATTATATTTAGTAATGTAATATGAATACCTAACATTCAATCACATGGTGTCGTGGAATGATTTATTCTTCTTGGGCAACCAATGGCTAGGGTTCGATTCTACAGCCTGGTCTCTTTCTGCTATATTTAGTGAACAGGGATAGAAGTGGCTCGGAAAATTCTCCAACAATTCCACCGAACAGGGAATCGAGCAGAACAGAGAGAGAGAGAGATAGGAAAGAATTGTTATTAATATCAGCCACTCTCTCTCGCCCTCCGCCCCACACACACAATGTTAGCAGTAACCTTAACCATGTTGATATTATTTTATATATATATATATATATATATATATATATATATATATATATATATATATATATATATATATATATATATATATATATATATATATATATATATATATATATATATATATATATATATATATATATATATATTGTGTATGCGTGTGTGTGAAGAAAATATCCCATGTGCATACCAATAGAAAAACAGCTTGAAATATCTGTATGAAACACTATAATTAATTAATAAAATTTCATTTAATAAGTGAACTGTATCTCATTTCTACGCTTAATAATGACTCCACCCTTTCTTGTGTTTCAATCAATTCACATCCTGCAGTCTACTTGGCATTGGCAAGATGTGCTTACGCACTAACTCAGGCCTCTCCTTTAGCACATCCCATACCCTGTCAATATGCTGTTTCAGTTGTTGCCTTTTCCTTTCATGTTCTGGCTACCATGTGTTGATCATATTGCCCCAAATATTCTCAATCAAGTTCTTCTCGTGGGTCGTCCTCTAGGCATGTTATAGAGGTTACCATTTTCTTTCCAACGTTTCAGCTACAAAGGCACTGTTGCGTTGGAGATTCCTAGGTAACGTGCTATATATTTAATTCACATCTTCTCAAGACGAGTGTGTCTTTCTTGCTGTCTATTCATCCTGCCGACTTCTGCCGCCTGCTTGGGGGACATTGAACCTTCCTTTGCTTCTTACTAAAATCGGTAAGGAAGCCCTTACGTTTCTACCCGGGTGAACAGACTCTAGAGTACACAGTACAGTTTATTGGTAATACAAGGGGAAGCAGTACATGTAAGTATACGGGAGGCCAGCCTGTCGTGTAGCTTCGTGAAGAGTCCATAGTTGCAGGGAAGCGTCTGTAGTTGCTGAGACGAGCTTGAACAACAAGTATGATCGGTGTGAGAACACGTGTGTTGCAGGTGGACGACGACAGCGAGACAGGGCAGGAACCTCTTGGTACTGGAGCTAGTGGTATAGTCTGCCTCGCAGCCTCCCAGCGGCTGGCAGCCCCTTTTATCTCGTCGGCCGCACTGTCCCGGATGTAGCATCACTCACGTGACTTCCCTCCTGGTGCTGGCGTGCGGCTTGGTGAATCAATGCGCGGGAAGGAGTAGGGTCAGGCTGGCTGCATCTCCAAGGGAGGATTAACCTGTCTGGCCAAGGGATTAATGTACTCGCCACGTCTGAGGGCTGTCTGGTGGTAGAGGTGTGGTCCCAGTCAAAGGGTAGAGATGCAGAGACGACAAAGAGATGGAGTGGTGTGCATGGTGACACAACATTACAATAAATGTTAGTGAAAGTGAAATGGCAACACCACACACACCAACCTGCCATTAGGCCATTCAACCTTAATACCACTTTCAACATACCAAAAAAAAATAGAAAAAGATATAGCTTAAATTAATACTACGTGAGACCAGCTAAAGCTCGAATATGCCATATAATATTATTTTGGCACATCTTTTGAATAGTCTAATCACATGCATCTCATTGTAAGTTATAAGACAGAAATTGGTTGCCCATAAAGAATAAATCATTCCACGAAACTAAGTGATTGAATGTTAGGTATTCATATTACATTATAAAATATACTGAGAGAAAGGTGCTACTAGAGAATTTTATATGTTATGATCTTGCATCTGTAAAGCTTTGCCGGTATATGTAGAAGTATTATATCTTGTAATACTTGTGACGGCTTGGCGGAGTTTACTCGAACACATGAACACCACAAGTAAACCACTAACAAAGAAGATCACATAAAGGTGAGAAAAAGAGAGAGGATGGAAGGAATGGCTGAAAATATTCGAATGACTACAAGCACTGCACTTTCCAAGCAATCAATATACGGTACTAAAGACAAACACATGGAAAGTAGAAAGATTATTATCTATCTACGTTCTCTTTAATTTGCATATATTTGTTGGTTTGGAGTGTGATCCATCATATGGCAACACATGAAAGCGGGGATTATTCTATGATAAAAAAAATTATAATGCTTCAAATCTGATGTCTGTAGATTTTATCCCATCAACTGTAATAACTGCATTGGATAAGGCCTTTTTAATATCAGCACAAATACCGAAATATTGACTGATTATAATACAATAACTAAGTGACAACTCCACTCATTCATTAATCTTACTACCACCCACAAATGCGGCAACCAGTCTCTCTGACCAGGTGTACCAACTACCTGGCCTCTCCTCCTCAACACAGCTGTCCCAGGTTCATCTGTGGGCAACTGTACAGTCTCCTCCACTGCCGCGTTCATCAGTTAGAGTTGTCAATATGTGTACCCCACAAGGTGTGAACCGATAGTTTCGACTCTCTTGCCCGAAACATTTGCCATTATGAGTTTAGGGGAGGGTGCTGGGGGGTCGGAGGTGTAGGGTGGGGAATGGGAGTTGTGTGCTGGTGTAGATTCACATTTTGTTTGGTCCCAGCCCATGTGGGTGTTTATGGGAATGAGTTGGCTGATGCCCTGGCAAAGGCTATGGCCAACAGTGCTTGGCCTTTTGCTAGGCATCATCCCGTACCTGCTATAGACTTTTGACCCTACATAGATTCTGTCGTTTGTTCCTGCTGGGAGGACAGATGGGACGCTGTCGAGGCTAACAAGCTCTACGGCATCTGCCAGCACCTGGGTTTGTGGAGCGACAGCAGCCTGTCCTGCCGGTGTTATATGGCTCTGGCCCATCTCCACATTGGCCACTCACATTTGACTCATTGATTTTTAATTGAGAGGGCTCACCCTTCATACTGTGATGATTGTCTAGTCCCTTTGACAGTACGGCATCTTTTTGTGGTGTGCCCCAGCTTTGGGGACCTTCGTCATAGGTATTTATCTGAGTACCGTGTGGGGACGGTTCTTACAGTCTCTCCTAGGTGCTCGGGTAGGAGGCTTGTAGTGTGGGAGGGAACACCCTCTTATTTGTGGACCAGGCTAGCCTCCTCCACAAATTGTGGATTTTATTATATTTATGGCTTCTTTTACTGGTAGTTCAATGTTCCTTTCGTTTTTATTTTGATTCTTTTATAAATTTTACTTAATCAGGTTATTTTAGTAATATGTGAGTTTTAGTTGATATGTCATTTATTCATGCTGCCTCTCCCTTTTGGGGTAGTGAAGCCTGACAAATATGTGCATATATTTTATAAATTATATAAATAACCATATTTTGATATCTTTAGAATTTTATATTATGTTGGGCGGTATATGACCCTGGCTTTTGCGCCGCCAGATGAATAATGGGATCTATCAATCAATCAATCAATTCTCCATCCATTAATATTCTTGGAGTCTCTTTCTCTCACAATCTCTCTTGGAGAGATCATATTACCACTTTAGCTATAACCACCTCGAAGAAGTTGGGTGTGCTGTGCGGATTCTGTGAATACTTCACCCACATACAGTTAATGTCTCTGTACAGGGGTCTCATCCAATCCTATAAGGAGTATGGCTCTGATGTGTGGGGTGGCTCAACATTCATAACACTCTTGGACAAAGAGGAATCAAAGGCACTTTGTCTTATCAACTCTCCTCCTCTTACTGATTCACTACAACCTCTCTCTCTTTGCCACAATGTTGCACCACTTACTCTCTTCTATCGGTATTACACTGTACATTGCTCTTCTGAACTCCCTCAACATATGCTTCCTCCCCTCAGGAGAGCATGCAACATTCGCCAAGCTTCTCACTCTCATTCCTTTTCTGTCCAACTCCCTAATGCAAGAGTTAACCGGTACTCTCAGTCTTTCATATACACAATTGGTCAACTCTAGAAGACTCTCCCTTCATCCATCTTTCCACCTTACTACGACTTATGTTCCTTCAAATTCAATGTGTCTAGACATCTCGAACGAAATTGGTCATAATTTTGAACTACTCTCACTTTGTACTACACAGTTAAGGACAACAAGCGGGCTCACTGCCTTTAGTTATCATCTTTCTGATATATATAAAAAAAAAGTGACTTGCTGTAACAATAAAGGTGTAACAGGATTTCAGTCAGACACCAAGAACATTCCAAGAATTTGGTACTGGTACCTTGTGTCTCATATTTTCCATGGCGGCAAGGATGACGTGATCTGGAGGCAAGGTCCTGCGGTTTTTTGAGGCGGCCTTCTTCAGCAGAGCGAGTGCATCGTTGTACCTACCATGTAGAATCAGCCAGCGGGGTGACTCCGGAAATACCCTGACAATAGATTCATTATAAATTATTGTTTATTAGTAGAACTTCCCAGTGTTAACCTAGTCAATAAAATATAATAGGACATCATGTTAAAGTCTTGTATAAATGATATCACAACCTCATCTAGTAACCAATTAGTTTTTGCCGGTAGTTGTATGTCACTCTCTCCAGTATCCAAAAGCCAACCCTCGGTACTTAATTTCCTCTACCATGTTTTATAATATAGTGACTTTGCCTTTGTATCTCGGCTCCATCCAATAACCATTAACAACTACTATGGACCAATCGTGCAAGCCTACTGACAAATGCTCTAGGTAGGTATCTTGACCTTTTCATGTACCCACTTACCATCTCTTGGTTGTTGCTGGGCACTGTTATCCATAATAGTCTACTAACTAGTGCACTTGGTATTTTGATTCTCTCTTATACCCAGTGGCTAAAATTCAGTACTCGTCAAAAAAGCAATATAAGTCTATGGCCCCAGTGTCCCACCTTTCTTATTACAATAAGCATTAATCTGATCATGGACAGAACAGGTTAATTATTAATTGCTACCGCAAAGGACCCCAATTAATCACATGCACTCTAATAAAAAATTTATTCTTCATAGATATATAATGTTTATGGGGTGTTTTGAGGCAATATGGACTGTAACCTCTTAATTAAGGCCGTTGGGCCACGCTCGTGGCACTGAAAAAACTGTCATATTAAAATCAGGTTGTCAACCCTAACATACACTCCATCTTGTGAATCTCTTTTACTCTTGCCAATCATACACTAGTTCTTTTGCTTCATTTCACACTTTCTTACATCATCACCAACCATATTATCGTACCATCATCTCCTTAGTCGTCACCTTTTTCGTTGCTCCTCAAAACCACTCTTGTATATATCTAATACCCAAACCATCTCATGATCCGATGATGTGATCACACCACCCACACCTTCGAAGATTTCAGTATTTCTCAGCCTAACAATTCTGCGGATTTTACACACACTTCTCAACATATCCATCTCTATGGCTCTTATTCTCGACTTCTCAAATTCATACCACTCCAAAGTTTCACAAACAATCATCTCTCTCTCTCTCTCTCTCTCTCTCTCTCTCTCTCTCTCTCAGACCACAATAATAATTATAACCCACAAACAAACAATGCTTACTCTGTGGCAGACATAGTGAAGGTACAGCATCCTCCTAGAGAAATCGTTTGTTTCTTGGGATCTCAGGGCCTAAATAATCGACTCCTCATATCATGAATAACATCTTCATATGTGAAGTGCACAGAACATACATCATGGTTTATATTGATACCATTTTGACTACGGCACAAGTTAATATACGCTTTTCTGAAATGCTCATTCCTTGGAAATCGGAAGTATTGTATGTTTTTTTCCCCATCCACTGTACTGTACAGTCGGCGGCAGAAGTCCTGTCGCCTCACCTGCTTCACTCAGACAGACAGTGTTCATGGACTAGAGAAATGAGCACGTGTTCTACTCTTAATATTCTCGAGTCTATGAACATCGCGTGCCTCGGTGAAGCAAGTGAGGCGACAGGACTTTTGCCGCCGACTGTTCATTGTTTGATGCTACAGCCAAATACTGCCCACTGAGAGGGCAATATGATATTCAGACGCAACTAATATTCTCAAGAAGGCCAACGTTTCAACTACAACTCTAAGTGCTCCACGTGTACTCTGCACAAAAGACAGACACGGACTAAAACTTAATCCTTCTCCTAGAATTATTGGCAGACTCTTTGGAGCACATTCATGTCTTGGCAAAGGAAGAGGAAATACTT
Organism: Petrolisthes cinctipes; assembly: GCA_033782935.1. Lineage (NCBI taxonomy): Eukaryota > Metazoa > Arthropoda > Malacostraca > Decapoda > Porcellanidae > Petrolisthes > Petrolisthes cinctipes. Next base: position 63,703 of record JAWQEG010001723.1, read on the forward strand.
TGCCTGATCTGAGATCTGGCCTACGTTTGACGTCACTCGTCACAAGTCACCTGCGCGGGATAGCCTGGCTGGCTGATCTAGTATAATGTAGATCATGACTGCATCATCACAAGAATAGTTGACGATGGAGTCACCACTTATCTACTTATATTCTATTTATTCCTTTATACATTAATAATCACACAGGGAATCGAATTAATATTATGACGATTGTCACCTTTTCTAAATCTTGCAAATGTAGTAACTTCGAAAATCATTTTTACAACTTACCAGAAGTACACAAGAGTATAGAGGGTGGGGGCAGCGAGAGCGGCCTGTAGCCACCTCCAGGGCCGCACAAAGTAAGCTACACAAGGAACTGACATAATACCCAGAGCCCAGGGTATCGCATGTAAGGAACCGACATAGTTCCGCTGTGATGGTGAGGAAATCTCCAAACCTGAAAGACGAGGAATGAAACTTTTCACAAATTGTACAGTTGAAACCTCATTCTGTAGGTTAAGTCCAAAATTTTATGATGAAGTAGGCTAGAAGTCATACGTCTTTCAATCTTGGTTACATGAATAACATTATCAATTTTGAGATAAATTGCTTTGTAGCAACCGTTTGTTTAAGTATCTTGTTCAGTGGCTTGGATCATAATAATAGACAGTCATATTAGAGGATGTTCTTGTAGATATACAATCATATGATTATTTCCTTCCTGTAAAGTATGACTCCAGAGATTTCTAAACCACTGACAAGAAACAATATAACTAGCAAAGGAGATAATTAAATGCAACTCCAGCCACGTTCATGATTTTGCAAGACCACTCTGGTGGAGGTTGCTTGACTTGGTCTGCTAAAATCAATGTGCAGCAGGTACACTCTCGCCAAAAGTTAGTTAACAACGTCTCCCTGGCTGATTCAGATGTTTATGATTGTCTCAGTGCCAACCAGAAAATGTCGATACAAATGAATCTAAGGGATTGATACTGTCGGCGGAGTTAAGGCATTTTCGAGACCGAGTGTACCAGTACTGTACAATAGTTGAGTCACACTGCCATGCTAAAATACATACTGAAGCTGAAAACTAAGCTGTCTTGCCTGAAAGAGAGAGTGAGGTAAATAAAAGTACGCAATATTCTCAATTATTTCGTATCTGGTTTGAAACAGAAACAGGGATTGTGTTCTCTTCCCACCTGTGGGGCGAGTGGGAGGGAGGAGCGAGGAGAATATCTACCTCCTCCCTTATCAAGTGGCTAATACGTAAGTTGTTGGTAGAAGTGAAGCCGAGTGGTTAGTATTCTGGACTCGTAACCTATAGGTCGGGAGATCGATTCCCATCACGTGAGGGACTGAGAATATTTACTTTACCGATTTGAGTTTCAGGCACTAACTATAAGGCCACCGAACGTCGTAAAACATCCTCTCTTGTACAGTTGGCTCAACTTCTGCGTTTACCACTTAGCGTTGCCAATGTTGAACCACACAGATATTTGAATCCCGAACCCGTTTGATCCTGATGCGAACCACTCACTGCCGGATGGAATGGAAAGAGGGTTGGAGAGGGAAAGCTTTAACCCCTCCGGGACGGGGCAAGAATGAAATTACGTGCTGTGAGTACGGGTCCAATACTTACTTTTATCCTGCCTGTCCGGGTATTTCCCGGAAAATCACTCTACTTCTCTTACTCCCTACGTCTAAACTACAATACTGAACAACTTAAATTTGATTGTGTACTCACCATCAACTCCTCCTCTTTCCATTAAAACCAACCCTAGCTCTCTAGGACACTCCATTGCCGAGAAATCAAGTGAGGAATGGAGGTCACTTTTCCCGTGAGAGCGAGGCTGCGTTCGCTTTGTGAGCGTGGCTCTGACAAGGACTGGCGTGGGTGGAGAAAAGATGGCCGCCGGCAGAATGACGCAACACTTGCCTCCCCCGGGCGACACGTCGTACGGTTCGTGTGCATCCTACCATTACAGCCCCTGTATTATTTGTGTGGTTAGCTGACCATTCCAGAGTGGTTTTATGCCCTGGAGAGAAGCGTGGGAGTTATGTACAGTATTTACGCGAAACATTTTCAGTGTCATTCGCACCATTTGTTCATGTTCAACGTAAATATAAATGTGTCACTATCACTGTTATCCTTATTTTCTATATATTTTTGTATTTTGTTGTTTTAAATTTTTTATTATCATTTTTTCTATGCGTAAATGTGTCACTCTCACTTTTCTTATAGCCTAATATGTACAAATGTGTCACTATCACGTCACTACAGCCTAAAATATATGTACAAATGTGTCACTCTCACTTTTCTTATAGCCTAAATAGTGTCACTGTCACCAAGTGTCACTGTCACTTTATTCGCATACTCCCATCACTTCCTGCTTCTATATATATTCCAATATATGGTAGTCTGAGAAGCAGTTTCCAGGGCATAACGGCACACAACATTCCTTGCACCAGAAGCGAGTTTCCTTGGACTTCTGGGGGTGACGTGTTGTGTGCCTGCAAACATAGCAGCGACGAGAGCCTGGACGTCCTGACGGCAACGGTGGCAGATTAGTGAGGTAGTGGCGAGCCATATAGCCACTCTGCTGCAACCTGTCAGGCCGTTGTGCCGCTGCCTGTCTGCCTTGCTGTGGTTGCACAGTGCTGAACCTCTCCAGGAGCTGAGATATCAACTCTAGCTCGAATTCCCGGAGTGCCAACTTGGAGTCAGGGTGATGCTGGAGGTAGAGTATATAACAGTTCAGCACTGTGACATCAAGAAGATGGAAGAAAGCCTTCTTGTACCACTTACAAGTTTTTCTCAGACAATCGATGGAACTCACCATCATGTCTGACTTATCAACGAGTCTCATATTGATGTTATAATCGAGCACAGCATCAGGCTTGTAGATGGTATCACCTGTGCCGCGCTCAGTCTTCCCAGAATCCTGCATCACGCCCCTGTTCACGGTGGTGAGCATATTGACGGGGCGTTTATCGTGCCATTTGATGGCCAGCATGTTCCCACATTTCTTCTTGATGCAGTCGCCCCTCCGGGTGAGAGGGAATGCTGGCCACCCCTTCCTGTTGACACGAATAGTTCCGCAGGATCCTGTTTGGTGCTGCAGGAGAAACTGGCTAAGTGCTGGAGAGGTGTAATAGTTATCAGTGTACAGGATGTGGTTGTTGTCAAGGTAATCCCCCATGAGTGCCTTGACAACACTCCCGCTGAAGCCAAGAGGGTCGTCGGCCGGGACATCCACATCCGTACCTGAATAGAGTATAAAATCCAACACATAGCCAGTCTTACAGTCGCAGATGACATAGAATTTGATGCCAAATCTATGCCTCTTTGACGGGATGTACTGGATGAAGGACAGTCTTCCCCTGAACAGCACCAGAGACTCGTCGATAACCACTTTCTGGAATGGTCGAAAAAATGCTCGTATTTTCTCCTGGAGGATAGACATTACTGGCCTAATTTTCCACAGCCTGTCGTTCGGGTGTGGACCCATGTTGGGGGCGAAGTGCAGGTAGGACAAAATGTCCCTATACCTGTCCCTGGACATGTATTTCCCGAACGCAGGTGTGGATATCAGGGCGTGTGTGCTCCAGAAGTCCTTGAGGCGATGTTTCTTGACATGAGGCATCATCATGGTCAAAGCTAACCACACATACAACTCAGCAATATCGACGTCAGCCCATTGCAACATCTTACTATGTTCCCTGCCTGGTCTATTGCTGAGTTGCACAGAGAGTTGTTTGAAGGTGTTTATCTCCTGCATCATGTAAGTCATCAATATTATATCAAAAAAGGCAGTGAAATAATCTAATATTGATGACCTCTGACGACAGGGAAATGCGGCCTGTATACCTGAATGACTGTCGTCAAAGGCAGGTATATCAGGCGCAAATTCATCGCAATCCGTCCACACATAGGGATCAGCGGGTCTATGACGAGGTGCGCCGCGTTGCTGTCGTTGTTGGCGTTGTTGTTGTGGTGGTGGTGGTGCAGCGGTACCAGGGGCAGGCGAGAGTGAGTCGTCAGGCACGAGAGGAGAGGGAGAGTGTGGTGGTGGGGGAGGTGGCGTCAGGTCACGGGGGGGCGGGCTATCAGGGTCAACTGTAGGGGAGAGATAAGCTGCCTTTGTCCTCTTCCCCCTTCCTTTACCCTTCCCTCTTACTCCTACTCTCCTCCCTCTTACCACCACTGGTTGCGACGCATCCTCGTCCGACGAGGAAGAGGAAGACGAAAAATCTAACCTCCTCCTCGGCCTCTTGCCCATGGGAGTGGAGACGTAGCGAGGTTTGGAGGTTGAAGCAGGAGTAGACCTCTTCCTGCCTCCCACGCCAGATGTTGTAGGAATGGGAGACAAGAGAGTGTCTCCCAAACTACCTCCCACCCCACTGGTGGACGGAATTGCAACAGGGGCTGTAACCTCTGACACATCATGCAAGGCTGAAGTTGAGGGAAGAGCTGTGATGGAAGTCACCGCTACACAGACATCTTCCTCAGTTGATTCGTCAGCTTGCCATTCAGTATCAGAGTAGCTGTCCAGGTCGTCACTCCCATATGAAAGGTCTGCCAGATTCTCCAATTCCCGCCCTATTGCAGAATCTGACAACCTTGCAGGTGCATGACGCAATCTAGCTGGTTGCACCCGCGGAGTGGAGGTTACAGGAGCGGGTGCGCCTGGCAGCGCGGTAGGATGCACCGAATCGAACGAGCCCGTATTTTCTTCACTACGCCCAGCCATTGTCACGGTCAAGCACACACTGATTGAATGTGGGGATGAAAAGGTCTGGTGGTGAAGTATAGCCAGATCAAAAAAAATCCCGACAAATTTGGCGTTTTTCCCCATAAATTACCAAAAGCGGGATTTCCCGCTGCCCGGACTCTGTCGACAGAGCGGGATTTCCCGCTGCCCGGCCTCTGTCGACCGAGCGGGAAATCCCGCTGCCCGGACTCTGGGGGTTAACAATAATACAGTAGTAGTATTGGAGAGAGAAAAGATTATTACAGTATGCACCTTAGGTTATATAGTAACAAAGCCGATTGTCACCTTATTATGTTATCTTCTGGTATCGAAATCCAAGTGTAATGCTACATTCAAAAGGATATGAAATAATGTGAATAATTAATACAAACTTTATAATTACAGCAACACAATTCACACATCAACAATTCCTAAAGATTCAATTATTGCTATATTAGTAATTCTTACGCAGCCTGTTACTAAGTTAGGGAGGGAGAAAAATCATTACTATAACATCTTAAAGGTCGTGTCCATACACCTTTCATTATTATGATTTTGTCATAGCTCTGTTTTGTTAAGGTAGACAATTGTATTATTGCAAGTGAGTGTAATCTGAAGACAATAAACGTTCCTTCAATAGCTTTTGTATTGAATTAATACTGGTATATATCTTGTCATTATTACAGCTTGAGCGTTCACACACGGCTATAGACACACGGATATATATATATATATATATATATATATATATATATATATATATATATATATATATATATATATATATATATATATATATATATATATATATATATATATATATATATATATATATATATATATATATATATATATATATATATATATATATATATATGGTATGAAATGCTGTACACTTGTTTCAATAGTTTAGTGGTTGTTCATAGAATTTATGATCTTGTGGTTAAGGTGTTCAAAATTCTATTCGAGTCTATACAGTCTCCCATCGAAGTTTTCTGCCACTCGATCAGTTCTACTCCAGCCGCCACTCTTGTCGGTCACTTCTATCCAAGGATATTTTCCTCAATTAGGGGTAAGTTGTACATATTTTATTGGGAAGTTTATGATTAGGCTGATTTGTATTTGACACTTTGTAAGTTAATCAATATTAAATGCAATTACTATGATTATGGTACTGATGAAGATGAATCAGGACTGTACCTAGACAGTTATAGAACCTACACTAGTATGTGAAAGAATCTATTATAATGCATGATGTTATTTACAATATAAAATTGATTAGTGAATTGTCACTCAGTACTGTAGTTAGCTACAGTAAATAGTTACTCTTTCTGCATCAAATTATGGAAGTGAATAAATAACAAACAAAATATTGTAATGTGGATTCTCCACATGTGTTGGTTTGGGGCTGGCTAACTAATAAAAAGAAGTACCGTATATACGAAGTGTCATTACCGCACTTGATTGAGGTCTGGCACTTCACATTCATCTGGCTTTCTTTCCTCGTATAGTCAGGTATTATGTGTCTCCTAAATTGGGAAGAAAAGGTGTGAATTTCACTTACAAGTATGATATGCCTGTATTCAACGTAATGGATGAGTTTGACAATCTTAATTATTATTAATTGATTGATAGATATTAGGCGTCGCAACAGCGAGGTCCTATAGCGGCAGGAGGTGATAGAGAGGTGAGGCAGCAAGCAGAAAAGAAATAGAAAGAAAAGAGTGACAATTGAAGAACTGAAAGGAAGTGACTGGGGCCGAAGGGGCGCCAAAACCCTTAAGGTATTGGCCACACCACTATAATTTATTATAAAACAGTCACTGTTATGGCCATTCCCAACCTAACTTTCTCGTTCTGTAATAAATATATAATCATCAATACATAAGGCAGCCAACTATAACATGCATAATTTTACATGCCACCTGCAATAAAGAGAAAACATTATTCCTTTATTGTCAAAAATCACATGAAAGTTGAAATATTAAATGAATAGACTGAATCACAGTTCTTACTAGTATGATTATAAGTCCACAGGAAGCATATAGTAAAATGAGGAGAGAAATACCTCATTTGAAATGCAATGGGAACAATGACCCTTTGAAAGTAATGTTGGCTGTGCTCAATATATTGGTATCTTTTCAAGGACTCTGTCTGTAGTATATGACTGTCTCATGATCGGAACACTATTCGATTTATGCACTTATATTTACTCTATATAACATGTAGTTCTGTATTTGCAGCACCTATATGTAATATATATGTTTATTTATTTACTTATAAAGTCAGTCATGTTTCCACTAGTTAAAAGAAACAAAGGTGTGTGTGTGTGTCCCTGACAGTCCATGGGACATCTGGCTACGGGTAAAATGAAAATGGTATAATTATGATACAGTCAACGATCAAGATGTTAAATAGTAGTACTGGGTTTCTCTTGTTGTGCAGTAATCACTTGTTTTGCACCTGATACTACCTATCAACTAAAGCATCTATTCATATGCTATATATATGATGGAGAAAGAGAGAGAGGTAGGTAGGTAGAGGGATTTAAATTACTTCCGCTCCGAGTCAGTCAACTGTTCAGTTGCTGGTTTACATGGTGGGGTAGTTCTCGAGCCAGCAACAACCTGCCGGCCAGAAAGAGGGCAGCAGTAGTATTGAATTATCACTCGAAGTAGAAAGAAACTATTGTCCGCAATAGTACATATTGTACAAAATATTTACAATGGGCATCAGATGATCCACCCACTCCACCACCTCGTCGTGCTAAGATGCACATCGTTCTTGCGAACAGTGCGTATCGTCATTGATTTTGACACTACGTGTCTGACTCAAGCTTGCTTTACTTTTGTTTGAATGAAAAATAGTATTTATATTATGAACATCACCACACAGTAGACTGGAGCCACTGACTAGGTCCTAGTGAGTGGCACCAGTCTACTGTGCGGTGATAGTTCTGCCCCATCCCTGACATCAGGACGTCTGTGATCCTGTGGTGTTGAGTTGTCTGTGGTTCAGGATCACATGTATACCCACCAATCATCTACACTATATTGTATGTAAATATTACTACTGTAAATATTCAATTATGTTCTAATCTAACTGGTTGAGATTAGGTGGCAGTGATTAATGCAAAATGTTTATACTATTATTATTATTATGTTCATTTCATTAAACTAGTATTTTTAGCTTGTCGTTTTCGCATCCTTATGAGCTCTTTTGTCATCCATTATTAAAAGAACCTGGGTAATATTCACACTGACAAATAATGTCAAGTTTTATGCAAATTTGTTGACTACACCAATATAAAATTCAATGCAAGTAAAGGAAGATAAAATCTAATGATGATTTCACTGTCCCCAAGAAAGATATGCACCTAACCATGACAAAGTAATAAATTTGGTGGCCTCGTGTCATCTGGTGGCAATTGTACAGTACCCTGACTGTTGGAAAGCAAATAAAGGGTGTTTGTAGGCCAAGCTTTCTTTTGCTCTCTTGGCGCATACAACTTCACATTTGCATCACCTTGTCCTTATACGACATCATCTACTTTGCATAAAAAACATTTGTGTTTATAAAGGTTACTGGCTTTTTCATTTCCTCATTTTTACCCCGTAGTGGATATTGCCTGCTTTTAGTTCTTCACCTATCCCTCTTTTCTTTCTATTTCCTTCTTGCTTGCTGTTACACATTTCTATCACTTTTTCCTAGCTCTATATGGCCTCATTGTTGCTGCGCCAAATATCAGTTAATCTATCAATCCTCATTTTTAAGCCGAAATTACAAAACACATAATTAGAAAAAAACATCTAAAGTCATGAGTAGTTGTATGTGGCAGTTCACTGTGACTGATGTGCAATAGCTGGTTGGTGGCACTGAATTAATGTGGTTTCACACTCTGTTGCTGAGACGTGGACAACTGTGTCCAAGATGATGACTGGGAAATCCTCTAGTATGCAGGATCATTACTGACAATGGGTGAAGCCATCCAGTCCTATCCACCATATGACAGAACATTTACCACTTCTGTTCTTGACTGTCCTGTCCATCTCTCTTTGGAAAAGTAAATGATATTGAGAGGATTCTAGCGACTACCAGGGTATAGGACTGCTCATTGTCTTTGGCATCAGCTGTTGATAGGCTATATTTCAGTGATCACCTGCTCAAGACTCACATCAGTAGCGGTATCTTTAATTATTTTTTTAATGTTTTCTTGACTATACAAACCTAGCTTCAGATATAATCTTCCCTTATATTTGTACAACGCCACACTCAATCTGCCTTCATAGCCAAGATCGGTACAGTGAATTGTACAACTGCAAATTTGATCATGTTTAAAATAATAGTACTGCAACTTACAAAGGATGACGGCTGCCAAATAATAGCCATGGTCAACAACTTTATGAAGCATTTTCAGGAAGATGAAAATCTCCACGTTGGGTGACATGATGGTGAGACCACTAACCATGATGGTCAGAACAGACGAGAGAAGCGTTGACTTCCTTCGACCAATCCTGTAAATACAAGTTTTTTCTGGACAGTTAGACGACCGTAGTAATTCACTGACACTCAAATCAGGTGTTTGATAAACGATATTTTTCATGTAAGTTTGAATACATTGTGAATTGAACTGTCCCTTTACAATTATTTCTTCCTTTTTATTAAAAAATGTGAGGACTAGCGGCCCGAATGATGTCTTTGGCTGTAAACTAAACTTAATTATGAGAGGTCCCAAATCATGTTAAACTTCTTTCAAGATGATTTAAGAAATTGCAAATTCAAATGCGTTTATAAGAAGTGAACATAGATGATAGTGTTGCAGAATACACCAGTTGCAGGCCTGTAATTTAAAAAGATTTTTATTGTAGTGAATAAAAAGGTTGTTCGTAAACTAAATACATTCCAAATCGAAAATCCAATCAGCATTTCTCTATAGATATATGACAAAAATTTGAGCCACTTAAGAGATACAGGACGTGGAATGAAAACAGTGAGTGCAGGGCTCGCCCTGGCCTGCATATCAGTACAAACACTGGCGCCTTATCACTCTCCCCCTTAGGCTACCCTCATCCACTTGTTATATCTACGTAGTGTCCATAGTTACAGTTGAATAATTATAACTGGCTTAACATCAAGCAAGCTAATGCAGATACGTACCTTTCCAATATTTTCCCTGAGTTTTTACTATCAACGTAAAACATAAAATACTTATGTGAAATTAATATACAGACTCAAGTATGTACAGTATAATCACTACAGCGTTGTCAGTGTGTGTACCCTACAAGGTGTGAACCCCCAGTGTCGTCGACTCTCGTTTCCGAAACATATACTAGTATGAGTAAGTAGGAGGTTGACTAAGGGGTGGTGGAGGGTTGGGTGTAGTGTCGTATTCTATGGAGGCAGCTTAGGGCAGTGACTGTAATGCTCCTTCCACACGAGAGGCAAACAAACTGTGGGAAGGCACTGTAACCAATATTGTGGGTGGATGGCGGGCACAGGTGGTAAATAGCTGCCAGAGACTGTTTGATATGGTAACACTGGTAAAAAGCGAGAGAATTTCACTGGGTTGCCCGTGCCCGCTGTCTTTATGCCTCTCGTGTGGATGGGGCTTAAGTAGTAATGAAGTCGTCTCGGCCATGTACTATTGTTTATGAATGTTTAATAAAGGTCAATTTTAATAGGAACAACCTGAGGAGTCATTATTTCATGTTCTACATCATAACATTATTGATAGTTACTGCACGTAAGAGTAATCTCTCGAGTGTTGAACCCCCCCAGAGGGAGCTTCCCTGACTTGGTGGGGGGGGCTTGCGTGTCACTCAGACTTGGCAAGCTTGACTAGAGGGGGCTCCAGCCCTTGCTCTGCCCTGATTTTGGGAAGAGAGGGGTTCCCATGCTAGAAAAGTCGCCAGTGAGAGACCAGACTAAATGGTTCCCATGCAATAGGCTACTAATATGAGCCAACAATGCTGTCCGCCAGAAGGACCGCCCTAGGGGCCATCCTATGTTGGATGGTTGGGTGTCTGAGCTGGGTGATATTGGGAAAGGGAGTCACAGCACCGTCATGGGAAAACTTTCGAGCCATTGGGGCTGCTTTTTAAAACGAGTGGCTTCGTGGGGGACGAGGTACCCCGCCCACATATTTGTGATCTTTATACGGGTATATGCCAGCGCTTGATTTGGATAGGTTAGGTTAGGTTCAGTTTAGGTTAGGTTAGGTCAAGTTAGGTTAAGTACAATTAGGGTAAAATGAGCTGGGAAAGAGAATGAGACTATTTCCAAGATTATCCCATGGTTGGTTTTATCGTTATAACCCAAGTGTTATTCTCCTTCCAACCTCCTTGATTTTGGCCCAGTAGTAAGTGGAGTGGCCAGACTTGGCGAAAATGCACCCTGCCCACGGCAACCAGCGCTCTGTCCCCTCAACGGTAGGTGGTAGCTCCTGGCTCCTGGGGCTTTTCCCTCAAAAACAGATGACATATTATCAACAAGCCTCTTTCACTTCCTCGAGTGGTGGTCGACCAGGCCCTAGAGACGCCACTCTCTAGTAGTAGTCTTTGGTCGGGGAGTTTTGAGACGGTTTGGGCTCGTTCTCCCAATGCAGCTTTTGCGAACAAGAGGAGACCCAACAGGTCGGGTATTGTGTCAATGAACCCTGCTGGTGGTATGGATACTTTAATGTTCACTGATGTATCTGCATCTCTTTCATATGGCGCTATCCACTTCATTTTTAATTAAGCGTTTTGGAGTGGTTCTTTATATCCGTCTCACTTATGACAGTTACTGCTGATCCAATCGGTGTTATATAACTTTTAACACAAATCCTGCTGCCAAAGCAGCTTTTGAGGCAAAAGATTATCTGTCTGTGGGGGATGCTCATTGTACGGTTAAGATGATGCGGTCCATAAATGTAGTTGACAGTGACTATGACTACTGCCCCAACATTTTTGATGACTCGGTAGAGCATGTCCCTAAGGAGCTCAGCGTTCCTACAACATTTTGGATTGTGTTTTACTACAGAGATGGGCGTGGTAACCTCATCCATGCTTCTATATATCTAGAAAAATAAATGGGATTACTACCTATAGGCCACATAAACAAATATGTGGTAAGGGTGTTTAAATCAGAGCTAAAGATCTTACACAGGTCATGATGCTTCTTAATCTCCCCTGAATTTCTGATGGCATATTTGAATCCATCAAACCACAACGAACATTTAATTATAGCAAAGGGCGTGAATACAATGAGGACCTGTATGAATTCTCAGAAGACATTCTTGCTATGTGCCCTGATAGTGTTCAACGGATAACAAAGATGAAAGGCATGAAGAACATGTAGTAAGACACAATCCAAAATGTTGTAGGAACGCTGAGCTCCTTAGGGACATGCTCTACCGAGTCACGAGAGACGTTGCATAATATCTGTTATATATGCGTTTATCATACATTGAAAACCATTTCAAAATAATATCATTATCACCTCATAATTATTTCAGTTTACATCTGCCAGTAAGAAAATATTTATTGCTCTTTCAGTAATATTTTTCCTGTAGCCATACTAACAGTGATATATTTTGTTAATAGGTAATGAGACGTTCAGTGACAGACCATAAGAGGGAGGTGCCCTATATGTCATAACCCCAAAAGTTTGATTGTGTGTTCAGTTATCACTGTAAAGATTGTTAGTCAATTTGATTCATTAATTTAACCTTACATGCCAAAGAATAATCATTCATAAGAGTATTAAATGTTAAAACCAGCTTGTCTGAAACTCTCATCTTAATATATACTGAAATGAAGAGCCATGGAGCCATGGATATTTAAGTTTTGGTTGGATTCAGAGTCGGTAAAAGTTCATATAAATAAAACATCAGGTAATAATATGTATGAGTAAATCTATGAAGAAATATTATTATTATCAATTCAGTTGGAGGCATATTCGGCATCGAAGTCGTAATTATGAAACATCTGTGGTCGGAGGTGGTTTCGACTAACAGTTCTGTTTTGACAGTAAATATGTGGTTACACAGAGATTTTGTATACATCCCGGCTGTACAAAATATGATGTTCTATTTATAGGAATTTTTACTGGCAGACGTAAACTGATATAATTATGAGGTGATAAGGATAATATTTTGACACAGTTTTCAATGTTAGATAAGCGCATATATAACAACAGATCATATTCAACGTCACGGCTTTATACCAAACCTAATAATGTGTGTGTGTGTGTGTGTGTGTGTGTGTGTGTGTACTGAGAAGCAAGAGATAGAGAGAGAGAAACGAGGTGCTAGAATTATGGTGTGTGTGTGTGTGTGTGCACTGAGAGAGAGAGAGAGAGAGAGAGAGAGAGAGAGAGAGAGAGAGAGAGAGAGAGAGAGAGAGAGAGAGAGAGAGAGAGAGAGAGAGAAACGAAGAGCTAGAGCAGGTTGCTTATTGTCCGTAATGAGAGATGAAGTAAACTATTTTTGGTGTCCAAGTTTGTAGTCAGGTTAAAGGTCAAAGGTCCGCCAATGAGTGGCAGTCAATGGGACAGAGTGTAGCACACACAGTGCCTCCGAGACACTTACTCCAAGGACGTTTCTCTTTGCAAAGCAACCGTCTTTGTTGACTCACCCATATTTTCTTCTCTATCCCACTAGAAGCGTTCTCGTGGCTCCGATGAGTCTCTTTATTTAATACAAGCTTTGCAAGCTTCCTTAGGAAAATCAGAAGGGCATGAAAGATATGGTTTCTCCTCCGCTTGAGCAGCGGAGTACATGCATTATTGATGTTGATGACTCTGCCTGTATCAGTGATACCACTTCTGAACAAGACAATACCAATCTGGTTGTTTCAAGGAATCTCCCTGCTCATCTCCCTTCACTTTCACCTAACATATCAGGTGCTTCAGGGACTTGTATATGGATCCCAATTACTGCCCCGAGTATTACTCTTTGGGGTCCGCTCTTCTGCTAGTGGCCCAGGATTAGAGAAAATTTGTCGATTGAGTAAGACTTCTGGTCAAGGTGGTAGTGGGAAGTCCCTCTGGGAGGCATCTCTAAAATCTGTTTAAAGTAAACTGTTTAAGGGGGTGCGGGAATAAGGGGACAGGTTTAAGGGGGGTAGGAGTAGGGGACAGACTTGGGGGGGGTTAGGGGGGTGCGGGAATAAGAGGCAGGCTTGGGGAGGGGTTAGAGGGGTGCGGGAATAGGGGACAGGTTTTCTATCCACCCCAAGCTTGTCCCCCTACTCTCGCACCCCCCAAACCCACCCCAAGCCTGTCCCCTACTCCCGCACCCCCTTAAAGTAAAGTAACAATGTTCAAGGTCCTTCAGTGGAATTGCTGTGGTTTGCGTGCCTCCTTGGATAAACTGCTGGTACTTCTCTCTTGCTTCTCTCCTGCGTGTGATTGTCTCCAAGAAACAATGCTTGGGGAATCCATTCTTGCCAGCCCTCCTATATACTCTGGATTTTTTCCAATTCCTTTGAAAGGCAGATACGCGATTGTGGCTCTGCCATCCTACTTCGACACGATGTTCCGTGCACGAGCCTGGAACTGGACACTTCGTTCCAGGGTGCTGCAGTCATGATTCTTGTGGACTGCCCCTACAAGGAGTGCATTCTATACCTTCCCAGTGTTACAGTTGAATGGTATGATCGCTTTCATCTAGTACGATACCTTCATTCTCCCTTTATTTTATTGGGTGATAATAATGGTTGTCATCCTCTGTGGGGTGACAATGCCAGAGGTGTCTTATTTGCTTTTTTTTTTTTTTGAGGATGAGGGATTAGGGTTTTTAAATACGGGAGATGTGACCCATTTCCATAGGCTTACTGGGACGTTTACAGTCATTGAAATTTCCCTCTGCTCACCCAGTACACTATTAGATTTTACTTAGAATTTGTTGCCCACTTTAAATGGTAGTGACCATTTTCCTATATTAGTAGAAAATAACAGGCACAAACCGGAGTCTTGTCTTCCTCAGTGGATATTAGAGAAGGCTGACTGTTGCAGATTTTAGTAGCTCTGACGAGACTGTGACCTATTTCACTGAAATGCTAGACTCTGCTGCTCTCAACACTGTCCCTAAAACTTATGGCCACGTTTCCGAATGTCCTGTACCTTGGTGATCGCCAGTCTGCACCACTGCTTTACGGGAGAAGCGCGCAAATGTTCGGGAGAAGCATCGCAATCGTGGGGACCCTATTCCTTTTTTAGGAATTCAGACCGGTAAAGGGTCGGGCTAGACGAGTTTCAAAAGAGGCATGACGGGCATCTTGTAAGGCCTATGTGTCTTCAGTTACAACTAAAACACCGCTCTTACCCAAGTGTTCAAGAGAGTGCGTAAGATTGCAGGGAAGTTTTCTCTTAGTCCCCCAACCCCCTGTCCTTATGGTCAATAGAGTTAAGATCATGGATAGTTTATCAGTAACCAATGCTATTGCAAAGGCTATTGCAAGAGTCTCTAGCCATAACTCTCAACCTCTGGCTGTCAGTCATGAGTTGGGAGCCCAGGGGCACAGTGCTCTGGATTTCTCTGGGCATGAGAATGAAATTCAAAATATATATTGACCCTGAGAGACCTGCACTTTGTGCTCTCTCTCTCTCTGCAGGGAAACTTCTTCTTGGCCAGACAATATCCCGTATGCAATGTTGCGACACTTGGGTGAGGAGGCGATCTCATTTCTTCTGGCCTTATATAATAGAATCTGGATGGAGGGTGTCTTCCCTTCTGGGTGGAGGGTTCATACCATCCTTCCTTTTGTAAACACAGTTCCACTACAGATGCTCTGGTCTGGCTGAAAGCTGCTGCATGTGTATTTTTTAAACAGTATCAACACCTGTCCTGTGTATTCTTCGATTTAGAGAAAGCCTATGACACTACATGGCAATATGGCATCCTGCAGCAACACTATGCAAATGGCCCTCGTGGTCGCCTTCCACTCTTTCTTAAGGAGTTTCTCAGTGGTTGCAGTTTTTATGTGAGGGTTGGTACAGCCCTCTCTGCACCCGTAGCACAGGAGGAGGTCGTCACCCAGAGAAGCGACCTCAGTGTCATATTATTTGTCACGTGTAGCCAACTCGATGTACAGTCGGCCACAGTGCTGGCTGTTACAATCAGTGTTACAAACTCCAGTTTTCTGATATTCGCAAACCTTATTTTTTTTCGAATTATGGCCTCGAAGCATCGCAATCGAAAGGAAGTGAGGCGATGTATAGTTGCCGACGAATGGATCGAGGACAAGCAGCTCAAAAAACATGGTGGTAGGATGCCTTCGCACTTGGTAACACTGTCACTCATCTATAGATCTTTATCATGGGGTTTACTCGTCTGGTAGATCGAAACAAGTCTGGGGATTTTGTTGGCACAAGAGTGCTCAAAGATTTGTTGGTGTTTTGTTGCCAAATTAGGTTTGCATCTTGGCATGTAATTAAATATTTTAACGTGAATGTCATGTCATGATATGATATACTGCTGAGAGAAACGTAAGACCACAAATACACCCGATATATTTTGATCATATTTCTGTTTGCATTGTGAAACGTGCCATTCAGAGGTGAAAGTGTGTTGCACATTGTTAGTTAGCTAATATAAGGTGAAACTAACACGAGTATGGTTATGTAGTACTAAGATGAGAAAATATGCTCCAGAAGCGGGCCATTGAACTAGGAAAAGGAGCTTAGATAGAAAACTTGCGATCAAATGGAATTTAATGGGATTTGATTTGTTCACGAACCCGTGAAACAAATTTTGTTTACGATTCTGCAGATAAGGTGGCAGTGTCATTGTTTTTATCTCGACAAATCTACAAATTCGTTTCGATCTGCCAGACGAATAAACCCCATGATAAAGATTAATATTATGAACGATAGTTTAACCAAGTGCGAATAGGTTACTACCCCCACATTTCTATGCTACTTGTCCTTGATCCATACGTCGGTAACTGTACGTCAATGTTGGGTGAGAAAGGTAAGGTGGAGGAGAGGGGGGGAAGAAACAGTGGAGGATATAATAGCATACAGTGAACCAATGTAAAATAAAGCTTTTGTATAAGAGCTTTGGAGTGCAATTAACGTAATGATTGACATGAAAACATGATGACCAGAGAGGTGAACTCACTCAAGCTACGATCAAATGGTGTTCATAAAACTGTTTAAAATATATTGTGTTGTAGAACGATTAGGGGTACAGATTGATGTTAAAGTGTAAATAACTTTAACTGAGATTCATATATTGTCTGACTCATGATGGCAAACAATGAACGAGAACAAGCACGCCATTTGACCAATGTAGTCTCTGTTCGTTTGATCTATTAATCATATTAATATTAAGTGTAGCCTCTGGCTACCACAGTGTTAGAGAGCGCGGTTGCAGTTTCTATGGTCCAGCGTTCGAATCCTGCTCGGGATACTGTAAATTTTTTTTACTGTTGCCAGAAGTTAGCACTCACAAGGGGTGGGGGTGTGATTCTGCTGTCTGAGGCCTTCCTGTTTAGGCAGCCTTAGCCTATTTCAGTTCAATAGCCGTGGAGAGAGGGGCATTGGGAACCTTGCTTCTGTAAGGTTTGCCTAGCAAAGGGTTACCTCCCGCGTGGAGATGAAGGCCTGGTAAAAAAAAAAATAACAATAAGTCTGTTGCAGGAAACTTTACAAAACAATGGTTGTTTTGAATGTCATGTGATATCTCTGTGTCAATAATTATATTAAATGCACTTCATAACTCTTATACATAAGCTATATATTAATTGGTTCGATGTATGCTATTTTACCCTCTTCTCCCCCTTATCTCGCTCTCCCTTCCTTCACCTACACAATTTGTTGTGTTCCGGGTCATGTGGGTGTCGATGGGATTGAGTGGGCTGATGCCTGGCTAAAGCTGTGGCCTCAATTGCTTGGCCTCGTACCAGGCATCATCCCGTACCTGCTGTAGACCTTCGACCCTACATAGATGCTGCCGTTCGTTCCTGCTGGCAGGACACATAGGACGCTGTCGGGGCTAACAAGCTCTGCGGCATCCACCAGTGCCTGGGTTTGAGGAGCTACAGCGGCCTATCTCGTCGGTGGCCACTCATGTTTGACCCATGGATTTTTAATAGAGAGGGCTCCCCCTCCCTACTGTGATGGTGTCTAGTCCTCTTGATTGTGCAGCACCTTCTCGTGGAGTGCCCCAGCATTGGGGACCATCATCGTTGGTACCTCTACGAGTACCGAGTGGGGAAGGATTCTTTCTTCCTCTCTCAGGTGTCCGGGGTTGTAGTGTGGGAGGGAGTACCCTCTCCATTGTGGAGGTGGCTGACCTCCTTCACAAATTGTGAATTTCATTATTTTTATGTTTATTCTGTTTTAGATAGTTCAATGTTCCTTTCGTATTTATTTTGATTTTGTTATATCTTGTAGTTAATCCGTTTTTTTTTTTAGTAAAATGTCTAGGTTAAGATAATGGTAGGATGTTTCCAATGAATTAAATATTGTCGTTTCCTCCAAACAATGCCAAGGAACCGATTATCTCAGTAATTATAGTATGTTTTAGCACGATCTAGGGACACCAGAAGCTTCCTGTTCAAGTAACCAATGCTTTTCGAAACTGTATTTCTGTAAACTGAATAACTGTAATCGTAATCAATGTTTATAATAATATTTTTCACAATTATTTTTTTCGTAACTGTCCTGAAATTTAATGGGTATGTTCATTTATGGAACCATTTCTTTTAATAGGCTTGAGTGACTTACATATCCAGAAGATGTCCAAAGAAAAGACTACCGGTCATGACTCCCAAATGCATGGCAGAGCTGGTGGTGGAGTACAAGGGCCGTCTGTCACAGGTCAGGTCCCACTGAAACCGCAACAGGAATGATAAGTTTCTGGTAAATGGAGAAATTAAATAAAATACTTCAGTAATGATAGACATTCCGAAAGTCATAAACTAAAGATAAGTGTTGAAAATGTGACCATTGGAATTAAACATCAGGACGTAAGCATTCGGAAACAAAACAACATAGTAATCTTACTAGGCAGTACACTCTCAACCCCTAATCTCTGTCCCCAGTAGCAGGGAGTATGGACCTGGGAAGTTTTCTAGATGATGCGTCAAGAGTGGTAACTAAGCGCACTGAGCAGGAGAGGTTCGTACACCCTTGATTCAATGGGAGGGTATTATTATCGTTGTTGTCTTTAAATGATATTTTATTATAATTAGATTGCATTTTGTCAACATACACGGAATTATAGATTCCATAGCTAAACTGTTGCAATAAATATAACATTGTTTTCCATAACATTTATGTAAATTTGTAAATGATTGAAGCAGCCTCTCCCACTAATGCTAGTAACATCAAGGATTGTCTATCACCAATTGAGAGCAATACCACTGTGCATTGATCTCTTGTGAAGGAAAGTTTAATATTCATCGTAGCTATTTTTGCCAAATTTGAAAATGTTTAGGAATATTGAATAATTTTTCGCATGCCATTATACACAAATAATAATATTACTGTATTGGTATATTGTGGAAGGAAAAGTCATTTATGAAGGCCAGGACAATTTTACATTTCGATCAGAAAGTTTGTGGTCACCTGCCTACAAGCATGCATGCCAAAATATGTATTATTTTTTCTTGTCCGCCTGCATGCTCGTAACATTATTTTTTTTTATGTTGATTAACTTTTTATCAACTTGTTTATGTTAGCTGTACATACCTGTATATTTAAATTGATAAGTGTCAATTAATTTTGCCTTAATGCAATATTTATTATTTTTGTGTGTTCAATATATATTTCTCGATATATTTTCAATAATGATATTGTAGTGGCTATATAGGTGGCCACTACTGTATCCACATATATATAGCCACTCCTGTATCTCCATGTGTACCCACTCCCATATCCAGGCGTCTATTCATAGCCAGACAAGGATTGACAAGTACGTTAATCCCCAGCTCAGACAGGACTAAACCTCTCCCATGTGTCCTGCAGCCTCCAGCTAATCCGCCTAATTGCCCTTGAGATTTCAACCGCTATCTCCACTCCCTGATCCAGATGATATATAAAGGCCAAGCGGTTGCTGGGAAAGTCACTTACATTCGAGCCCTGGTCGACGAAGGTCCTACCTGCCGCTACACCTGCCTAGAGCCACACCTGCATAGCTGCCACCAACTCTTCCCATGTTCCCGTCTTGATCACACGGCCTGCGCTCCAGTATCCAAACAACTCTCCTACAACAGCCACTGCACGTTACGGCATGCCAGCATACTCCCATATTCTGTGTGACCTCTGTATACTACCAATAAACTGTTACTGTGTATTCTAGAGTCTGTTCACCCCGGGTAATGACACTAGGTCCTCTTTGACGTTATAATTGGTGACCCCGGTACAGCTCTATTACACTAAACACAGTGGTATTCCACGTAAGTCTCGACATACATCCAAGCACTCTCCACAACTCCACCATTCCACTCTCCAAACCACTCTCCTAGACCACTCTACAAGCTACGCATCTCCTCCAGTCCACTCATCACCGCACGTGTTGCCCCTGGACCACTCTCCAGCTCCACATCACGTGCTCCACCCCCCCCAACGGGAACCGCCTTGACGTGGTGGGGGGGGCTTGCGTGTCTCTGAGACCTGGCGAGCTAGACTAGAGGGGGCTCCGACCCCTGCTCTGCCCCGATTTCGGGGAGAGAGGGCTTCCCATGCTAGTAAGGTCGCCAGTGAGAGACCAGACTAAATGGTTCCCATGCATTAGGCTGCCAGTACGGGCCAACAGCGCTGCCCTCCGGAGGGACTGCCCTCTAGGGGCCGTCCTATGTTGGATGGTTGGGTGTCTGGGCCGGGAGATGTTTGGGAGGGGGGTCTCAGCACCGTCGTGGGCAAACTTTCGAGCCATTGGGGCTGCTTTTTAAAACGAGTGGCCCCGTGGGGGAATAGGTACCCCGCCCACGGCGACCAGCGCTCGGTCCCCTCATCTGCCCGGTAGGTAGTAGCTCTTGGCTCCTGGGGCCAAAAACAACAAATCAATGATATATGGATACAGAAAAGCCTCAATCTCTTCCTCGAGCGGTGGTCAACCAGGCCCTCGAGACGTCACTCTCTGGTCGTGGTAATATGCAGAAAGCTGCAAATAAGAGTAGACCTAGCAGGTCGGGTGTTGTGTCGAAGAACCCTGTTAGCGATCTGGACACGTTATTGTTAACGAATGTACTTGCATCCTTTTCCTATGGCGCTATCCACTCCATTTTTAAGTGCTTTGGAGTAGTCCTTCGAATCCGAATCACATATGACAGTGATTGTAGGTCTAATCGGTGCTATATTACTTTCAATACAAATGCTGCTGCCAAAGCAGCATTTGAGGCAAAAGATTCTCTGACGGTGGGGGATACTCATTGTAAAACTCAGATGATGCGGTCCATCAATGTAGTTGACAGTGACAATGATTACTGCCCTAATATATTTGATGACTCTGTAGAGCATGTCCCAAAGGAACGTCGGGTTCCTACACCATTTTGGTTTGTGGCTTACTACAGGGAGGGACGTGGTAACATTATCCATGCTTCCCGGTATCTTGAGAAAGAAATTGGATTATTACCAATGGGCCACATAAAGAAATATGGTAAGGGAGTTTTAATCAGAGCCAAAGATCTTACACAGGCCATGATGCTCCTCAATCTCCCCTGTCCTTCTGATAGCATGTTTGAATCTATTAAACCACATCGAACATTTAATTATAGCAAGGGGCGTATATATAATGAGGACCTGTATGAATTCTCAGAAGAGGACATTCTCGCTATGTGCCCAGACAGTGTCCAACGAGTAACGAAGATGAAAGGCAGTAAAAATATGATCATCCTCACTTTCTATGGCTCGCATATCCCAGATCGCATTAACATTAACCCCACCTCATTTGAGGTGAAGCCTTTTGTTGAGCGTCCCCTACAGTGTTTCTGTTGTTATGAGTTTGGTCATGGGAAAAGGAACTGCAACAACCGTTCCCGGTGTGGTAATTGTTCTGCTCTTGACTCACATCTTACTTCTGAGTGTCGGTCAGAGAGTTACTGCTTTTACTGCAGAGATTCTCACCCCTTGCGTTCTCGCCAATGTAAGATGTACCTACTTGAGCAGGATATCCTCCACTTGGCTAATACTCAATTCATTAGCATAGGTAGTGCCAGACGGCAACTCAACTTCAGGCGACAGAAGGATGGTGGTGTGAAGACATACGCCTCCTCCCTTCGCCCTAAATTGGTTGCAGCACCCTCTCTACCCTCTCAAGAGGCAGCTGCTTCTTGCTCTAGTGAGAACGTTTCTAAGGTTACTCTACATAATAGTTTCTCTGTCTTGGAAACTTTATCAGACACTCATTCTGGTGACCCTTCAACTGATGACAATTTAGCTAAAGGTGTCCATGTGGTAGAGGTTCACGCTGCCACACGCTCTCCCAAAAGGAAACTTAAGTCACCTAAGCTGCCACAGAGACGCCTTCGTGGTTCCTCTGAGGCACTTGACTCTATAGATGTTCCACCTTGTGAGGCAACCATCTGTGTGGACTCATCCATAGTTTCCTCTCAATTTCACCAGAAGCGTTCTCGTGGCTCTGATGAATCTCTTGATTCAACAGAAGTTCCTCCTCGCAAGATTCCTTCGGGATCATCAGAGGGGCGTGAAGTTAATGTGGATGCCACGGATGTTGTGACTTCAAAAGATTCACTTTCTCTTCCGCTTGAGCAGCGGAGTGATTCTACCACCTGTATTATGGATGTTGATGTATCTGCCTGTGTCAGTGATACCACTGCTGTACAGGACAGAACCAATGTAATTGTTTCAAAGAATATCCCATCTCATATACCTTCATCTTCTTCTAACATATCAGATGCTTCAGGGACTCGTCTACGGGTCCCAATTACTGCCCCAAGTACTACTCCTCGGGTTCGCTCTTCTTCTAGTGGCCCAGGATTAGACAAATCTTATTGTTTGAATAAACCCTCAGGTCGAGGTGGTAGTGGGAAGTACCTCCGTGAGGCTTCCCAAAAATCAGTACTAAAGTAACACCGTTCAAGGTCCTTCAGTGGAATAGCCGTGGCTTGCGTGCTTCTTGGGAGGAACTGCGCGTTCTTCTCTCTAGCTTCTCTCCTGCATGTGTTTCTCTCCAAGAGACAATGCTTGGGGACTACATTCCTGCCAGTCCTCCAGCATACTCAGCATTTTATTCCAATTCATTTGAAGGGCAGGGTCATCATGGTGGCTCTGCCATCCTAGTTCGCCGAGATATTCCATGCACGAGCCTGGAGCTTGACACTCCGCTCCAGGCTGTTGCAGTTAAGTTTTTTATGGACCGCCCGTACACTGTATGCAGTCTATACCTTCCTCCCAGTGTTACAGTTGAGAGGGGTGATCTCAACCATCTTGTACGGGACCTTCCATCTCCCTTTATTTTATTGGGTGATTTTAATGGTCGTCATCCTCTGTGGGGTGACAGTTCGGTCAACCCCAGGGGTGTTTTATTGGCTTCTTTTATTGAGGATGAGGGATTAGGGGTTTTAAATACGGGAGATGTGACACATTTTAATAGCCCTACTGGGACTTTTACCGCTATTGACATTTCCCTTTGCTCACCCAGTGCTCTGTTGGATTTTACTTGGAGAGTGTTGCCTGACTTATATGGCAATGACCATTTCCCTATACTTTTAGAAGGTAACAGGTACGAACCACAGTCTCGTCTTCCTAGGTGGAAATTAGAGAAGGCTGACTGGCAGTTTTTTAGAGAGCTAACTTCTTCGGTCTCTTCAGTAGCCGATTTCGGTATCTCTGACGAGGCTGTAACATATTTCACTGATATGCTCCACTCTGCTGCTCTCAACTCTATCCCTAGAACTTCTGGCTACTTTCCCAAACGTCCTGTTCCTTGGTGGTCACCAGTCTGCACCACTGCTGTGCGGGAGAAGCGCGCTGCTTTCTCTCGCCTTCGTCGCAATCGTGGGGACCCAACTCTTTTAGAGGACTTCTGACGGGCAAGGGCTCGGGCTAGACGAGTTTTAAAAGAGGCCCGACGTGCATCTTGGAAGGCCTATGTGTCTTCAATTAATACTAAAACTCCACTCACCCATGTTATCAGGAGAGTCCGTAAGATGGCGGGGAAGTTTTCTCCTAGTTCTCCACCTGTACTTAAGGTCAATGGAATTAAGATCATGGATGGTTTGACAGTGGCCAATACCATGGCGGAGGCTTTTGCAAAGGTCTCCAGCCGTGACTCTCGACCTCTGGCTGTCAGGCATGAGTTAAGAGCCAAGGAGCGTACAGTCCTGGATTTCACAGGGAACGAGAATGAAAGTTATAACCATATATTCTCCCTGAGAGACCTGCATTCTGCTCTCTCTCTCTGCGGCGACACTTCTCCTGGGCCAGACAACATCCCATATGCAATGTTACGACACTTGGGTGAGGAAGCGATCTCATTTCTTTTAGCTGTATATAACAGAATCTGGCTGGAGGGTGTCTTCCCTTCTGGGTGGAGGGTTGCTACCATCCTTCCTTTTCTCAAGCCGGGCAAGGACTCTGGTGTTGCCCTCAATTATCGACCAATTGCCTTGACCTCCTGTCTCTGTAAACTATTTGAAAAGATGGTGAATGTCAGACTGGTATACTTCTTGGAACGGGGTGATTTTCTGTCTCCGTCCCAGTCTGGCTTTCGTAAATACCGTTCCACTACAGATGCTCTGGTCAGGTTGGAAGCTGCTGCATGTGAGGCTTTTGCACGACATCAACACCTTGTCTGTGTATTCTTTGATTTAGAGAAAGCCTATGACACTACATGGCAATATGGCATCCTGCAGCAACTCCATTTATATGGCCTGCGGGGTCGCCTTCCACGCTTTCTTAAGTAGTTTCTCAGTGGTCGCAGTTTTTCTGTGAGGGTTGGTACAACCCACTCAGCATCTGTTGCACAGGAGGAGGGCGTCCCCCAGGGAAGCGTCCTCAGTGTCACATTGTTTGCAGTAGCAATTAATGCCATTGCCTCATCCCTTCCAGACGGTATAGCTAACTCGATGTACGTTGACGACCTAGCAGTCTGGTTTGCTGCTTCCCGTATGTCAGTGGCGGAGCGGCGCATGCAGCTTGCCCTTGACAGGGTGTCACGTTGGACTGATTCTCATGGGTTTCGATTTTCTCCTTCCAAGACAGTTGCTATGCACTTCTGCCGCATCCGAGGCATCCACCCGGATTCAGACTTATTCATGTATGGTCATCGGATACGATGTGTCGAGGAGACTCGCTTTTTGGGTCTCCTTTTTGACAAACGTTTGACTTGGGTTCCCCACTTACGTACACTTAAGGTTTCTTGCCTCAAGGCTCTTAACCTGTTGAGGGTCCTGAGCCATACATCCTGGGGGGCTGATCGGGCCACCCTCCTCCGCCTATACCATGTTGTTATTAGGTCAAAACTCGACTATGGGTGTGAGGTGTACTCTTCTGCCACCGATGCCCGTCTCAGTGTTTTAGACCCTGTTCATCATGCTGGAGTACGTCTGGTGACCGGAGCCTTCAGGTCGTCCCCAATCCCCAGTCTCCTGGTGGACGCTAATGAGCCACCTCTTGATCTCCGTCGCCAGTCCTTGATGGTTCGTTGTTGGCATCGATTACATCGACTTCCTGACACCCTACCTTGCTTGGCGGTGTCATCTGATATCATGTCTCAGTACTACCTTTTACATTCTCGTGCACCATGGCCCTTTGGCTTCCGGGTCAGAAAGGCTATGGAGGAGATGGGCATAGATGACTTTCAGATTTGTCCTGTGAGGGTCCCCAGGGTGGCTCCATGGCTTCTTCCAGAAGTTTTCCCCTGCACCTGCTTTACAGACAAGAAGGAATTTCTTCCTCCTCCAGTAGCTCGTTCCCTCTTTTTAGAACATGCCTTCACTCACAGGGAATCCCTCCCTGTGTACACTGATGGGTCAAAGTCTGATGCTGGAGTTGGCTTTGGAGTTGTCTTTCCTGACTTTTGCCGTGGAGGCAGGCTCCCTTCTGTCATGTCTATTTTTACTGCTGAGCTCTCGGCCATTTTATATGCCCTCCAAGTGATTTTTACTCTCCCTCAGCCTTCGTTTACTATTTTTAGCGATTCCTGTAGTGCCTTGCAGGCCTTGTGCAATTTTAACTCTTCCAATCCCCTGGTGTTGGCCATTCTTGAGTGGCTTGTCCTCCTGGGTCGTCGTGGCCACAAAGTCACCTTTTGTTGGGTCCCGGCCCATGTGGGTGTTGATGGGAATGAGCGGGCTGACGCCCTGGCAAAGGCTGTGGTCTCCAATTCCCGGCCTCCTGCCAGGCATCATCCTGTTCCTGCAGTGGACCTTCGACCCTACATAGATGCTACCGTTCGTTCCTGCTGGCAGGACAGATGGGACGCCATCGGGGCTAACAAGCTCCGTGACATCCGCCAGCGCCTTGGATTGTGGAGCTACAGTGGCCTGTCCCGCCGGTGGGAGACGGCTCTTGTCCGTCTCCGCATTGGCCACACATTATTGACTCATGGCTTTTTAATGGAGAGGGCTCACCCTCCCTACTGTGATGATTGTCTGGTCCCTTTGACAGTACGGCATCTTATTGTCGAGTGTCCCAGCCTTGGGGACCTTCGTCGTAGGCACCTCTCCGAGTACCGGAAGGGTGACGGTTCTTACAGTCTCTTCCAGGTGCTCGGGGAGGAGGCTTGTTGTGTTGGAGGGAACACCCTCTCCTATGTGGAGGAGGCTGGCCTTCTCCACAAATTGTGAATTTTATTGTATTTATGGCTATTAATTTTTAGGTAGTTAAAGTTTAATGTTTCTTTCGTTAATATTTCAATTCTTGTATATATCTAACTTAAATAGGTTATTTCATTAATATATGATCTTTTGGAAGACGTGGGTTTTATTCATGCTGCTTCTCCCTTTTGAGGTAGTGAAAATTATTTAATTTTTGTACATATTTTATTAATGATGTAGATGACATTTATATGTTGGGCGGTATATGACCATTGTTGTTGCGCTGCCAGATGCCTAATGGCATCAATAAATCAATCAATCAATCAATCACGTGCTCCACCGATCCACCCCACGCGTTTACGCCAAAGCAAGGTATTTGTTTACACAAATATTGTACACTATTCCCTCCCTATTATTTATTGTTTCTCCAATCCCCCAGTGTTCTTCCCCCTCCACCACTCTTAACGTAGTTGCCCCCTTTTCACTTCCGTTTCCCCTGCCTACTAACCCCTACCTTCCTTCCTTACCCTACCACGTGCCCTTTTTCTTACCCTACCACACCCCTCTACCCTGCCCTTTTCCCTCCTTCCCCAACACCATCCTCATTCCCCTCCTACTTCCTACTAATCCCTGTCGCGCCCCTGTCGTGCTCGCCCTCCACTTACCCGACACACACGACCCACACACCTGCCCCCAGTGACTACTACCCCCCGTGCTATGCATAATTAGTGTGGATCTACGCATACTGCCTCCACCTACACCACAACGCCACTTGTACTTTCATTCTTTTTCACACTTTCGTTATGGCGACCCCAACCGACACACATCCTTCACCAGACATGTCCCTCCCACACGCCTCTGCCTCTCCTCCACACGCCACTGCTCAAGCCGCTAATCTTCCCATACCTTACACTCCTTCCTTTAACTATGACGTACACGAGTGGTTTCTCAACCTGGAGGCAGTATGGCATTGCCAAAACCTCACACAGTACCAGCGCTATCAAGCAATCATTCGTGCCCTTCCACACGAGGGTATTTTTCGTCTGTGTAACCACTCCTCTCGACCTTCAACCAGACCACTTTACAGTATATGACGAGTTGAAGGCCACCATCATCTCGACCCACAGCATGACGACACAACAATACCTCAGGGCGCTGGATGAAGTGCAGCTGGACAGGCGCCGCCCCTCCGAAGCGTTGCGACTCATGCAACAATTAAATGAGAAAGCCGCCTCGCCCTTCAACGACGACATTCTATGGACCAGACACTCCAAGCTTCTGCCAATTATTATCCAGCTGCATCTCCAGGCACTACCTAAACCTCTCCCTCAGAGAATAAGGCAAGCAGGCGGACGACTTGATGTCCACCTATGCAGACGGTGCCCACTATGTACTCACTCAACACACCACCGCCAACATCGCCACGCCACCCACACCTATCACCGGGCCGTCACCTCTACCTCACGCTCAACTACAACCGGCGATACCGCCATCACAACCTACCCAACCACCTCCTCAACAACCTCAGGTAACCCCTACACACCATCCCCAATATACCACACCATTACACTATCACCAATACATACAAACTCATCCACAACACCCCAAACCCACACCACAAGTTCACACCACCCAGCCACCAACACAACCACACCTTACACCAAAACAACTCGCCTCCTTATTCCAATATATATATATGTGCAACGAAAACATCGACACGAGCTATGCACCACGCCCTCATCACCTCCAGCAATGGACTCCACTGGCCCGCCAACTGCCTCCTACTACTTACAATACACCATCAATGCCACCACAACCACACCACCAACACCAATGGACGACACCAGCGCGTCAACTTTCACCAGCAATCCTACATACACCCACGAACACACCACATTGCATAACCCTGACTTCTGCACTTACCACCAGAGGTTCGTCCATGTGGCACGCAATTGCCCCCCCCCCCTCCAACTGGGGTGCCTCCGCCAATCGCTGCTCTGCCAGACTTTCTCAGTGAAATGAGTAAGGCGGTGGCAAAGACAATGCCCTCCACGCCACCGCCTACTCAACGACACCCAACTCAGGGCTACGCATCAACACACCTACCAACTACAACACGGCTGCAACCCTCACAACTGCTACACTACCTATGGCCCAGCAACACCCCAGCATTCCTGCACAATCTCTTCATCCCACCGCCCACACTCTCCTGTGGATGGAGGACCTTGAATCGGGTGACAACTTCCTCGTCGACTCTGGCTCAGAGGTTAGTGTGGTGCCCCTGATAGCTAAAGAGAGAGAGTGCCAGGGTGCCACGGCATATGACCTCTTGGTTGCCAATAAATCACCTATCGCTACGTTCGGTACGAGAAGCAGGGGCGTCACCCTACTCCGTCAGGAGTACGTAGTGTGGCCCTTCATCGTGGCGGACGTGCAGGCCCCCATCCTGGGTCTTGACTGCACAAGATCTCATCGAAGCCAAAAGACAACACCTCATACACCAACCTTCAGGAGCCATCATTCATGCCAAACATTGTAGACACCCTACACCTTCCATCACACACATAACACACTCCAACTCATACGAACATATACAAGAATTTCCTCTACGCAGCTTGTGCATGACCCAGATATCTGGCACACCATCACCACATCAGGCCCCCCTGTCTTCGCCAAACCCCGGAGGATGCCCCCTGAGAGACTGGAGGCAGCCAAGAGAGAATTTCAGGTGATGTTGCAGCAGGGCGTGGCAAGACCGTCTGACTGTGATTGGGCTTCGCCCCTTCATATGGTGCCCAAGCAGCAGGAAGGCGAATGGAGGGCATGCGGGGACTACAGAGCCTTAAACGCTGCCTCCATTCCTGATAGATACCCAATACCGCACATCCTGGATTTTCACTCCAAGCTCCAGGGATGTGCTGTGTTCTCTAAAATTGACCTTGTTCGTGCATTCCACCAAATCCCTGTAGCGGAAGAAGACTACAATCACTACCCGTTTTGGCCTGTTCGTATTTCTTTCGATAAACTTTGGGTTACATAATGCTGCCCAGACATTCCAGAGATTCATGGACAACGTGCTGCGTGGGCTAGATTACATCGTTGTCTACATCGATGATATCCTCGTCGCCTCACGCACTCACTACAAGTACAAGCAGCACCTGAGGGAACTGTTCGACCGCCTGCAGCAGTACAGCCTCAAAATACACCCCTCCAATACTGAATGTTGGGATACAGAAACCCATCGCTTTCTACAATAAGCGCCTGGAACCACCACAGCGGAAGTACAGTGCCTTTGACAAGGAACTAGTTGCTATCTACGACTCTGTCAAACATTTCCGGGGCTTCTTGGAAGGGAGGAATTTCCACATCCATACAGATCACAAGCCCCTCACAACAGCGATGCAACAACTAGGGACAAACTGGTCTCCTAGGGTATCACGTCACCTCGCATTCATCTCAGAATTCACCACGGATATCAGGCACGTTAAAGGTGAGGATAATGCCGTGGCTGACGCCCTTTCCAGGTCCCCTCTTGTTATTCCCAGTATTGCCTCTATCCAACAGATGCCGCTCCTTTATTTTCCAGCCATTGCAGCTGCACAGGCGTCAGACGAGCACCTCAACGAACTCCTTACTAGTGACACAGGCCTGCGGCTAGAACACATACCGGCACCTGACGGCGTCACGAAACTCTGGTGTGACACCTCGTGCGCTATTCCTCGGCCATATATCCCTGCTCCCTTCAGGTACAAATTATGTAACCACTTTCACTCCTTGAACTACCCAGGTGTCGCAGGTACTCTCCATCTCATCAACCGGAGAGCAGTATGGACTGGTATGAGGAAACAAATCAACATCAATAGTCAGTGATATCACGCTTAACTGGCAACTATCCCACCCAGCCCCATTATGAAAGTTGCTGTTAGGCCTGATAATACTGACTATTGATATCTGTGATTAAACATTCACTTGAATTATCAGTACCATCCATAACACACTAGAAGGATGTAATCTGCAATAATATGTTCGATTCCCTGCTCTTTTCTGACCATGGCTTCAGCCAACAGGGGGGATACCAATTGCTACACGCGACTGTACAATGTAGTTAATCATATATTATTTTATTTATTCATGCATCAAAAACATAAATAAATATGTGATTGGCCGAAGGGCCACGAGAAGGAGGAAGCGGGGCTCAAGGTGACTAAAATGTATCACAAAACGGGAATATGTGGGGAGGACATGAAACCAGCTTTCAGAAATTAGTCCTCATTTTTCCCAATCTAGAATAAAAGTTATTCTAGAGATATGCAAAAACATGCTTTACCTACTTCAGTAACTATGCTTGATTTATGCTGCGATGTATTGTAGATTCTAGAGTTACACGCCAGTAGTGAGTCATCAGTGTTGCTATCGTTGAGTACGTTTTTCATTGCTTCGATAAATCCCAGTTGAACAGCGGTTGTATAGTTGTAGTTGTGCATTAAGCAGCTTTCTGGTTTCCCGGTGGAGTTTCTGCAAAATATATATGAAACATCATTGACACAAAGCAATATGAGCGTTTGTAAGCCCCATAATGAAAGATGCTGGAAGTACAGCCATCAAATTATAAACAGTTATGAAACCAGACCAAAATTGGAAAAGACAATATGATAGCCCCCTCAAAAAGGGAATAGCAACTTTTGATATTGCTGGTTTGAGGGAACGCCATATGGCGGAATGCAGAGTGAGTGATAATATATCTAATATTTCTATAGCAAAGGTGTGGAAGCTGCAAAGGTGAACAAAATTATAAAGATTCTATTGTGAATAAAGTACAGAAGAAAAATTTGGGCTCATGGGACTCATGGTGTTGGTGATTAAGACATTCAGTCTTGTTACATCAACACATCGTCCCTCAGCCTATAAGGGTGCAATCCTTGCTCTTACTGCCGGGTACCTACTTACTGCTAGGTGAATAGGGATATAGAGGGCTGCGAAAATTGTCCAGCTATTCCACTGACTCGGGAAGTACAGTAACTCCCAAGATGGTTAAGTACCGTGGAGACTGAAAACTAAGATTCTGAGTAATGGAAGAGACTTGGCAGTTTACTTTGGAAAGTGGTATATTGCCGGAAGAGTTATAAAATGATTTTGAAGAAGAGAATATTGATTTATATAAATACTAAAGTAAGTCAGACTTGCGAGAATTTGTCACTCTCTATTTGGGCGGAATTCATTATTTTGTACTTTACAACAATATCAATACCAAACAGGTATTGGACCTAGCACTGACCCGAAGATCATTCCTACCTCTGTTACACTCATACAAAATTCATCTGCACTGTAACTCTTTCCCCTAACTCTTATGACTATCCAAAATTATTTAAATATTTTACTTCAAAAGTTGAATACCTATTATCTTATTTTCCTTTCTCAAAAAGAAAAACAAAAGAATAAAATACGAGTGTAGGAGATTTCAATGTTCACTAACCCCTCAGATTTCTATATTCCATCACCGATCCGCTGTTCTATCCTCAGCAACCAAGAGCAGCAAATTCTGCACCCTACTTATATTTCAGACCACCTTGCATATCAGCCCAATATTTTGGACATATTTCTAACCTCTTATGTATCTGCTTAGGCTTATGAGCGTTTCTCTCTATTGGGGTCTTACTCCTACAATATTTTTTCTGTGTACGCTCTTGTCGCTTTGGGGTTTGGACCAACCCAGGAGGCGGTGCCCATTACATTACAGTCCCACCAACTGGAAGAATATGAGGCAATATTTTTAAGATGTTCCATGGAATTATGTTTGTTTTAATGGTCTGGGAGCATAGAAACACTCTCTAACCGAGTACATGCACGCTCTTGGTTAGGTTAGGTTAAGGTAGGTCAAATTAGCCAAAATTCTTGATAAGTAAAATGAACTGGGAAAAATCATGAGACTATTTCCAAGATTATTCCATGGTTAGTTTTATCCCTATAACCCACGCGCTATTCTCCATCCAACCACCACGATTTTGGCTCAGCAGTAAAGAGTAAGTATGCTGCATGGATAATGGAGGCATATATTCAATTATTTTTCTCCTTGTATAATACAAACAATTCTTGGTTAATCGCACTTGTTCCACTGCTTTCCACACGACGGAAGCATACAAATGGCAAAGTCGCCTTTATATTAATGCATATTATCCCTTGTGTATTTATGCCTGTAATTATCCCAAAACTGTCCTTCAATTAACCAACAACTTTTAATCCGTGCCTGGTACACTCGGATACCACAGTCCCAAGCCCACCTGAGTCGAAGCCCGAGATCTGAGGCAGGTAGTTTATGGACGACAGCCCACCCAAAGCCTCCATTGGTTCGAAATGTATGCGTAGCCTTGTGATGGTTTGGGTGGGTTGTCGTCCAGAAACTCCCTGCTTCAGATCTCGGGCTTTGACTCAGGTGGGCTAGGGACTGTAGTATCCGAGTGTACAATGAACTATATTTACACTACCTCCTCTTGTGGCTTCTGACAACTTGCCAAAAATTTCTCCAGTAAATTTAAATTTTTCTCTTTTCCTCCTCTCATACCTCCTGATAGTAGTTTTGTTATCACCTTATCTGACAAAGCTAAAGCTAAAACCGTCGTACAAACCTTTGCCTCAAACTCCACGCTGTAAGATTCTTGGATTATTCTGAGACTATTCTCCCACTTTCAGTTTCCTCCTACAATTAAGCCTGCAATTTCAATATCTTGCAATGAAATTCTTTCTGCCCCTTCTGGCCTTAATAAAAGGAAGCAGTATGGTCCAATTGAAAGTCTTTTTGTTGTAGTTAATTCCTAAATACTAATATCGTCCTATCGGACATCATGTGATTTGTACAGTAAGAGCCTGTGTAGTCCTAAATGATGCCAATATTTTTCGTGTTGCTAAAAACACTGTAGTCTTAAGTTAGTCAAACATTAGTTAAATTGATACGTTCTTATAAGTTAGTCAGGTTTCGTCCATTTTGACGAACTAGGTAACTCAGACCTAGTCAAAAGTGTATATATGTCAGAATTTTCCACATTCTGACTAACCTTGGTACAGAAAGGGTAAGAGAACACTGTCAATGGAATGTAAGCATCAAATATATAAGCTTTTAAAATGGGGATTTTTTTTTTTTTTATTAATTGCGCTGTAGCGTCAATCGACAGGCAGCCAATAATACATACAGGTAGGCGGGACCCATGAAAATCCAATGACTACAACCACACACACATATATCAAAAAAACATAATAGAATGAAGCACAAGCATACAGACAAATATTTACATTATGACCTACTTAAATCCACCAAAACGAGGGTGACGTACAAGAAGTTCCTCCAAAACCTGATGGTTCAGCAGGTGTCGACAAACTACATCAAGTGGCAGGCCCCGGGGCAGCAAGTGTCGGACAGTGGGGCAGGCCAGGCAATAGTGCTCTATAGTGTTAGCACGAGGCAATGGTGGCCGGTAGCCAAGCCTCAAACGAGCAGAAACTACATTGTGCCTCCGAACCATGAGGCCTCGACGACGGTAGGAATATTTGTGATGGCAGACATACTCGTAATGGGTGATGGAGATGCTAAAGGGCCTCTCTGCATCCCTGCGTCGCTGTACAGGGAGGAGAGCGGCAGGGCGGACTTTAGAGAGGTAACATGTCAGGGAGAGAGGACGTCCAACACAGATGGCAGGCTTCCTTTGCGAGTCTGTCAACTGTACCATTGTGACGTAAACCTACATGGGATGGCACCCATAAAAATTTGACAGTCAAGTTACTATGACGCAATAAGGCCAAAAACGATAAAATCTGCTAAATAACAGTAGAGTGTGTGGGCTGAATACTAGAGAGGGAATGAAGGGCAGGTTTGGAGTCACAAAAAATGGCAGCATTCACTCCACGTTGACAAACAAGACTAACAGCATCCAGAATGTCATACAGTTCACACAATGTTGAGCTAGAGTGGTTACAGAGACGACGGCCAACCCAGCCCCCTGGAGGTGACTCCATGTCAGGTGAGAAGCCGGCACAACCTGCTGTATCATCCACTTGCAATGAGCCATCAGTGTAGAGGCAGTATGGATCTGTGATGGAGGACGTCACTGTTTCTATGTGTTCCAGAGCCAACTGCCGCTGTAGAGAAGGCAGTTCCGACTTGGAAGTAGGTGTGAAGCTCACATCAGGTGTTGGTAGCATCCAAGGAAGGGGCCCTGGGGGGACGTCTGCCACCATTATATCTATATTAAGACTACAGAGCATAGAGGAAACAGACCTTATAAGAGTACGTCCAGCATGTACAGTACTGTAGAGGAGGGTAACACCACAGCTTCCCCACTTGAAGCAAAATAAGCCAGAACACCTTCTGACATAACAAACACAAGAGGGCCAACCTCCTTACCTCCAATTTCTCACTGTCATCTCTAAACTCAAGAGAGAGAGGGAGAGAAAGGAGGAGAGAGAGAAAGAGGGAGAGAAAGTAGAAAGAGAGAGAGAGAAGAATTGGGTGGAGCTTAGACAAGAACTCCACCCCTTTCAAGAAGGTAATAATAATATCTGAATAGACTTGGCATCTTCCAATAGAGAATGTATATAAGCAGTGAAGTTGAACTAATATGTAGGATTTCCTAAACTGACTCCCAGGGCTATAACCTGTCTCCATAAGAGAGAGACACAGGCATATAAGACAAGGCATTAAATATAATTCCCTGTATAGAGATAAGTATGTATAAATAAATTAAGCCTAAAGAAACTTGTGCAGTCACTTTACCTAAGAACACCACAACGCCAAGCTCGCTACCTAATACCACAACAACCACAACAACAACCACAACTACTACGACTACACTTCGGCCTAAGGTACTGTATCAGATCCTGAACGAGTTAAAGCCTTAGAGGACTGGTACAAGCAGGCAGTGTGGGAGGGACCGTGTAGTTTGGTCTAAGAGAAGTCCTGACTAACAGAGAGTAATGGGGTGAAAGATGTGGGAAATGGAGGCACTTGACAGTGAAGCAAGTAACACTAGAATAAATTCTCTCCACTAACACTGGCCGAGCTTGAGGAAGGCGGCAGGTGAATATTCTGCTCTTATCTGGGGAGACAATAATGCCACAGTGAGAGGAGGCCACAGAGAAGGAGTCAAGAAACCGCTGGAAATCCCTTGGTGACATAGAATGAACACAGATATCATCAGCATAGCACGTAATTGTAGTTCCAGGTATATCAGGGAGAGAAGTGAGCAGGAGATGCATCAGAATATTAAATAACAATGGGCTGAGAACACCCCCTTGAGGCGTACCAAGATGAAAACTGCGCAAAGGTCTGAGCGCACCACTGAAAAACACACGGGAGGTCCTGTTACTCAGGTAGCCCCGAATCCACCATAATATATTACCCTTTATCCCAAAGTCAACCAGTTGATCCAAAATGACGTTTCTATTAGCAACATCGAAGGCACTTCGAAGGTCAATGAAGGCCACCACACTGTCCCTGTTAAGACGAGAGTACAAGTCGACAAGGCAGTGGTGTGTACTCCGCTGGGGAAGGAAACCAAACAGCCATGGAGAAAGGCGATCCTGCAGTCTGTACATGAGACGATTGAGTAAGATTCTCTCCATAACCTTACAAAACAGGAAGTCAGGGAAATAGGCCTGAACTTCGCAGTGCCGGGCTTTGGGATGGGTATTATTGTTCTGCTGGTCCAGGCTCGTGGTACACAACCATCACGAAGACAAAGATTGTACAGTCGAAGTAGAGGGTTCCCAGGAACTTGTTGAAGTAGGCGCAGCACAGCATAAGTAATACCATCATCACCAGGGAAGAAGCTCTACCCCGAGAGAGAGCACGTCGCAACTCCTCCTCAGTTATCTCCTCTGCATCATCGTCATCATCTTGCAACAAAGCAGACATTAGACGTAGCCGATGGACAGCAGCACGGGAAGTGAGTGCATCTTGTATGTGGATGGGTAGACTGGCTGGGGTAGATTGTTCTGACCAGGCATCGACAAGTTGTTGGGCATAGTCGACGGGAGTGTGATGACGAGCAGTGGCCGGTGTCTTTTTAATAATCCGACGGATGAGGTGCCACATAGAAGCCACACTTGTTTGCTGGTTGATGCTGTCCGTGAACCGCTGCCAAGACTCAGTGTTAGCACACTCCTGCAGGGCAACTAAAGCATCCCTAGACATCTCGTAACGATGGAGCAGGTCAGGGGTTGGGTTGACTTGAAACAATAGGCCATCACGTTCAGCCTCCTCCTTTGCCTCCTGTATACGTGCATCCAGCGTCCAGGAGTGGGCAGTATGGCGATGCTGGAGGTGTGGCCGGGAGGCGTATAGCCTATAAAAGTCATGAGTAGCAGATACAAGATTAGAGTACAACTGTTCAGCTGATGATATGTCAAATGTAGGGAATACATGGGCCATGAATAAGATGTAAGTCGGGCAATATTTAGGGGGCACAGCAATACGCAAACGAGTGACTGAAGCACTTGACCCAGCAGTTAGAGAATAATGAAACCGAAGAGTGATGTGATCAGAGAATAAGTCTGGCACGGAGGAGCACAGGACCTGAGATGCTATCAGGCCAGACGAGAGAATGTAATCCAGAGTACCTCCCCGGCAATGAGTGGCACCGCCAGTGTCCCAGCATGTCAGATGATGCTTGAGGATGTATGAAAGGAGACGAACACCATTACGATTAATAGAGCCAGAACCATCACCCAAATCAGAATGCCGAGCATTAAAATCTCCCATATACACCATACCACGCACTGTTGGAGAAGGAAGAGCCTCAAGAGTGAGTCTAGCTGGGGCAGAATAGACATTACATAGTTGTAGTATTCCATTCCCAGGTAGAACCTCAAATAGCTGAAAGGTCAGGATCAGTGGAGGTACGGAGAAGTCGATGTGGCAAGGAGCTATGTATGTAAGTCAGGAGACCATTCCTTACCAGATGAACATATGGCACATAACCTGAGAGAGGAGGAGCTTGCCCAGCAGCGAGAGGCCGTCCTGGAAATGCTTCCTGGAGAAAAATAACACTGGGATGATGACGAAAAACATAGGCCTTGAGTTGAGTGAGCTTAGCATAACTGGTGATACCACATACATTCCAGGAGATGACATCCAGCCAGCAATCACTAGCGAACTCTGTATTTGGAGGTAGAAGTCCGGTGAGTGGGGGCAGATGAGCGACCTGGAGAAGAAGATGGACCAGGAGCAGGGACTGACTGGAAAAGCTTTTCAAGGCGAGATGCAACAGTATTCATCTTTTCGGTAAGGGTAGTGACCAAGGTGGAGAGTTTGGAGTCATTGGCAGCCTGCGCGGCAACCAGCCCATCAATCCTGGCTTCAAGGGCAGAAAAGCAGTTCTCGAGGGCCGTCGAGTACATCCATGCTACACATTAACCCCTGTCTGAAGGCATCGTGGACACTTTCATCGAGACGTATCCTCAGGAGGTGAAGGCTCAGAGGTGGAGGCAGCAGGACGTGATGGTTCACCCCTGACAGGACACGTCTTGGAAACATGGTCAATGGCACACCATGCACACTTCGGCCTGGCAGAACAGTACCGGGAGATATGCCCAACTCCCCAGCACCTGTAGCACCAAGGCTGGTCATTATGAAGTTTCCTCACCTCACACAGTGGAAGACAGGTGGATCGGGTTGACTCCAGACAACAACAATATGGCTAATAGGGGAACCGTCTTGGAAAAAACGACGGGCAAAGTACACACCAGGGTATCCCTTAGAAAGTTTCGGGTCAACATCAATAGGAAAACGGGTAAGGATGTAGCTGGGGAACTTACGAGGCCTCTCGGGTGAGTCTTCAAGAATGAGAGGCAGAGACAAAAATTCACCAGCCTTCACTCTATCAATGATGTCCTGATGCTTCCTAGAGATGTAGACAAACCGGGAGGTGACAGCAGCCATCTTCACTTCAGCCAGTTCACGCTGCAGCTGGAAGGCCCTGTTGACATCAGACAACCAACGCAGCTTTGTGTCCGTAGATGGGTTTCCAGAGAAGGAGAGCTTGACATAGGCATTTCTTGGAGCAAAAGCAGGAAGGTTGGACGAGGGCAAGGAGTTGGTATACAAGGAAGAAACACCACGTTGAGGCAGAGAAGGTACGTCATGCACAGCTGAAGCACCCTTGGCAGTCTTGGCAGCCGGAGGCAAACAGTCCACACCATCGGAATCCTGCAATGAGTCAGACGAGGCATCAACGGGTCGCTTGGTAGAGGTTGAGGAGGTGGAAGGTTGCAACCTAAGCTGCGGAGTGACCGAGGAGAAAGGGGGAAGGTTACGAGAAGGCAGCTCAGGCCAGTGATCCTCGATAGGAGACTCATCCTCTTCCGACATGGCCAAGTCAGCCTCTAGGCAGGAAGCCACATCCGAATCCGCGCTCTCCATCTGGCCAGGCAAGGCCTAGATGGGAAGCAAACAACAACACGAACAGCTGAACACTCAATCAGCCAAGGACACACACACACAGACAATCACAACAATACAATACACAGAATCACAACAGACAAACAACACCAGCAACACCACAGAAACAACGACACACAAACAAGAATGCACAAACAATACAAACAACAACACACAAGGAAGAGTGTAAAAGCAACACAAAACAAGAATTCAGGCAGAGCGCCAGGAGAACGTCTTCACACCAACAAGGTTGGGGCGAGACTCTAGACGACATCTTATTTATACACGTCACTATCAGGAGAGTGCAGCTACATCGTCACTCACAGCATCCTGAAATATGGTCGGGCATCTTCTATGTTATTAATTGGTGACGACG
Organism: Petrolisthes cinctipes; assembly: GCA_033782935.1. Classification (NCBI taxonomy): domain Eukaryota; kingdom Metazoa; phylum Arthropoda; class Malacostraca; order Decapoda; family Porcellanidae; genus Petrolisthes; species Petrolisthes cinctipes. Next base: position 102,946 of record JAWQEG010001723.1, read on the forward strand.
TTGGGGGTAATTTCTTAACTTGTCAGCGTAGCCAGGATACTTAAAGAATAGCAAGAAAAAACCCAAGCGTTTGTCGTGGACTTGAACCTTGGTCCATGATACTTGTAGTCCGTCAATTTATCCACTCTGCCACCGCCTCCCCTAAAATTACAAGCAACTCGCCTGTAATTGCATACTACCCTAATTGTGTCTATTATTGTTTTGGTTACATGATTCATAAGTCTGTTTTCTTTCTAAGGATTGGCATTGCAAATTCCTCTTTTGCGTCATGCAAGGGCAATTTGCAGTAGTTGTTTTACTAGCCATTGGTTGGCTTGCCACTTCCAAGAACAAAATGAACCGTCGGCGATTGACGGAGCCACTTCACCACCTGCAGCACCTCAAGTTCCATAGGTGTAGCTGGAGATACCATGAATACATGCAACCAGCCTCATATGCTACCGAAGTTTAAACTTTCATAGAACAAGGGTGGGATCTTCAAAACTTCGTAAGTTGGTGGCGCTACGATCACCTTTACTCTCTCGTAGCCGCCATATTTGATCGTGGCTTACAAAGATCATAAGTTGCTATCTCCAAAGCTTCGTAACCTCCTTCGTAGCTCACGATGATAGCTTCGTAGCGAGCGTAATATCACGCCAATCACTAGTATAATATTGTATATAGATTTTTGGTTAGGTTAGGTTTGGCTAGTTTAGTTTAAGATAGGTTAGGTTACGTACTGTAAATCATGAACAGCATGATACAAAAAGTTTACTGGTAGCTGGTTGTCATGAAAATAAATCAAAGACATTGACTGGGAGGACATTTTATTCTTTTAACTTCTACTGTCACTGTTTTATTTCCTTTACACCTACCTACAGTAGTTTCTATGATAATCTCAAAATCTGTACAGTTGACTGCCATTACTAAGTAACAGGCAGAAATATACCATATGTAGTGAAATCTGGCAAGTGCAATATAATAACTAAGACTTCAAACATTTTTATTGAAAGACAGATCAAGGAAATAAAATATATAAGCATTATTTATATTATGGATTCGGCTGTTGGCATGGGCACACATGGGTTGAAGGATGGGGGGAATGTCCATTGCCTGATTTAGATACAGTGCCATTTTAATACGATAACCAGGTATTGTAATTTACTCTGCTTGGTTCTGCTTTGTTATTGAATTATGTACCATTTTTCGTTATATTTCAGGTGGTGACACTAGTGACACAAAGACATTCACCCACATAGAAGAGGCTATGGCTCAAGTCATTAAAGAAGTGCAAGTGTCGGGTATTTCTGTGGACTCCAAGACCCAGGCAGTATGTACAGTATATAACAGTAAAAAATATCCTGCTGTTCATCTAGGCTAGTAATATGGAAATCTTCCCTCAGTGGCACTAGTGAAATAATTACATTGAGAGTTTATATATATAAAACATACATTTTGAACAGCATTACCTCTCAATTCCATTCAAAGTTAAACAGTGCAAATCATAAGGCCTTAGTCCTAGGAACAAATATACAAGATGTTCTCATATATCCATACCTTCAGTAAATACGGTACATGTACTGTGATGACCCAAAATACAGGAGTCAAGTACATAGTAATTTTTTACATTTTGTGTATCATATAAATAACTCCTGTTAGCAGTTCATGTAGTCGTAAAAATTGAAGCCATGTTAATCAAAACTAAATTTGTGATGCTTTGTTGGATTCCATATGTATCATATGAGTACTTTAACCAAGTAAAAATTGCAGTACTGCTGCTGTACTTATATGTATGACTAATTATATACTGCTTTCTTTAAGAGTGACTTTACAATTTTAATTCATAACGATAATCCTTAATATTTCTCTAAAATTATATGAAAGTTGCTAATTTTCATAATTTCTCAGCTGCTGAAGAAGACTTGGATGAAGGTGATGTGGATGACCCAGGACTGCCATCAAGGGCCCCTTCACCTAGACCTGGGCCAAGTTGGCAGGACTTCGGGCCAGTTACAGTGGAAGACTGTGAGGTTTTGACTGGCGACAGCTTGCCGAAGCTGGTAGAACCTACCACCAAGTGAGGAGCATTCGTACCACAGCTCTGTAGCCTCAAGTCGCCCTTCCTCTAGGTCAGCTGGAGGTGTGACAGCTCATCTGGAAGCTACGCTAGCTCCAGATATACTAGTTGTCCATAAGACTATAAGGGATATTTTGATGGATCTTGCAGAAAATATAGCCAAAATATCAGCTAGAAACTTGGGTGAACATTAAAAAGGCTATCGAGAAAAGGTGATTTGTTTTCAAGTGTGTTTTGTTGTGTGTGTGTGATTTTTTTTTTTTTTTTTATGATAAGTGTGATTTAAGTTGTGTTATGTTTTGTGACAGAGTTATTAGTGTGCAAGTATGGTTTTAGTTGTGTGGTTTGTGTGTAGGTTTCAATCTAAAGTATTGTTAACTTCTGCTTATGTTTTATAAGAAATTACATTATTTATTTTCATTATATAATTTATCTTTCAAATATAGCTTTTAACATTCACATTTCATGTTAGATTTATTATTCTTTGAGTAAAATCAACTTTTTTTTCATGCATTCTTATCGTTGGCTAATAATATTAATGAAGGTAAGAGTACTTGAATCATTATTAATGTCTTAGTTTCATTTACATATCAAGGTTCGAAGATTAACTATAAGGATATACTTATGCCGTACTGTGGCTTTAATCTTATTGTATTTTAATATTTTCTTTGCCATATCTGTGATATGTCCAAGCAATGTGAAGAGTGCCAAACAAGTACCGTAGTAATTACGGAATTGGTGTTTTTTGTTTTCAGTCATTGTTGGAAAGTACATGAGTTCAAACAGCTTTCCAATATCATAAATTTGCAGGTTTTTATTCAGGTATATATAATGTAATGAACTGTGATAATGCAGGAAACTAATAGTACAAATAGCTAGGGAGGTATTGTGGTGCCTCTAAACCACCACAACGACAGTTCACATATACTAAACCACCACGACGACAATTCACACACACTCAACCACCACAACACACTAAAATACCACAACGGCAATTCACAGGTTTCACGCGTGAGCATCAGTTAGTTCATTCAAAGTCTTGTGAAACCAACCAGGCTAGTGAAGCTTCGACTCAAAAGTATATAAGCGCTGGAAATCTGGAAAAAGGCAGAGAGCAACACACACCACCACTACAACCGGTCCTCTCTCTCGACCGACCCCCAAGTCGTCCTCCTGAACACCGGCCAGGTCCACTAGACAAGCCTCCTTGCCATTGTGGAAAGTTCAGTCGTTCTACGTCCCTCTAATTCTCCAGTGACTTTATATAAGTACATTACCTCTTGGGAATAAATTATGGTGGTGGTGAATCGTGAATAAACTAAAAAAAATTAATGTGTCGCTGTTCTTAACCCAGTGGGCACTACAGTATCATGGATTTCTGTAAACTTTACAGGTGTCACATGTAAATAAAATGTAGGGTTTTTTATAGTCTATAATTAAAACAACAAGAAAAACCAATACAAGTCACATATTTGTTATATGCTGTTGAAAAGCATTTATTTTAGAAAAATAGAAGTCTTATGTAATATGAAAACAGGTGAAAATTATGTATTAAATTATACTGTTCAATAAAATTAATTGAATTGGTAAGAAAGGTTCATGTACGGTACATGTTATTGAGACTTTTACAACATGATAATATTTGCATTAGTTAATTCTGAGACATATTTTTGTCTTTAAATTCGGGAATATGGTCAACCTTTTACACATCTCCAGTATATATCAGTAGGTATATAATTCCAGTTATTTAAATGTTACCAGCTCACACATCACATTAATGTGCTTGTAATATTTTCATTAGAAAGTCAATCAATTATAAAGAAAGTTTATCAACCTTAAGAATATCCACTTCATGCAAAGGACTATGGATTAAAGACTCATACTACATGGATTAAGTTAGGTCTAACTATGCAATGAAGAATTTCTGCTTTGTTTGCAGGTAACTGGAAGCCACTCCTGCAATTAGTAAGTCACCATTATATCCTATTATTCTTAAACACTCCAAAAGTAATGATACACACAAAAAGTATTTGTAACTTTCTATTTCACGGTGCATCAGTTTAAATTGACACTTGCAGCTACATTCTCCTAAGCTGCTAACTGAATCCCCTCCTCTTGTTTATGTTTACCGATAAGTGACAACAACAACAACCATTATGTCGCCTGTGTCAGCCGCGCCAAGTGTAAATAAACTCAAATCTCACTATTTACGGGTTGTTTCTCAACTACGCGACCCTGCTATCAGCCTTAAGAGTGCTTTTCAGTTTTCGTAGCGCTACGAACAAATATGGCGCATAATGGCGGACGGAAACTCCCTTACGAAGCTTTGAAGATACGATCTTAGCGGTTATGAACAACTTACGAACAAATATGACGCTACGAGAATCATAACTGCGGTTACGAAGCTTTGAAGATCCCACCCCAGGGATACACAATATGTTTTGTTGAACCTCTCCAAAAGAGATACCCTATCATCAATGTTTGTGTGAAACTCAACTAAGACTGTCACCTAATTTTCCTTCCTATGGATGAACTGGAATCGGATAGCCTCAACACCATAGTCCAGAAGTCGATGACTGACCTGTTTGTGAGATCCGACCCTATCACCAAGCAGCACAAGCTCATACTTTTGAAGTTATACAATACCGACTCACCTATTCTCTACAGTCGATCCTCGGTCTCAACGAGGTCGAATTGGCAATACGATGCACTGTGAGTGCATCCAAGACTCCCGCTAACACCTCACTGAACATTCATTGTTCACACACGTGTCGTCTGAATAGGCTACAATGATGCAAAAAAGTTCCATACAGTAATTATTGAGTTACTGACAAACCTATTTAGAATGTTTTCATTTATCCCAAGTTTCTGACAAGCACACTCATGGTTAATAATCTTTGACCAGTAAGCTAGCCAATTATAGTCTACTTCGGTGTTTTCTTTTTTATGGCAGTTGCTGATCATAATTAAGGAGCCATACATGAATATAATAATGTGGCATATCATATTTTCTGGAAATAACGTGCAAATTTCACATCATTACTACGCCTTTCCTTGATTGCTGCACTCGTAGACACGTATTTCTCATATCAGTCCAATCCAGTACATGTTTGCAATACCTGTAATACAACTCATTCAACTTCGAAAGTGATAGAGAGAAGGCGAGAGATTATTATTTACTTGAGGGGAATAGCATAGGCGATGATCTGTTCCTGGGTCCAGTTGGCGTCCATCAGTTCGGGAACACGACACCAATGGTCAGGGGTGGCGCCCAGGAACTGATACGCCATAGTAGAGAACGGATTTGAGAATGTACCTGAAGGAGCATAGAACAGTTGATGAGTTTATAAATATTCAGAATATCTTTAGAGAAAAGTCAATAGATAATCACACACATAGATAAATTACACACGATGGTAGGATATATATATATATATATATATATATATATATATATATCCTACCATCGTGTGTAATTTATATACATATACAGGGTTATTCAAAATTCAGAATTGCTTCATATGCTGTAATAACTGCCATCGCCTTTCCGAGAGAGAACAGGGGTTGGTGTGGGGGGGTTTGGGGTTAATTTTGAAGTGTCCGATCGTTCTCTCGCGGAAATGGATTTGGCTTTCATGTCCGTAATTAAACTTTTTTTTTTAGGAAAAATGCATATGGAAACAAAATTATATACAGTGACAGTGTTGTATCCAGTTCCCGTTCAATTGCAGTCTCTGATTGCCTTCCAGGAATGCGATGGGAACGTGGAGGTTGCACTCGTGGAGTGGAAACAACAGGTGGTACGGTGGGGAGAAAATTAATTGCCTCGAGGCAATACAGTGTAGAAATTGTCTCGAGGCTCAGCTATCACAGCGGTAGTTTGGGAACTGCGTGATCCACGCTATAGTACTGTTGCATTTTAGGCTATAGGACGAAAGAAACAAATTCCGCCCAAATCGGCGGTATTGGTGCGAAATTGGTACTAGCTTGAAAAAATTCATAAGATAAAAAGTATTTGCATTTAAGAGCTGATTTTTTTAGGATTTGTGTAGAATATGAATTCCTACACATTGAATGCATGCATGACGTTATGACTTTAATTAAAAATGCCAAAATGTTATTATGAAACGTGATGATGCATGTACAGTCGAGACACTCCACAAGAAGATGATGCACTGTCAGAGGGACCAGACAATCATCACAGTAGGGAGGGAAAGCCCTTTCCATTTAAAACCCATGAGTCAAACGTGAGTGGCCAATTCGGAGACGGGCAAGAGCCGTCTCCCACCAAAGGGACAGGCCGCTGTAGCTCCACAAACCGAGGCGCTGGCTGATGCAGAGCTTGTTACTTCAACGGCGTCCAATCTGTAATGCCAGCAGGAACGAATGGCAGCAACTATAAAGGGTCGAAATTCTAGAGCAGGAACAGGATTATGATTGACAGGAGGCCGAGCACTGAAGGTAACAGCCTTAGCCAGGGCATAAGCCCACTCATTCACATTGACACCCACATGGGCCGGGACCCAACAAAATGTGATTCTGTGGCCACAACGACCCAGAAGAACAAGCCACTTATAGAATGGCCAACACCAGGGGATGGGAAGAATAAAAATTGCCCAAGGCCTGCAAGGCACTACAGGGGACGCTTATAATAGTAAAGGAAGGCTGTGGAAGAGTAAAACTTACTTAGAGGGCATATAGAATGGCCAAGAGGTCGGCAGTAAAATTAGACACTCCAGCTTCAGACTTTGACCCATCGATATATACAAGGAGGGACCCCCTGTGAGATAAAGTATGTTCTAAAAAGAGGGAGTGAGCCACTGGAGGGGGAAGAGATTCCTTCTTGTCTAAAAAGCAAATGCAGGTGTGAACTTCTGGGAGAAGTCATGGAGCCATCCTGGGACTTGCGCAGGACAAATCTGGAACTCATCAATACCCAACTCCTCCATAGCATTCCTGACTCGGAAGCCATGGCGTGCGAGGATATGTGAGGTAATACTGAGACATGATTTCAGATGACACCGCCAAGTAGGGAATGGAGTCAGGAAGTCGATGTAAGCCATGCCAACAACTGGTTTGCACATAAAGGTTACCCCCGAACACGTCACAGAGAACAAGTATGTACGCAATTTTTACACAAAACTTTAATAAAAAAACAACCAAACCCTATAAATTACTGATTTGTAAGGCATAATACAGTATACGTATTTCAGTATAACTATACTTCTGAACTAACCTGGAGTGAGCCTGACATCAATACAAAACACATTACCATGCATACAAATGGGTAGATTTGCATATATACGTGCGTACGGACGCATACAAGGGTTATCGTACATATCCATGCATTCCAAATGCATTTCTCTTTGTCTGGGTAAAGGGAGGAGAGGGAACGGAAGGGATTGGATGGATGGGTGAGTCACACTGGGTCCCGAGAGAGTGGTCTTAGGTGGTGGGTTAGGGTGGATGGAGGGAGGGGGAGTTTAGACTCCACCCACTAGCCAAAACAGCCCAAAGACAGTGTTACTACCCAGAATGGGATAGATCAAGCCCAGGCCTTTCCACTGGTACCAATGAAGTGGCTGAATATAGCCAATGTTGTTTTATATAACCACGCTCGATCGTCGTCCATTGACCTTTAGGGGTTAAGAAAGAGAGTAAGGTGACCCTGCAGGCCATATGCATGGAGTTGCTGCAGGATGCCATATTGCCATGTAGTGTCATAGGGTTTCTCTAAATCGAAGAATACGTAGACCAGGTGTTGTTGATGTCCTGCAAAAGCCTCGCATGCAGCAGCTTCCAACCTGACCAGAGCGTCTGTAGTGGAACGGTGTTTACAAAAGCCAGACTGGAACGGAGACAGAAAATCACCCCTTTCATGGTAGTGCACCAGTTTGCAGAGACACAGGAGGTCAAGGCAAAAGGTCAGTAATTGAGGGCAACACTAGAGTCCTTGTCTGGCTTCTGGAAAGTAAGGTTGGTAGCAACCTTCCACCCAGAAGAGAAGGTACTTTCCAGCCAGATTCTGTTATATAAAGCTAGAAGAAATGAGATCGCCTCCTCACCCAAGTCTCGCAACTTTGCATACGAGATGTTGTCTGGCCCAGGAGAAGTGTCGCTGCAGAGAGAATAAGCAGAGTACAAGTCTCTCAGTGTGAATATATGGTTATAACTTTCATTTTCGTTCCCCGAGAAATCCAGGACAGTGCACTTCGTGGTTCCCAACTCATGACTAACAGCCAGAGGTCGAGAGTCACGACTGGAGACTCTAGCAAAAGCCTCTGCCATGGTATTGGCCACTGTCAAACCATCCATGATCTTAGATCCATTGACCAAGTTGACGACTAGGAGAAAACTTTCCCGCCAACTTACGGACTCTCCTGAACACTTGGGTGAGTGGGGTTTTAGTATTAATTGAAGACACATAGGCCTTCCAAGATGCACATCGTGCCTCTTTTAATACTCGTCTAGCCTGAGCCCTTGCCCGTCAGAAGTCCTTTAAAACAATAAGGTCCCCACAATTGCGACGAATGCAAGAGAAAGCAGCGGTCTTCTCCCGCATATCAGTTGTGCAGACTGGGGACCACCAAGGGAGAGGACGTTTGGGAAAGTGGCTAGAAGTTTTAGGGACAGAGTTGAAAGCAGTAGAGTGGAGCATATCAATGAAATAGGTCACAACCTCGTCAGAGCTACTAAAATCTGCAACAGAAGAGACCGAAGTAGTAAGTTCTTTAAAAAAAACTGCCAGTCAGCCTTCTCCAATCTCCACCGAGGAAGACGAGACTGTGGTTCGTACCTGTTATTTCCAAGAGCATAGGGATATGGTTACTACCATATAAATCGGGCAACACACTCCAAGTACAATCCAACAGAGCACTGGGTGAGCATAGCGAAATGTCAATGGCGGGAAAAGTCCCAGTAGGGTTGTGAAAATGTGTCACATCTCCCGTATAAATCCCCTAATCCCTCATCCTCAATAAAAGAAGCCAATAAAACACCCTTGGGATTGACCGTAATGTCACCCTACAGAGGATGACAACTATTAAAATCACCCAATAAAATAGAGGGAGAGGCAAAGTCTCGTACAAGACGAATGAGATCACCCCTCTCAACTGTAACACTGGGAGGAAGGTATAGACTGCACATCATATTGGGGCAGTCTATAAAAACCTTAACTGCAAGAGCCTGGAGTGGAGTGTCAAGCTCCAGGCTCATGTATGGAAAATGGCGTCGAACTAGAAAGTCAGAGCCACCATGGTGACCCTGCCCTTCAAAGGAATTGGAATAAAATGCAGAGTATAATGGAGGACTAGCAGGAATGGATTCCTTAAGCATTGTTTTTTGGAGACAAACACAGAGAGAGAATAACTCGCAGTTTCTCCCAAGAGTCATGCAAGCCACAGCAATTCAACTGCAGGACTTTGAACAGTTTTATTTTAATACGGATCTTAGGGACTTCCCACTACCACCTTAACCAGAGGTTTTACTCAAAGGACAAGGTTTCTCTAATCCTGGGCCACTAAAATAAGAGCGAACCCGAGGAGTAGCACTTGGGGCAGTAATTGGGACCCGTACACGAGTCCCTGATGCACCTGATATGTTAGAAGAAGGTGAAGGTATATGAGCAGGGATATTCTTTGAAACAAGCACATTGGTATTGTCCTGTACAGTAGTTGTATCACTGACACAGGCAGATACATCAACATCCATAATGCCGGTGGAAGGAACACCCAGCTGCTCGAGTGGAATAGAAACCGTGCCTTTTGAAGTCACAACAACCGAGGTATCCACATTCATTTCACGACCTTCTGATGTTCCCAAAAGAAGGCTGCGAGGGGGAACATCTGTTGAATCAAGAGACTCATTGGAGGTACGAAAACGCTTCTAGTGGGATTGAGAGGAAAATATGGAAGAATCTACAAAGAGAGTTGTATTGCAAGGAGGAACGTCCATGGAGTCAAGTGTCTCAGAGGAACCACGAATATGCCTCTGTTGCAATTTAGTTGACTTGGGTTTCCTTTTTGGAGAGTGTGTGGCAGCGTGAACCTCTACCACATGATCACCTTTAGATAAACCCTGAGAATTGTCATCAGGGGAAGTGTCACCAGAATGAGTATCTGATTCAGTTTCTAATACAGAAAAGCTATTATGTAGCTAAAAAGGAGAAACGTTCTCACAAGAGAAAGAAGCACCTGCCTTTTTTGAGAGGTGAGAGGGTGCTGCAACCGAAATAGATGTTGTCGATCAGGAATGATGAGGGCGTAGGGAGAAGGCACAAGTCCTCACACCACCATCCTTCTGTCGCCTGAAGTTGAGTTGCCGTCTGACACTACCAATGCTGATGAATTGGGAGTTAGCCAAGTGGAGGATATCCTGCTCGAGGAAGCCCGTTTTACATTGGCGAGAACGTAGGGGGTGAGCATCCCTGCAGTAAAAGCAGTACCTCTCTGACTGACACTCAGAAGTATGATGTGAGTCAAGAGCAGAACAATTACCACACCGGGAAATGTTTGTACAGTTTCTCCTCCCATGACCAAACTCATAACAGCAAAAGCACTGTAATGGACGCTCAATAAAAGGCTTCACCTCTAAAGTGGTAGGGTTGATGTAAATGCGATCTATGATATGCGAGCCATAGAAAATGGGGATGATAATATTTTTACTAACTTTCATCCTTGTGACTTTTTGGACACTATCAGGGCACATAGCAAGAATGTCATCTTCTGATAATTCATTCACGTAATCATTGTATAAAATTAATGCCCTTTGCTATAATTAAATGTTCGATGAGATATGATGTATTCAAACATGCCATCAAGAGGGCAGGGGAGATTGAGGAGCATCATGGCCTGTGTAAGATCTTTGGCTCTGATTAAAATACCCTTACCATATTTTTATATGTTACCACTACCCTCTCTGTAGTAAGCCACAAACCAAAAGGGTGTAGGAACTTGGCGCTTTTTAAAGTCATACTCTACTAAATCATGAAAGATGTTGGTCAGTAGTCATTTTCCCTGTCAATTACATTTATGGACCACATCACATGAACCGTACAATGAACATCTCTCACAGACAAAGAATCTCTTGCGTCAAAAGCTACTTTGGTAGCAGCATTTGTAATAAATGTTATATAACACTAATTGGATCGGCAGTCACTGTCATAAGTGAGACAGTTCCGAAGAACCACGCCAATTCATTCAACATTAAAGTATGCATGCCACCAACAGGGATCTTCGACACAACACCCGACCTACTGGGTCTTCTTTTGTTCGCAGAATCTGCATGGGGAGAACGAGCCCCATCCTTCTGATAACCACCATGACCAAAGAGTGAAGTCTGAAGTGCCTGGTCGACGACCGCTCGAGGAAGAGGAGGAGGTTTATTGATATCCATGAAACATTGTTATTAATTAATTGGCCCCAGGAGCCAAGAGCTATTATGTACCGGGCAGATGAGGGGACTGATCGTTAGTTGTAGTGGGCCCAAGACGGTGCTGAAACCCCCTTCCCAACATCTCCCGGCCAGGACACCCTACCATCCAACATAGGACAGCTCCTATGGCCCTTATTTGAAGGACTGATTTACCTCCAATATTCTGACAAAATCACAGGGTCCCTTAATATATGCTTTATTTAGTGAACTAGGTCGGTTTTGGAACAGTAGCCTCTACGGGCCTTAATGATACTCTTTGAGTCAGAGTGGATATGTATTACAAAGAGAAAGATACTACTGACATTTTTCCAATTTCACAACTGATCCCCTTTACATAATATCACCACTGTACATGTATGTCTTGCACTGTAACACATATCCGCATGTGTATTCACTGGGGCTACCTGTGGCATACCATGACCTCGTCACAGGATTTTTGTTAAAACACTGTAAGCTTGTCATATCAATAAACAACTTTGTTTTTCCTCTCTATCCCATTGTCCCTTTTCACCCTCAAGGATTTTCAGATACTGGTAAGATACATAATCTAGGCAGAATGCCAATTTGTTTTGGATGAGTTGCTAACAATAACTTACCGAATAAGCATGTCAAAATAACAGTAATGTTCCAGCGACCATTCGTCCCTATAGCCTCTAGCAGGTCCTCAAAGGTGCTGAGATCCTCAATATTTTTTTCATTCATGACTGTCCCGACAGTTGTATTGAGTTTCTCCTTCTCGGCGGCTTCCGTTGTAGTGTCACCATCATCCACCACACCCTTTGCTTCCATATCATCTAGGTCCATTATTTCATCTGAAAAAAGAAAAGACCAATAATTTAATGCAATCTGTTTCAAGGAATTCATACCTGTATAATTTATCAATTGAGGATTATTAACAAGATGCCAACTTGATCACCAATTATGTCTGAAATGCCAAGTGTTATGATGATTTATTACGGTCAAGGGGTTATGATGTATGTAAATATTTTATGTGTTATTGTAATTAATGTATGTTATTATTTCTGTTATGTTTTGGTGTTATTGGATGCTTGTGTAGCCTACCATTGATTACCTGTAACCATAAACTACCTGTTTTGGAGTAAAGAGTCCTTTTTGGCTTTGAATCTACAGTCTCGGTCAATAATAATCATCCACATATGGGTATCTCAAACAATTTCCTGTCTAATGTGTTTTCACCTTCACCTATGATGTATTTGTTTTTAGTTAACCTATTTATTGAAAAGTTTATCATCTCAGGAACAGAGGGAAGCTGTCAAACTCTTATGTGAGTTACCCCTATATGGATGATTATATTTGACCGTGACTGTACTTAGTGGAGGTGACTTGAGGACTGACCCTGTCTGGAGCTGACGGTCAGTTTATAAACAAAATGGCAGCCGGACTAACTGGGTATCTCCTCCTCTTCCTCCATACTCAATAAGTATTATTATTTGTAATGTTCTTGTATGAACTGCCTTCTTCTTATTTGTGGTATTTAGCCCTGGTACGATTGTTATGTTAATGTATGTGTTGTGTTGTTAAGGTGTTTAAGGGAGACTCTCAATGAGCCAGGAATGTTTGGATGGATAATTAATTATACTGAAGCTTTTTCTATCAAACATTTCATTCAACCTTTCTGCCTACATAACAGTGAAAATCTGGATAAAGCCCTGATCACGAGCAATATTTTCGGCAAGTTATTGCTACTTTTTGACGGGCGGACGAATCTTGTCTGAATATTGCCTGAATATCAGCAATATCCAGAACACGAACATGACCAATCAATTTTCAGCAACACCGGGCTCGCCAGTAACTACTATTGCTCTACTGGAGAGTTTAATAAGGCTGTTCAGTATGATTTAAATCGACTGTGGTAGTTATTGTGCTTTAATATAATTTTAAAGAGTGGCAGTTGTTGTTAATATAATCTTCACCTCCGTAGCTAAACAAATTATCAATTATTGAAGACCTCAATATATGAGAAGGTGAAATTGTTAATTTTTAAGATATATTTTGAAAGGAATATTGATAATTATATTTTCTATCATATTATTAATCAGTAATATATTACGGTACTTCAGTCAAGACCGTTCTGAAGGTATATAATCAAAGCTTTTAATTAAAGAAAGGCAATTTTCGTCCTCAGTCCGTGTGATCAGACACGGCAACTTATTACTGAAATTTGCTCGGGACAATAAATTGTCCTGTCAATTTATTGCTGAAAATTAGTTCGTGTGACCAGGCCTTAAGTGTAACACAAGACACATTGCGGTTTAAAAAGAACAATCATTGTAACCTGCAAAATGGCTGAAAAAGTGCTCCAGATTTTATTTGTTTAGCCTGTGAAAAGAGTATCTGTTAATATAAATTCATTTGAGAGCTGCACAGAGAAGGTGAGACCGAGTAGCTTGAAGAATGTTGCATGTTCTCATAAGAGAAGGCAGGCAGTATAACCTTTCAAAACAGCTGTGTCCAATGCAGTACCGATACAAGAGACAGCTGTGCGCTTTTGTGGCGAAAAGAGTTTACATTGATTCTTTAACCCCTAAACTGTGGGTGATAACAAAAGTCGACTACACCAACAAGTGTAAGTAACCGTAGGTGACAACCAAAGTCGACCACTCAGTTTTTAAATTTGCACGCCCCCTAACATTCTTGATTAGGCTCACATCAGAGGGTGTGTGTGCATAAGGACTCCCCGGCGTCACCCCAGCCACTAGCAGCCAGTGTGGGAAGTGCAGTGAGCGTGTGAGGATGCATTTTAAGCTTTCCGCTTTTAAGCTAATTATCATATATGTATATGAAAATGACGGTGACGTTATGTTTCATATTGATGTTTAAAAAAAATGTGATTTTGACACATTTTATGACTAAATCGGTGCGTGAAAATGTACTTAGGTATTCATGGGGAGTGTATAAGTGAATTTTGAGTTGCAGTCATTCTGAGCTTGCTACCCATCATTCAGATGTCCATTTATTCTTCACAAGTACATCAGAAGACAACTAAAGGTTTGCATTTCAATATAATTTATCATTTATTCATAATTGAATAAGTGGTTTACACTTTATTAGCCATTAAATGTATTGTTTGTGTCGTGATCACGAGACGTGAAAACGGCCCGGGCAAGAGAGTAGCCATGCTCAATAATGCCCAGTTAGATGGTTAACATAAAAAGACTGCAAATAAATCTCAATATCTTGCCCCTCCAGCCGCAATAGATGGCTGATTTTTTAAGTATTGCGTACATAAATTTTGCTATTATAGATTAATAGAGCTTGAATTTACACACCAGAATCTGAAAACCACACTCTCCTAAGTCCACTGGTTTGCATATGGCAGGGTGTTAAATTCCGAAAAAAATAGAATGGTTACCCCCAACCCCCCCAACGGGAACCACTTTGTCGTGGTGGGGGGGCTTGCGTGTCTCTGAGACCTGGCGAGCTAGACTAGAGGAGGGTCCAGCCCCTGTTCTGCCCCAATTTCGGGGAGAGAGGGCTTCCCATGCTAGTAAGGTCGCCAGTGAGAGACCAGACTAAATGGTTCCCATGCATTAGGCTGCCAGTACGAGCCAACAGCGCTGCCCTAAAGAGGGACCGCCCTCTAGGGGCCGTCCTGAGTTGGATGGTTGGGTGTCTGGGCCAGGAGATGTTGGGGAAGGAGGTCTCAGCACCGTCGTGGGCAAACTTTCGAGCCATTGGGGCTGCTTTTTAAAATGAATGGCCCCGTGGGGAAAGAGGTACCCCGCCCATGGCGTCCAGTGCTCGGTCCCCTCATCTGCCTGGTAGGTAGCAGCTCTTGGCTCCTGGGGGCAATATAACAAAATTAATGTGTTATGGATAACGAAAAGCCCCTATTTCTTCCTCGAGCAGTGGTCAACCAGGCCCTCGAGAAGTCACTCTCTGGTCGTGGTGGTATGCAGAAGGCTGCAAATATGAGTAGACCCAGCAGGTCGGGTGTTGTGTCGACGAACCCTGTTTGTTGACGAATGTACTTGCATCCCTTTCCTATGGCGCTATCCACTCCATTTTTAAGTGTTTGGGAGTGATTCTTTGTATGTGAATCACTTATGACAGTGACTGTAGATCTAATCGGTGCTATATTATTTTCAATACAAATGCTGCTGCCAAAGCAGCTTTTGAGGCAAAGGATTCTCTGATTGTGGGGGATACTCATTTCAAAGTTCAGATGATGTGGCCCACAAATGTAATTGACAGTGACAATGACTACTGCCCTAACATCTTCGATGACTCTGTAGAGCAATGTTTCCCAAACTTTTTTTGTCGTGACACTGAACAAAAATTTCTTTTGGCCTGGCGACAATCAAGGATGAAATATTATTTCAGTATTATTTTAGTCTTTTCCATTTGAAAAAAAGTTAATAAATTTTACCATAAGTTACTAATTAATAAATACTCCTATATGTTTTGTTCTACCTTCATTTATCATATTTTATTATTCACAACAATTTTCCTGTCCCAGTTTGAATGACGATTTATATTCCACAATTATGATGTTACTAATTATGTTTTAATTAGATTCACTCTCTCTCTCTCTCTCTCTCTCTCTCTCTCTCTCTCTCTCTCTCTCCCCCCAAAGGGAACCGCCTTGGAATGGTGGGAGGGCTTGCGTGTCTCTGAGACCTGGCGAGCTAGACTAGAGGGGGCTTTGGCCCCTGCTCTGCCCCGATTTCGAGGAGAGAGGGCTTCCCATGCTAGTAAGGTTGCCAGTGAGAAACCAGAATAAATGGTTCCCATGCATTAGGCTGCCAGTATGGGCCAACAGTGCTCCCCTCCAGAGGGACCACCCTCTAGGGGCCGTCCTATGTTGGATGGTTGGGTGTCTGGGCCGGGAGATGTTGGGGAAGGGGGTCTCAGCATCGTCGTGGGCAAACTTTCGAGCCATTGGGGCTGCTATATAAAACGAGTGGCCCCGTGGGGGAAGTGGTACCGTGCCCACGGCGACCAGCGCTCGGTCCCCTCATCTGCCCGGTAGGTAGTAGCTCTTGTCTCCTGGGGCCAACAACACCAAATCAATGATATATGGATAAAGAAAAGCCCCAATCTCTTCCTCGAGCGGTGGTCGACCAGGCCCTCGAGACGTCACTCTCTGGTCGTGGTAGTATACAGAAAGCTGCAAATAAGACTAGACCTAGCAGGTCGGGTGTTGTGTTGAAGAACCCTGTTAGCGATTTTGACACATTAATGTAAACGAATGGACTTGCATCTCTTTCCTATGGCGCTATCCACTCCATTTTTAAGTGTTTTGGAGTAGTTCTTCGTATCCGAATCACATATGACAGTGATTGTAGGTCTAATCGGTGCTATATTACTTTCAATACAAATGCTGCTGCCAAAGCAGCATTTGAGGCAGAAGATTCTCTGACGATGGGGGATACTCATTGTAAAGTTCAGATGATGCGGTCCACCAATGTAGTTGACAGTGACAATGACTACTGCCCTAATATATTTGATGACTCTGTAGAGCATGTCCCAAAGGAAAGTCGGGTTCTTACACCCTTTTGGTTTGTGGCTTACTACAGGGAGGGACGTGGTAACCTTATCCATGCCTTCAGGTATCTGGAGAAAGAAATTGGATTATTACCAATGGGCCACATAAAGAAATATGGTAAGGGCGTTTTAATCAGAGCCAAAGATCTTACACAGGCCATGATACTCCTCAATCTCCCCTGTCCTTCTGGTAGCATGTTTGAATCTATTAAACCACATCGAACATTTAATTATAGCACTACCTATGCTAATGAATTGGGTATTAGCCAATTATATATAATATAATTAAAATCAAACTCCGAAGAGACTAATAATACTACAAAGACTAATAAAAAGACAAAGACCACGAACCAGTCGCCAGCTACCACATTCATCAATCATCACATGTCTGGAGTAAGTAAGGTCTTTCTTGCCCCAGAACATAGGTGACTTGAGCTGTATTTCAGTCTTCTGATCCCTTGTATGTTATTGTTTGTGATTGTTATTCCCCTTAAAAATAATTATCTTTTATAGACTCCTGAGTATAGTTAACCTTCCCTTTTTCCCCCATTTTAACTTCTGTTCACTCTCCTGTGGTGGGTAATCACCGGTAATAGTTAGATAAGTCGTTTGGCCAGAAAGGAGGGCGTAACAACAGACCAAGCGGCAACACCCCATCCATCAGCGACTTTGTTTCGGCCTCATCGGATCTGGCAACAGTTGCAGGTGGAAAGAGGGGGGATGTTAGTGGGAGAGGAGGAGAGAAATGTGGGCTGGGCTATACAGGGTTGTTCAAAACTACATTTACAAAATGACAGGGTAAAGTCCTGACAGGATGTTAAACATAGTTCCATATATATTTTTCAAAAATTTAAAAAGTTAATTACACACATGAAGGCCAAATCCATTACCGTGGGCGAACGATCGAACGCTTTAAAATTAACTCCTCCCTCCACCTCATCCCCTGCTCTCTCTTAAGTGGACGAGGCAAGTTTTAAAACGTATGAAGCAATGAAACCCTTATCGATCATGGGATTCAAACAGATCCGTTGGCTTTAAATCGATCCCAAGGCTTCGTGTTTCTTGTAATGTCAAATAAGTTAGTAGTACCGCCCTGGCATCTACACGTATCACTCGGTAAGTGTAACTCGACCACAAAACAATAGATAGAGGTATAGTCATGGACAAATCTTTAGGGATACTATTACGAGAAGCAGAAGGAACAGTGACAAAATAAAGGATTTTGGTTAAACTACTGTTGTGGTTGTATGTGACACTCACTTAATACACTGTTAGTGTACACCCTGTAATAAAAAATTATGTTGAAACTATTAGTGGTTACTATTCTCTTAGCCTATCTGACATTACAAGAAGCACGAATACTTGGGATCAATTCGAAGCCTAAGGATCTGTTTGAATCCCGTGATCGATAAGAGTTTATTGCTTCATACGTTGTATTAAGTTCCCTCGTCTACCCGAGAGAGAACACGGGGTGCTGTTGGGGGGGGGGGAGTTAATTTTAGAAGTGTTCGATCATTCGCCCACGGTAATGGATTTGGCTTTCATGTCTGTCATTAACTTTTTAAATTTTTGAAAAATACATATGGAAATATGTTTAACATCATGTCAGGACTTTACCCTGTCATTTTGTAAATGTAGTTTTGAATAACCCTGTATAGGAGGTAATGTGGGAGGGTAACGAATGATCAAGTAGAGGAGACGTGTGTCAGGAGGAATGAATGAAGCATGCACTGTGAACGGTGTCGAATCAGAGGTAATTTAAAGAGGTGCATACTGCATTAACGTAGGTGGATATAGGAGAGAAAAATATGATGATTTGAGGTGAGGGTGAGGGGGAAGAAGGTAAGACAAATGAAGGTGATTAGTTGAAAAGTAGTAAAAAACAAATATTAATTAGAATACCTGTTACATTTTATCCTTTAAATAAAGGCACTGTCTTTTGTTCACCACCACAGTGGGATAGACTACTGATAATATATTATCTTTTGGATATTAGTCAACAAATAAAGGTGTTTGCCAACCTCTCGGACCCGAACGTTTTCGCTTTCTGTCTTCAGCTATCCCTGTATTCCTTTTACCCCTCGTGCTTGCCCCGTAGGAGGGTATTGCCTGTAATGATGTAGGCAATACTATAAAGGTTTTGGCGCCCCTTCGGCCCCAGCCACTAGCTTTCAATTCTTCAACTGTCCGTTCTTTTTTCCTATTTCCTTCTTGCTTGCTGTCACACCTCTCTATCACCTTTTTCTGGTGCTATATGACCTCGCTGTGAAGTGTTATCTTTGTCTTATTTATTTCGTAGTATGTTTATAACTTTACACGTAAACACAAGTGTAGATAAAATTTACCTTTCTTTCTTATTATTATTTTCATTATTATTATTATCATTAATCCATTACTATTATATTACTTCCTTAATAAGTGGTATCGATCTGTTCATGATTATCTGGCCCGCGTACTGTATACTCTAATTAAATGTGGCCCGCTGGGAGGTCAAATCCTGGTCTAAACAGCACCTGAATAAGTAAAGTGTTAGCTTTGGTCAGTTAACATAAGGTTAGTAGGCTGCAAAACGGGCTTAGAGTAAGGTGCTCTGCATTATTATTTTTAAATGAGTGTCTTGGTGAATCCGTAATAGAAAAGAAGTGTCGTAATTCAAACCCATAGCGTTTTAGCTAGCTAGCAAGTATAATTTCCGTGTGTGAGTGATGTGTGTGTGTTATTTATTTTTTAATTAATTATTGTTGGTCTTATTGAGAATAAATATAGTAGAGTAACATTAGCAGTAACTAGTATTATTACTATTATTACTATATAGATGGGAACCCCTTAACTTTATTTATAAGTGAATATGAGAGGAATTACGACACCGTGAGTGGTGGCACCACGTCTCTTATAATTATAATAATTGCTGGGTAAGTAAATATCACAAATTTGGCTCACAACGTTGGGCCATTAATTAATCCATTTATCCCTCATTTTATTTCACAACTTTTGGCACCCAATGCGTGAGTCATTAAATCTTTCTCTCTCCCCTGATTTCACAGTGCAGAACCACCCCTCTCTCTGCACCGAGATTTTATGACTATGCGTAGTACCCTAAAGATAAAAACTACTGACTTCCCCAAAAAGAAATTACAGTACTTGACATGCCTGATAATTTTTTTAACACCAGACAACCTCCCTTTCCAATTACAGTACATCTCATCAACCAACATCAACTTACAAATTCTGATTTCTCCATGGACAAGGCCAAAGATAAAAGTGTTCATTCACCTTTGTTTCAAATCAAAGAAATATGACAGTAAACCAAGTCACCATAAACAACACACCCTGTAGTACATACAAAGAAAAGATTTTCATAATACAATATACACCGATGGTTGCAGATCTTCCACAAGAGTGGGTATATAGTGCAACAATACACTCAGAAAATTCTAAACAATTCTCCTTACCAGGTAAACCTCAGTTTTTACTGCAATCATAATGTCAGTTTATATTATCAAAGAACAAGGAGTTCCAATCAGATATTTAATTTTCTCTGATTCAAGAAGTGCCATTGAGGCCCTCAGAGACAACTACTCTAGGAACCACTTAGTTGCACAAATAAAAAATCGATCTAGCAAACCTTATTCCCCAAACAAAAATTTAGAAATAAGCTGTGATTCTTGCCCGCATAGGACTGAGTGGTAGTGAAGAAGCAGACAGAGCAGCTAAATCAGCAACATCGTTACTAAGAATAAATTTGCATCTTCCAAATGGTCACTATATACATGGTATCAAGCATTATATGATCGAACAATTACAGGACCACTAACAAGCGAAATAAAGTATGCACAGTGTTACCAGATGCAATTTCTTCCAGTAAAGGGATAGACGAACAGAAGTAATTTTAACAAGATTGAGAATAGGACACAATCTAAAACATATAATTGTTTAATGAATAACTCACATGGCCCTATCCCCAAGTGTACAACATTCGACACAGTTTTAACCATATAACACATTTTCAATTAATGTAGAAAAAAAAATGATGCCTGTTGCTTGAAGGGTTTTCCCTTAGAAGAGGAAAAACGAACAGAGCAAAATTAACAATAGAAGAGATATCAGAGAACGACAGAATGAAATAAAATTATAAGCAAACTGTACAGTAGGCGAGAGAAGGAGGCAGCAGGCCCATGGAAAAAAAAACATGGTCGGCCCTACAAGGTCAGCAGAATAATGAAAAACGTAATTAAAACAAGGACACAACAGGGACACTAAAAATAATTTCTAAGATAATGTTGGACAGCCATCCAGAAAACACTCTTACTTGATGCGGCTGGACGGAGAGAAGAGAGGAAGTGAAGTGACAGCTGGGCTGTCTGTTGACAGAGTGTAGAAGTGACTCATGGACTGAAACACGGACGGCCAAACATGGGAAAGGGTTGTCGAGTGCCTCCAGCCTACTTGTTGAGTGCCTCTAATCTACTTGTTTTTCTCTCTGTTTCACCTGTCCTTATTGGTTAGGTGTGATTTAAGCGGAAAACTGAGCATAACCCATGAATAAGGTATATGACCATAAGATTTTACGAACCTATAGAAGGCCTGTTGGCCCTGTTCAAGTCAGCTCTTCATAGACAAGTGGCCGTCTAACAATAATGCTTGTGCAAGCTTCAAGTAGAAAATGGGTGTATACAAGCGAGCAACATGCATGGTACTATAATACTATCTCCAACACTTATAGCCGGTACAGTCAGCGTCGTCAGTTCTCCTTTCCCTGCCGTGAATCCCGTGCAGCTTGACTCAGTTTTTCCGAATAATTTATAAGTGATGAATTGAGTCTGAGAGTGAGGCCAAGGTATGTCTGACACCAGTGTGGAGTACGGCAATAGTGTATTGCACATATAGCAACGGCGTATTCCTTAATAACTTAGGCTTAATTAATTGGAATAATACGGAAGAAATGAGTCGAACTTCCTAGGATATACACCGAGGAAAAAAAGATTGACGACGCTGACTGTACCAGCTGTTTATACCTCTAGTTAAATACAGTTAATCAGCTGACAGACACCTCCAGAGTTTGATATAGCACACGTAATTTACTTTGGTAAAATCCTAACGAGAGGCTTTACGATTTAGTTAAGGGATATTTGCATAGCTGAAGATTTGGGTTTTCCATGGATACTGTATACGTAGATTTGACAACGACCAAGGAAGCAGCCTGGCAGCAGCAGTAAAGGTCCGACAGAAGCTCTCACTCCCTTCACACGTTTTTTAATATTGCACGCGTTTATTATATTGAACGGGTTCAAGGTGGACTGTGGCAAAGGAATACACCAATGTGTTTTTCCCAAATTATACCTGCATAGTTAATGACTACATATTGTCTATTAATACAAATACTAGGAATAGGTTATCCATGATAAAAAAAGAAACAATCGTTACACAACTATTATCTTGTTATTCAATATACACGGTACCAATTGTAGTAACAATTTTTTTTAATTTATGTCAGTGATATATTCTTGTTATGGCAGAGGCTGTTGTGATTGTCGTGGAAACGTGGAAATCACGATACGGCGGTTCAGTTAAGTGTAAGAAATTAGCGTTTCATTTGTACCACGAACATTGTTCAGTGAAGCACTAAAGCCTTATGGCATTAGAGTGAGTTTGATTGCGTTGCTTTATTCTTGGCAAGACTTTGGCTAACTTCCTGGGCTGAGGTGGAACACACACATAGGTAGCATCAGAGCCAAAGCTAGTAGAGTCCTGGGGGTTCTTGCGCAGGAACCTCAGCAGGTGTACCACAGACATCAAAATTATTGCTTATAAAACATTCGTTCGGCCACACTTAGAGTACTGCGACACCGTCTGGGACCCACACACTAACAATAATATCAATAAAATAGTCCATACAAAATAAAGCTGCAAGATGGGCCAGACGTGTTTACAGACACACTACATCAGTCTCTTTGCTTAAACAAGACACAAAACTAGACCCATTGGCAACACGAAGACGGATACACAGACAACAGATGCTATAAAATAATACATATTGTGCTGCCCATGAGCGGCCCTCTGCAGGACTCACAACTTGAACTTGAACTGAGATTATATTCAGTGCACAAGTGTTCCTAATTTTAGAGTAATATGATGCAGAACGCCAACAATTGTAAATAATTGCAGTTTTATCATAGCATTTATCGCTCACTTTATCATTCAAGTGCGCAATAATTGATGCTTGCAACGTATGTTATGAAATATAGGGTTGAACACAGTATTCAAGTCTTTTAGTTAATGTCTGATTTTGGTGGTAGAATTTGAGTATCTATATCACGTTAACCATAACATCAAGAACATCATGTGCTACATCCTTCTGGTCTGTAGTATCAATCATGTTTGCAATTTTGAACAGCACAATCATGCGAATTGTTAGTTTCAAGTATGTACAGCAATAGCCATGGAATTGAAGGTTTCCCTGTAGAAGTTTCTATTTTTGTGGGAAAACAAAGCTGCTCTCAGCCAAATTTCATGAATTAGGCAAAATACACCGCCACCTGGCAACCCTGACTACTGTCCCATCTACAGCGCTTGCCCATGGATACATGTAGATCAGAATATATTAGAACCATGATATATCCACAGACAATCTTTGATCTTCACACACATATAAGTATCATTTACTCCTACATCATAATTGGGTTGTTGGAAGGAGAGGTGGACATCTGTGGTCAGACAGATCAAGGCGGAGGTCGTTGTATGATATGATGACACGACCAGCAGCAGGGACACGACACTGACACACGGAATTTTAATGGAGAAGGGACCCCTCCTATATATGATGATTGTCGGGTCCCTTTGACTGTTTGGTACACCTCTTAATGGAATACCCCTGTCTTAGAGTTCTGAGACCCCGGGCACCCTTCTGGACATCGAGGGGTGAATGAAACTTACCGTCTATCCTCGGTGCTTAGGGAGTATGCCAGTAGACCAGGAGGGGGAGCAGTTTGCTGTATGGAGGAGACGGGTATTTTACCGAGGCTACTGTTATGAATAAAACTACGTTTATGAATAAGTTTTAAATAGATTATATAAATAAAAACGATTCATTTTTAAACATTCACTCTATTGATTTTTTTTTTTTAATATTATACTGGGAAGCATATGATCGCACAGTTGCGCTGCCATATAATTTATATCAATCAATCTATCATCCACTCAATCTCTCTCTGGATGATTACAAGATGGATGGCTTTGTTAACAACACTCGATTGAGCTCCGTTTTTATCGCTGAATTCTGATTGCAGTAGATGTAATGCCACAAATACCCTTAGATCATAATTTACTCAATTTCCAGCATTTGGGCCAGGTTCTTTTGTATAATTTCTATCCACTCACATAGAGGAGTGAAACCACCAATTTAATTAACGGCTCGGGTTTACCAATGGTTAAGTAAACATAGTTCCAAATTAATTTTAATACCATATACGGACTTACTCATCAATTTAACACTAACCCATTTAAGGGGGTGCGGGAATAGGGGGACAGGCTTGGGGGGGTTTGGGGGGTGAGGGAGTAGGGGGACAGGCTTGGGGGGGGGGTTAGGAGGGTGCAGGAATAGGGGAACAGGCTTGGGGGGGGTTAGGGGTGTGTGTGGGGTTTTGGGGGGTGCGGGAGCAGGTGGACAGGCTTGGGGGGGAGCTAGGGGGGTGCGGGAATAGGGGACAGGCTTTCTACTCACCCCAAGCCTGTCCCCCTATTCCCGCACCCCCCAAGCACCCCCCCCCCCAAGCCTGTCCCCCTATTCCAGCACTCCATTAACAATAGCTTAATTAACCTACGTTACAATTAACATTTCTACCAGTAAGAGTTCCCACCCATTAAACAATGTCTTAAATCTACGTTACAAAGGACTTATAATTTAAATGATTAACCTATATGTACAGTCGCGGCCATAATTCCCTTTCCACCCTATCGGCCCCTAAATGTGGATGGGACCAAGGCCTATACAGACTAGGCCGTGGATGGGACAAAGTCGCACCTGAGATCTGTCAAACGTAGTGACCTGAGACTACTCTCTGTCCATACCTCTCTCTCTCTCTCTCTCATTATTATTAGATCGGATGGAGGGAAGGGATATATATATATATATATATATATATATATATATATATATATATATATATATATATATAGAGAGAGAGAGAGAGAGAGAGAGAGAGAGAGAGAGAGAGAGAGTAGGATAATATATTAATTATTAAGGGAATGAATCTTCCTGCATTCCCTACTAACTTTCCTCTTTCTCTCCCTCTCCTACCCAAGGATGATAGACTATAAGTCTATCATCCTTGCTCCTACCCGTCGCTGCTTCATTAAACCTCTTTTCTTTCTTATTCCAAGCCTTTCCTCTTTCTTTCTTTCCTCATTCTTGTTCCCATTTCTTTCCCTTTCCTTTCTTCATCTGTTTCAATCTACCACTCATTTCTACCATCAGAGAGAAAGAAAATAGCAGGGAAAGGTAAGGTGGTGAAAAGGTGAGAATGAGGTCTATTGTTTCAAGTAATGGCCCGTTAGGGAGTTGGCGTAGTGGCTAGTGAACAAAGTGAACACATCACTTAGTTTTTTATCCTCACATTTTCACTCATAAGTTAATAATAGAAACATGAAAGGAAAAGGGACATAAGACATACTGTGAGCGAGAGAATATGAGATGGGGAAAAGGGGATGAAAGTGTATATCCAAGAAAGACACGTGTTTTCGTGTGTGGGGGGAAGTGGAAGAGGAGTAGGGAATGAAGGAAGAAATCCCTCCCCCTCTCTCTGGTCGCATTGATAGTTGAAGGGATTAATAGGAGACTGTGGACAGCTGCAGGTTCAACATGGAAGTGTGAATGTGCATTCCAATATGCATCACGACTTAGCCACACACACTTGTGTTTTCATGTGGGTGTGTGATGCACATACTTATACGGTGACCACTGCACCTGGACCTGATTAAAATCTCATTACCCTACCACCTACCGTCGATTGCATTTTTTTTTTTTTTTTTTTTGTCATACACTTTCATCCATTTTTTCCCATCTCATATTCTCTCGCTCACAGCATGTTTTTTGTCCCTTTTCCTTGTCGGTGCGACAATACGAAAAATGGAGGGAAATGTATGGACCATAATATAAAATAAGAAAGAAAGATATATGCAATGAAGGGAAAGGGGGAGGGTGGCGAGAAATAAGTCAGGTCTAAGTGTTTGCAGGGCCCTGGGTGTGTTCATCTGTATGTCTGGTGTGACGGTAACTCTCTCTCTCTCTCTCTCTCTCTCTCTCTCTCTCTCTCTCTCTCTCTCTCTCAGATAGTTAGTTGAAACAGACAAATTAACAATATGCATTTCAAAAGTGTGGTGAGGGGACGGGAGCAGAAGAGATTCGGGTTGGGAATGGGGAAGTAAAAGAGAGATGAGAGAGAAATTACGTGTATGAGGAAAGTAAAGGAAGGAAAGGCTAGGACAGTAAACAGGTGTAGGAAAGGAGGGGAGGGGGCAACTCCTTAGGTCTGCCAAAACTGCTAATGTAGGCTTGGATATTAACCGTATGTGTCTATTATGGAGAAATCACTATAGTCCTCTTCCCTCCCTGTATGTGTGTATTGCCTGCAGTGATGTGGGTAGTACTTTAAGGGTTTGGGCACCCCTTCGGCCCCAGCCATTCCCTTTTAGTTCTTCGTCTGTCCCTCTTTTAATTTTATTTCCTTCCTGCTTGTTGTCATACCTCTCTATCACCTTTTTCTGGCGCTATATGACCTCACTGTTGTTCCTGCTTGCTGTCTCACTTCTCCATCACCTTTTTCTGGTGCTATATGACCTCACTGTTGTGGCGCCTAATATCAATCAATCAATCAATCACTATAGTCCTCTTCCCTCCAAGTCGCTTACCTGAAATGGAGTCCAAATGGAGGTGATAAAATTGTTGGTGAATTGGTGGCTACTAATTCATCCAAACATTGATACTAAACAAACTTTTTTCTCTTAACATAGGACATTTAGGGGGTGTGGGAGTTGGGGACAGGCTTGGGGGGGGGTTTGGGGGGTGCGGGAATAGGGGGACAGGCTTGGGGGGGTAGAAAGCCTGTCCCCCATTCCCACACACCCTTAACCCCCCCTCCCCCAAGCCTGTTCCCCTACTCCAGCACCCCCGAAAACCCTCCTAACCCCCCCCAAGCCTGTCCCCCTATTCCCGCACCCCCCTAACCCCCCAAGCCTGTCCCCCTATTCCCGTACCCCCTTAATTTATTTGACAGAATTTGGAGTATATAGTTGTTTACCAATTCATCCATAACATAGAGTTATTTATATAATCATATATTACATAATGAACTATTACATAATTATGACAAAGCTCCCATATATAGACGGGTTTGGGAACTCTTTCAAATCAAGTACAGTTGCCTCCACAAGTAACGAGCACAGCGTCCTTACATAAAGGTTAAACAAAGATCTGAAAGTGATAAGCCGTCAATGATATACACCAGTACAATTGTCCTTACATGAAGGTTGAACAAAGATCTGAAAGTGTTAAGTCGTCAATGATATACACCAGTACAATTGTCCTAACAAAGATCTGAAAGTGTTAAGTCGTCAATGATATACACCAGTACAATTCTTACACTGATAAGTATTTTTGTTCATAGAGAATTGTGGTAAAGCTGAAGTTAGAGATGAGAGCGGCGAGCGTGGGTGAAATATATTAACTAAGGTAGAATGGGGGGGAAATCGAATGAGAGCAGGAATGATATTTTTAGAGAGCGTGGAGGTGGAGTGTGTGTATGGGTGTGCCAAGGGTAACGTGGGTAAGTGAAGAATGGCTTGCTTTCGTATCACACTACATATAAATAGAAAATACATATAAATTGAGGATATGCGGCACATTTCAATAATACTATAGATCAGGAAAAAAATTGGGGAGAAGAATCACTGGGGAGGGTTCATTGAGAGAAAGATAGGAAAATAATTGTTTATATCGAGTACTTAATCCTCGTGTACTGGTGGCGACGTTGTGAGTGGCGTAGAGGCGTGGAGTGGCGTATCGCTGGCGACGTCGTGGGTGGCGTAGAGGCGTGGAGTGGCGTATCGCTGGCGACGTCGTGGGTGGCGTAGAGGCGTGGAGTGGTGTATCGCTGGCGATGTCGTGGGTGGCGTAGAGGCGTGGAGTGGAGCGGTGTAGCAACACAAGGTGTAGAGAGTGGCGTGGTGGAGCGCGTGTTGTGGAACTGGAGAGTGGTCCACGTGGGGTGTATGTTTTGGAGCAGTAGAGTGGTCCAGGAACAACACGTAAGATGGAGAGTGGAGTTGTGTAGTTGTATAGCTTGGTTCAGGGCGGATGTATAAGGTTACCTTGAGTTGTCGCTGCACAGTGCACACGTGGAGAGTCGTTTCAGGCTGGATGTAACTTTTTTTCCCGGGGTCACCAGTTATAACGTTATGGGACGTTATCACCCAGGATGATTGAAGACTCACTGTGTAGTACAAGGTAGTTTATTAGTCAGTAACACTTGGTAGGAGGTTGTGGTGAATCAAGCAAGGTGGTGTGTGAGTGAGTTGGATTGAGAGTGGCGAGGGAGGTGGGCAGATGTTCGCGTGTGCGTGGTAAGGAGTCAGCTGAGTGGCTGGGGGAAGCCAAGCACCTATATGAAGGTGTGTCTTGGCGGGAAGATGGCTGGGGCAAGTAACGATCGAGAAGCGCCTAGTGTGGTTAGTCTGTGTAAAGCTTGCATGATTCACTACACTGTAATATCATAGGAACGTTATGTTCGTATTTATTAATTATAATTATAAATGCAGGTTATTCCCTGTAATCCAATTAACATTTTTCAAATTAATCTTTACCTCTTAATCATTACGTGTTTTTCATCCCTATTAATCTCACCTAAGGTTTTAATTATTCCTCTATTTCAATCATTTACCTAACTATACTCATTATTTCTATTGTTCATATTTAACATACAACTCTAAACATTATTTGTACTGTTCATATATCACATCTTCAAAAGAAGTTTACTACCCCAACCATTAATCGTCATTGATAATCTAGGCCTGGCTACTATGTACAATCTTACATACATACATACATACATACATACATACATACATACATACATACATACATACATACATACATACATACATACATACATACATACATACATACATACATACATACATACATACATACATACATACATACATACATACATACATACATACATACATACATACATACATACATACATACATACATACATACATACATACATACATACATACATACATACATACATACATACATACATACATACATACATACATACATACATACATACATACATACATACATACATACATACATACATACATACATACATACATACATACATACATACATACATACATACATACATACATACATACATACATACATACATACATACATACATACATACATACATACATACATACATACATACATACATACATACATACATACATACATACATACATACATACATACATACATACATACATACATACATACATACATACATACATACATACATACATACATACATACATACATACATACATACATACATACATACATACATACATACATACATACATACATACATACATACATACATACATACATACATACATACATACATACATACATACATACATACATACATACATACATACATACATACATACATACATACATACATACATACATACATACATACATACATACATACATACATACATACATACATACATACATACATACATACATACATACATACATACATACATACATACATACATACATACATACATACATACATACATACATACATACATACATACATACATACATACATACATACATACATACATACATACATACATACATACATACATACATACATACATACATACATACATACATACATACATACATACATACATACATACATACATACATACATACATACATACATACATACATACATACATACATACATACATACATACATACATACATACATACATACATACATACATACATACATACATACATACATACATACATACATACATACATACATACATACATACATACATACATACATACATACATACATACATACATACATACATACATACATACATACATACATACATACATACATACATACATACATACATACATACATACATACATACATACATACATACATACATACATACATACATACATACATACATACATACATACATACATACATACATACATACATACATACATACATACATACATACATACATACATACATACATACATACATACATACATACATACATACATACATACATACATACATACATACATACATACATACATACATACATACATACATACATACATACATACATACATACATACATACATACATACATACATACATACATACATACATACATACATACATACATACATACATACATACATACATACATACATACATACATACATACATACATACATACATACATACATACATACATACATACATACATACATACATACATACATACATACATACATACATACATACATACATACATACATACATACATACATACATACATACATACATACATACATACATACATACATACATACATACATACATACATACATACATACATACATACATACATACATACATACATACATACATACATACATACATACATACATACATACATACATACATACATACATACATACATACATACATACATACATACATACATACATACATACATACATACATACATACATACATACATACATACATACATACATACATACATACATACATACATACATACATACATACATACATACATACATACATACATACATACATACATACATACATACATACATACATACATACATACATACATACATACATACATACATACATACATACATACATACATACATACATACATACATACATACATACATACATACATACATACATACATACATACATACATACATACATACATACATACATACATACATACATACATACATACATACATACATACATACATACATACATACATACATACATACATACATACATACATACATACATACATACATACATACATACATACATACATACATACATACATACATACATACATACATACATACATACATACATACATACATACATACATACATACATACATACATACATACATACATACATACATACATACATACATACATACATACATACATACATACATACATACATACATACATACATACATACATACATACATACATACATACATACATACATACATACATACATACATACATACATACATACATACATACATACATACATACATACATACATACATACATACATACATACATACATACATACATACATACATACATACATACATACATACATACATACATACATACATACATACATACATACATACATACATACATACATACATACATACATACATACATACATACATACATACATACATACATACATACATACATACATACATACATACATACATACATACATACATACATACATACATACATACATACATACATACATACATACATACATACATACATACATACATACATACATACATACATACATACATACATACATACATACATACATACATACATACATACATACATACATACATACATACATACATACATACATACATACATACATACATACATACATACATACATACATACATACATACATACATACATACATACATACATACATACATACATACATACATACATACATACATACATACATACATACATACATACATACATACATACATACATACATACATACATACATACATACATACATACATACATACATACATACATACATACATACATACATACATACATACATACATACATACATACATACATACATACATACATACATACATACATACATACATACATACATACATACATACATACATACATACATACATACATACATACATACATACATACATACATACATACATACATACATACATACATACATACATACATACATACATACATACATACATACATACATACATACATACATACATACATACATACATACATACATACATACATACATACATACATACATACATACATACATACATACATACATACATACATACATACATACATACATACATACATACATACATACATACATACATACATACATACATACATACATACATACATACATACATACATACATACATACATACATACATACATACATACATACATACATACATACATACATACATACATACATACATACATACATACATACATACATACATACATACATACATACATACATACATACATACATACATACATACATACATACATACATACATACATACATACATACATACATACATACATACATACATACATACATACATACATACATACATACATACATACATACATACATACATACATACATACATACATACATACATACATACATACATACATACATACATACATACATACATACATACATACATACATACATACATACATACATACATACATACATACATACATACATACATACATACATACATACATACATACATACATACATACATACATACATACATACATACATACATACATACATACATACATACATACATACATACATACATACATACATACATACATACATACATACATACATACATACATACATACATACATACATACATACATACATACATACATACATACATACATACATACATAGGGGTGTTACAACTGATAAAAAGAAACCAAGGTTGCCTGAAGGATATTCTGATGAAGTACTTGCTAACAAATTCTTAGACTTCTTTGACGATAAAATTGCAACTATAGTGGAAAGCTTTCCAGGAAGTGGTTTGAATGTGATGCATAGATATACTCAAATGTCTGAGAGCAAACTACTTTCCTTTCAAAACATTGGTATGACCAAGATGAAAGAAAATGTACAAGTGAAATTAACTCATTGTGATAATGATCCGTTACTTATATCGGATGTTATAACGAATAAAAATGTAGACAACATTTTTAATGTGTTCCTGCAAATTATTAACCTAAGTTTTGATAACAACGTTTTTCCAGAGAATGAAATTGGTTACTATCAAGCCTATTGTAAAAGGTAACCTTGACCCTCAGAGTCTGGGTTCGTATAGACCAGTATCAAATCTGACCTTTTAATCGAAAGTGATTGAAAATGTAATTTTAGATCAGTTATGGCATCACTTGAATGAGGTGAAGGCTATACCTGATAGTCAGTCTGCATATAGGCAGCTATAATCAACTGAGACTGCACTATATACTGTAGTAAATGATCTAATGGTGTTAATGGACGAAGGAAAGTGTAGTGTTCTTATTATGCTTGATTTGAGTGCTGCATTTGACACGGTAGTGCATAGATTCTATACTCCTAGATGATTTAAAGTCTATACGTGTTGAGGGGAATGTATTGGCCTATCTGGAAAGTTATTTAAAAGATAGAACATATTGTGTACAGGTTAGGATATCTTTTTCAAGAAATAAACCCGTGTGAAGAGGAGTCCCTCAGGGGAGTGTATTGGGTCCTATTCTCTTCTGTATCTACACTATCAAACTATCACATATACTAGAGAAACATGGTGCCAACTTCAAACTATTTGCCGATGATACACAAATTTATATATCTATAAATAATGTGGTGAATGCAGAGGTGAATTTGAGTGTTATTATGTCCGATATTGGATGGATTTAAAACAACTCAAGCTAAATCCAAGTAAAACTGAGTGTTTGGTCATTGGAAAGAAGACCAGTCTTAGAAGATTGGATATCTCAAGCTTACGAGTGCATGGTAGTATGCTGGATGTAAGAAACAAAGTGAAAGATTTAGGAGTGCTGCTAGATGAAAATCTCTCTTTTGAAGCTCAAATTAATCAAGTGGTGAAAGTTTCTGGTTACCACTTGAGGAACAATGCTTTTGTTAGAAAATATTTAGATCAGAATACCGTGAAGATGCTTCTTTATAACTATGTCATAAGCAGACTGGATTACTGCAATTCCCTATATTATGGTTTGCCAGACTATTAGTTAAGAAAATTGCAAAATGTAATGAACAGAGCAGCAAGGTTAATTAAAGGTCTTCCATCTCGTGAGAGGATAACTCCAGCACTCATTGACTTACATTGGTTACCAATAAAGGCAAGGATTGTGTACAAGATATGTATTCTAACATTCCGAGCATTAAAATTTGGAAAACCGGAGTATTTGACGAATATTTTAAGAAGTTTTCAATTAAATTCCTCAAAGGAACTCAGGTATAGTGAACAATACAGGTTAAATGAGCCGAGGAACATTCTGACAATGAGTTTCAGAGCGTTTGAAAGGTGTGCACCAAGGCTCTTTAATGGATTGCCATTAAATGTCCGAAGTAGTGAAAATTGTACGAATTTTAAGAAAAGACTGAAAACACATCTGTTCGCTGAGTGTTACGACACAGATGATATGAGTATTACAAGTGATTATAGTGTTTAATAATATTGAGAGAGGCCCTGCAGAGCACCATCTGCTGGTGGAGCGGGGCATAGAATATCCAACAACAAGTAACAAGTAACAAGTAAGTAACAGCAACATAGCCATACACCAGTTCAACTTGTTTAGGAATGACACTATCTATCTATCAATAGCTCTGAGGCCCAAGGGGGTGGCCACAGCAGAAGTGTCTCCAGTTTTCTCTGTTCCAACACTCCCTCCTTACTTGGTCCATTCTTCCTCTGCTCCTCATGTTTCTCTCCTTTACATACTCTTCCACTGTTCTGCCATCTAACCGGAGGTCTGCCTCTCACACCAGGTCCCACAACTTCACTTCCATATACCTTCCTTACAAACTCCACACCTTGCATTCTCTCTACATGTCCAAACCATCTTCATGTATTATGCTTCACTCTCTCAATCACTCCTCACTCAATACCGATTGCCTTCTCACTCATACATCTCTCGTACACACTCTCATTACTTTCTCCATTCCACCTAGTAAGTCCACATGCTCCTCTCAAGTAACTCATTTCCACTGCACCTATTCTAGACTGATGAGCCCTACTCCAAGTCCATGTCTCCAACACATATGTCAGTGGTGGCAAGATTATACTATTTCGTAGTCCCCTTTACACTTCCATACTCACACTTCTACCCTCCATAATTCTCCCCAGTGATCCTATGACCTGTCTACCCCTCATTGCTCTCTCCCTAATTTCTCCATCAATACTTCCATGTTTACACATAACTGTACCCAGGTACTTAAACTCCTTTACTTCCTCCATCCTCTCGAGTTATCCCACACTTCATCCCAGATGGTACTCCCACTCTGTACGGAGTGGCAAAGTCAATCACTTCAGTTTCTGCTCTCTCAAATACAATCACCTTACTTTTTTACAAACATTCACCTTCAGTTTCCTTCGTTTACACAGACTAAAACTCATCCACCACTCTCTGTAACTCTCTTTCACTCTCCGCCATCAACACAGAGTATCAGCAAACAAATTTGCCACCAAGGACCAATTTACTTCATTCAGCATCAACTTCAACCCCAGGCCATTCACTTTGGCTTTAGTTTCTCTCATACAACCATCCATATATATATTGAACAGCCATGGTGACATATCACACCCCTGTCTCAGCCCTACACTAATATTAAAACTCTTACTTAGATCACCCTCTACCCGCACACATGCTTTTGCATCTGCATAAACTGCCTTAATGCCTGTCAGCAAAGACCCCCCCCAACACCATAAATTCTCAACACCTCTGTCATAGCTCTCTTTTCAACCCTATCATATGCCTTTTTCTCCGTCCATTAAGGCAGCATACAGCTTCCTACCCTTCCCAATATATTTCTCCAATGTTAAATTTTAATGCAAAAATCTGGTGCACACATCCTCTCCCTATTCTGAACCCCCACTACTTATCACTAT
Organism: Petrolisthes cinctipes; assembly: GCA_033782935.1. Lineage (NCBI taxonomy): Eukaryota > Metazoa > Arthropoda > Malacostraca > Decapoda > Porcellanidae > Petrolisthes > Petrolisthes cinctipes. Next base: position 139,103 of record JAWQEG010001723.1, read on the forward strand.
CTTTATTCCCAGATACTTCAGCCATCTCTCTGTAAGAACCTTCCCATACGCCTTCCCTGTCACACTAAGAAAGCTTTTTCCACTATAGCTACCATACTCATCCCTACTGGCCATCCCATTCCTTATACAAAGTCACAATTATGGCTCTACTTCAGTCCTCTGGCACCTCTCCCTGCCTCCAAGGCAATGGTAATGAGTAACACAACCCTGGGAACACACAGACACTCTCCTTTTAACACAGGGTCAGTAATCAATTAGTGTGTATGGAAATGAGTAACACAAGCCTGGGAACACACACCATCCTTTTAACACTGGTTGAGAATTGTAATGAATAACTGAAGGCTGGAAACACACATACATTTGGTGGTCATCAATGAGGAACTGAATGTAAAATGAAGACAGTGGTGGACACAAGTATTTATTTATTGTATATCCAGGGTTTACAATATCAGCAACATCCACTCCACAAACACAGCGACCTCTACACACACACACTTTTTCAACATATCTGCAGTTATTGCAAGCCATATTATATTATAGTAGTACTGTACTACCTGCAGGCTTCAGCCCTACATATACTATACATTTAATATTATGGACCCTGTGATTGTATATGAGAATTAGTGGCTTCTGATTCCTCCTGAGTACACCACAAAACAAACTCCTTCCATGTAGGTGGTGTTTCATAGCAGTAATTGAAGGAGTCATTTACCTTCAATTTTCAGACTACATCACAGGGTCCCTTAAGACACCAACCTGTCACTACAAACAGCAGCTGTTATTTTAACATATATCAAGGCCACATTATATCTATATCATACTTAAGTTCCAATAATACATTTAATATTAAGACACCAACCTGTCACTACAAACAGCAGTTGTTATTTTAACATATATCAGGGCCACATTATATAATCTTATATCATATTTCAGTTCCAATAATACATTTAAAATTAAGACACCAACTTGTCACCAAACATTACTGTCATCTTTGTGTTGTGTGTGTGATAATTTGTGTTTTTTTTAACAACTCATTTACTAACTTTTTTCCACATTTATTAAAGAGCGGCAAACAATGATAGCCTCCCCCACCCTCCTGCTGGGCAAATACTGTATTAGCTAGAAATATGATGGTGATATCGTCTGAAAGTATATTCGATTCAAATCTTCTTCTTTGCTGGTATCAACATGTGTGTTGCTGTGTTACATGACAGTGAAAAGAAGAGATTTATCAACTGCATCCGAGCAATTATGTTTCGGGAGGCCTGTGACACCGGTGCCTCCATATCTTAGTCGTGTTTTGCTCTACGGCTCAGAGGGTCCAGGTCTATGACACCGGTGCCTCCTTTATATCTCAGTTGTGTTTTGCTCTATGGCTCAGAGGGTCCAGGTCTGTGACACCGGTGCCTCCTTTATATCTTAGTTGTGTTTTGCTCTACGGCTCAGAGGGTCCAAAGACTTTGTCAATCATAAATGGAACATGAGTCTGGATGATAGTGAAGCTAAGTGTGTGGGTTGTAGGTCGTAAGTTTTGTCTCAGGAGTCAAAAGACATTGTCATTGAGTGATCCTGCTGTTATGGTGAATTGATCAAAAGTGGTGAATGTGTTGGTGCTTTTCACTGCACGGCAGATGACGTGGGTGATAAAGCCTCAGGGGCAATGTTGGGATGGAGATTATTTTTGGGAGAAGATCATGACAAAGCTTGTCATTCCCTTTCTTCAAGACCCTCAAAATGTTGTAGATGTCACTCAGGTTACCTTTCTGCACAACAAAGCACCATATGTGAAAATCCTTTGAACCCAACCAGAACCTTCTGAAGGACAACAACATTGACTTCTTTGGTAATGAAGAGTGGCCCAGTAATTCTCCTGTTCTGTGATAATGTTGGATCTATCTTTAAGGATGAGGTTGATAAAAGGAGTTGGCTGAACCTCTATCAACTCAATATAGTCCTAACAAGATGGAGGAGCACATCAATGCTGTGCTTCGGGGAATGGAGTTCAACATGGAGTTTTTTGAGTCATTTTTGTCTTCCTACCCTGCTCGTCTTCAAGCTGTTCATGACGCCAATGGAGGGAAAACTGAATACTGAGCTCGTCAGCATACACCTACAATATAATGTGCTACCTTTTGATATTTTCATTTTTTTCCTATCATGCTTAGGGGGGAGGGGAACAATCATTGTTTGCCATCGCTTACATTCAATGTTTTATTTCATGTGTGAACAGCTTTGTGTAACGTGAGTTGGGATTGGTCAGAAAACTTTTTACCACATTCATTACATTCAAAATCCTTTACTCCTGGTGAACTTTAGGTAAATATTGTGATTATCTGATTATCTGCGTCCTCGATTTTCACACTTTCTGGGAACCAAAATCACCCGTTTCGTTTCCCTTTATATTTTGTAGACTGTTTTCTTTTGTGGAAAATATATAAAAAGAATTAATATTATTTGTATGTATTTACTTTGCTTTCCTAGCGGGGTCCCGATTTCCCGTCTCTCTGCATGCAGTGTTACCAGATACAGGGATACTTCCAAATTTTAAGATAATTTTGTCCATACTTGGGAAATCGTATGAAAAATGTACAATAAGTAGCCCAATTGAGTGGGAAATTCAATAATTAAATTGGGATAATTAATTATTTGATCATCAGATGAAATAACATGACCTGACCTGACCTAACCTAACCTAGACTGTGGCTACCTTCGGGACCTAACCTAATGTCCTTCGGGACCTAACCTAGTGTCCTTCGGGACCTTTAGAAATAAATTAGATTCTGTGGATAGTAGCTAAATGTATCCCGATTTGGTGGGTCAGGCGTAATATACACAACTGCATATAGGCCCTTTCGTTATTTCGCCAAGGAGATCTGGTAACACTGTCCGCCCGATCTCAGTTCGTCCCTCCGCTTCAGAAATAAGTCGTATCTTAAAATTGAAATATCTAACAAAGAATACATTTCCACAAGATAATTCCACTGTGTGTTGATAATGGTAACCAAACCCTACATAACCCAACCTAACCTAACCTGTAGCTCGCCGGCACAGATAATCACAATATTAGCCGAACTTTCATATGTATATTAAGGTGAGATTTCCTACTAAACCTTTTACTACATTTATTACATTCAAAATCTTTTACTCCTGATGAACTTTCATATGTACATTAAGGTGAGGTTTCTGAACAAACTTTTTACCACATTCATTACATACAAAGTTCCTCTCTCCTGTGTGTATAAATAGGTGCTCCTTTAGATTACATTTTGTCACAAAATTTTTACCACATTCATTACATTCAAAGTTCTTCTCTCTCTTATATTCTTCTTCTTAGCAGAATTTCCAGCGGGGTAGCAATGGGCCTCTCCCTGAGGCCTATAGTTGCACCCTAAGCGTTGAATTCCTTGTATCCAAGGGCCCTCTTCAGAATGGTGACAGTTCCCTTGATGGCAGCAATCTGCACCTCACAGGCGCTTGGTCGTCCGGGTATAGCCTCAAGGTAATCCTTTAGGTTCTTCTTCATAATACCCGTCGCGCCTACCACTACCGGTAAAATATCTATTTCTTTTAATGACCATGTTGTTCTCAGGTCATTTTTTAGGTCTTGGTACTTGGTGATTTTTTCCCTTTAGCTCTATTTAGCCCATAGTCATTGGGGACTGTTACATCTATGATCTTGGCTGTTTTCTTTCCTCTATCCCATATAACAATGTCGGGCTTAATTGCTCCTCCCTCGATGTATCTGCCAGCTGGCATAATTTTGTCATAGAATATGGTGATATTTTCATTTGAAGCGATCGGTGGCGGTTCGTGCTCCCAGACTTTTTCCGCGGCTTCCACTTGCATTTCTTTGCTGCAAATTTTCCAGTGCAGATATTTACAAACCTTGTTGTGCCGCGTGGTGTAATGTCCTTCCGCCATCAAGGTTTGGCATCCAGATATTAGGTGGCTCGTGCTCTCAACAGCTGCGTGGCAGAATCTGCATTGGTCATTTGGAGATATTCCTGCCATTTTCTTGAAACCATTTGTAAGTAGTCACTGATCTTGAGCCCCGGCTATGACTCTTTCCCCGTCGAATCCCAGTACCCTATTCTTGAGCCACTGTAATGATCCTTCTTTGTCTATGTAGTTTTTTTCAAGTTCTTCTCGCAGGCGGCCAGCTCTACGATGTTGTCTCCAGTTATCAAGTCTCTGGTTCAATTCCCTCTTGCAGTATTTTTCACTCTCTTTTTTTTCAATTGTCTTATTCTCAGGTTATCTTGGAGCAATGGATCCCAAACCAGGGGTCTATAGTTGCATCCTAACCGTTGATAGCAGAGTATCCAAGGGCTCTCTTTTTTTTATTTTTTCAATTGTCTTATTCTAAGATTATCTTGGAGCAATGGACCCCAGCCAGGGGTCTATAGTTGCATCCTAACCGTTGATCGCAGAGTATCCAAGGGCTCTCTAATTAAGACAAAGGGTGTGGTGTGTAGCGTGTTTGTATATATTGTGTAAATAGAGAGAGAGTGATGTCTTTGGGAGTATGTTGGACTACTCTCAGTGTATGTGAGACACGAAAAAGAAATCAGCAAAGGTGGACAGACAGGTGAAACGGGAGTTCCAACACTCCCTATCACCAGTCCAGCGTCTACCCTAGGAGTACTGCCTTGTTTGGCTGGTGTCTTCAGCCTCCTCCTCTTTCACTCCGGTGTGTATAAGTATGTGCTTCTTTAGATTACCTTTTGTCACAAATTTTTTACCACATACTTCACATTCAAAGTTCTTCACTCCTGTGTGTATAAGTATGTGCTGCTTTAGATTACCTTTTGTCACACATTTTTTACCACATACTTCACATTCAAAGTTCCTCTCTCCTGTGTGTATAAGTATGTGCTGCTTTAGATTACCTTTTGTCACACATTTTTTACCACATTCATTACATTCAAAGTTCTTCACTCCTGTGTGTATAACTACGTGCTTATTTAGATTATTTTTTGTCATACATTTTTTACCACATACTTCACATTCAAACTTCCTTTTTCCTGTGTGTATAAGTATGTGGTGCTTTAGATGACTTTTTGTCACAAACTTTTTTCCACATTCTTCACATTCAAAGTTCCTCTCTCCTGTGTGGAAAAGTATGTGCTGCTTTAGATAACGCTTTGTCACAAACTTTTTTCCACATTCTTCACATTCAAAGTTCTTCACTGCTATGTGTATAGGTATGTGCGGCTTTAGATGACTTTTTATCACAAACTTTTTTCCACATTCTTCACATTCAAACTTCCTTTCTCCTGTGTGAAGAATCCTGTGATAATTAAGACCAGATTTGAAACTAAACTCTTCACCACACTCATCACACATAAACATTTTCTTTCCAGTATGAGTCAACAAATGGCGAGTGAGATTGCATTTCTTACTAAACTTTTGACCACATTCTTGACAGACCAACTTGTTACACTTCTCTTCTTTGACAACATTGATGGTGTCACTTCCTTCCACCTCCATCTCTAACACAGCTTTATTCTGCCACCAATATGACCACTTGGTTATTACTCAGTGGTGTCAGGGCTGCCAACCACACTGCTACTGGTGTCAGGGTTGTCACACTCTTACTGGTCTTATCTGAAACAAATATAACAATATATTTTAACAGCAACCAGGAAGGTAATAGAAAAAACAGAGGCACAGTTGAAGAACTGAAAGCTAGTAGCTGGGCCCGAAGGGGTGCCAAAACCCTTAAAATATTGCCCACATCACTATAGACAATACCTCCCTTCAGGGAATATTTCCACAAAACACACATACCAATATTGAAAGAGATTGTTTCATGGCATAGTCAGGAGGAATCAGGGTCCTTAACCCTTTCCCATCCGACCTATGTGGATATATTGTTTTCATGTGTGGGTACCTCTGGATATATATGTATGAAGGTATGTGGGTAGATGAAATGATATGGAACGCTCACACGCCAGACAAACAACCACAGCAAACCTTAGGCTCTCTGGCCGCCAGCTAATTCTCAGGCCTCCCACCTCCCCCTATCCCCGTCATTTGAAAAAATTATTGTTTATTGTTTAATTTTATAATAATACTTTACCATACTAGTAACTTACACAACATTCATGTGAATAACAAAATTATAGTGTTGTTCCGTACAAATAGACAGCCATTGGGTATTCATTTAACTAAAAAAGCACAAAAATATTGCCGAGACAGACGAGATACAGATGACAGAAGTCTAACGTGTGGAGGGAGGGAGGGAGCGCCAGTCAGAGGAGGGGAGGAAGGGAGTAGAGGCTAATATATAATTATACTTTTTTTATATGCGACTATATGTTTCATACAAACAGAATATGTTATACATTATTGGATACAGTGTGGTTTGTCATGCATGTTATATGGGAGGAAACTATTATATATATCTAATTAAAGAAGAAAAATGAAAGATTGCATCACAGCGATACTCTACAACACACCCACTTGACCGTTACTGTGATACTGAGAATTACTGACTACATTGAGTGAGGTGAGGATGTGGTGATCATGTGAGCTACTGTACCAGTGTTGCAAACCCCTTGAGTTTTCACTCTACACAGACACTGAAATTACCCTACCGGTTTTCTCTTATTACATATACCGGTATTCATTATTTTTAATATTATTATTATTATTGTATCTGCAGTGGTTATCACTATCTCTCTCTCTTAAGTGGGAAAATAACTTGGCAGTGTGGGGATGTTGTGGTGGCAAAGGAAATCCAACTATTATTTATTGTATACTGAATAAATCAGTCGTTACTTAGTTTTAGTAGTTCTAGGACAAAAATATATATATTCATATACACATATGAGCAAAAAACAAACAGGCAAAATCTTATGTATTGTTGATAACAAAATATGTACTTGTAAGATGCAATTACTTGAGTATGGCAATACTCTCCCTTTCCCAGTTATACCAAGTCTGATGGACAAAATTTCCCTAACATTTTGCCTCAATTATTCCTGGATTGATCTTGAACATTGACGGTCTTTCTGGAATTATTTTCGTCTGGTAGAAATTTCCCTGTTTACTCTTGAACAATCTTTATATAATTTCCCTGTGTGGACTTCAAAATTCCCTAAAACAGACAACTTTCCTGCACCTGGTAACACTACCCTACCCTCCCATCCTGCTGACTTTCTTTCTGCAGGCGATCATACCAAATATTATATAAACGTAAAATAGAACTAAGAAAATTTGATCTTCAGCTAGAGATAATGTTGTTTTTATGTTATCAAATTTATGTATTTCGAAAATTAATAACAGTGAGACGATAAGTTCTGCCGACAATAATAAAAAAAAACAGTAACTGAAATTTCACTGGTTTTCGTGTTTTTTTTGTTTCAATTTGTTCGGGGAATTTTAGAATTTCATAAAATATAGGTTATACGATGGCTAGAGACACCGGATTTGAGAGTAATTATATGCTAGGATTTATTCTCTATATTTTAGCTATAAACATTTCTTGCTACAATGTTTATTTACAAAAAATAGTTAAATTCTGGGCATTTCATCGAGGGTCGGCCATAGATGGCCCACCTTATATGGTATAGTGTTAAGGGGGAAGTACAGTGTTGGTAAATCTGGATCAACTGATTCCTCCAAACTATTCCAAGCAAGGCTTGAGGGGAGGTGGCCGAGTGGTTAGCGTTCTTGACTCATAACCTAGAGGTCGGGAGATCGATCCTCTCAGGTGAGGGCCTGAGAATATTTACTCTTCCGATTTGAGTTTCAGGCACTGACTATAAGGTCACCGAATGTCGTAAAACACCCTCACTGGTACAGTCTCAGACAATATTCCCTTTCCACCCTCTCGGTGGCTGTATGTAGATGTGACAACGTTGTACCTGGGATCTGAGACATCTGTCAAACTCAGTAACCTGAGCGGCAACTGAGTCACTCTGCCCATACCTTTCTTCTCCTTCCTTTCCCCCCCCCCCACTCTCCTCTATATCTCTTTTTTTCTCTGTCTGTCTCTCTCTGACTGTCTGTCTCTCTGTCTGTCTGTCTGTGTCTCATTCATATATATATATATATATATATATATATATATATATATATATATATATATATATATATATATATATATATATATATATATATATATATATATATATATATATATATATATATATATATATATATATATATGTAGGGGGATTGCGGTTCTTAGGGGTTAAAAGGTACGGAAATCTACGCATTTTCAATGTGCGGACTTTTTCAATGTACGGACAGCTGTCCCCCTCAATTAGTCCGCCCATTCGAGGGTCGACTGTATATATATATATATATATATATATATATATATATATATATATATATATATATATATATATATATATATATATATATATATATATATATATATATATATATATATATATATATATATATATATATATATGAATGAGACACAGACAGACAGACAGAGAGACAGACAGTCAGAGAGAGACAGACAGAGAAAAAAAGAGATATAGAGGAGAGTGGGGGGGGGGGGAAAGGAAGGAGAAGAAAGGTATGGGCAGAGTGACTCAGTTGCCGCTCAGGTTACTGAGTTTGACAGATGTCTCAGATCCCAGGTACAACGTTGTCACATCTACATACAGCCACCGAGAGGGTGGAAAGGGAATATTGTCTGAGACTGTACCAGTGAGGGTGTTTTACGACATTCGGTGACCTTATAGTCAGTGCCTGAAACTCAAATCGGAAGAGTAAATATTCTCAGGCCCTCACCTGAGAGGATCGATCTCCCGACCTCTAGGTTATGAGTCAAGAACGCTAACCACTCGGCCACCTCCCCTCAAGCCTTGCTTGGAATAGTTTGGAGGAATCAGTTGATCCAGATTTACCAACACTGTACTTCCCCCTTAACACTATACCATATAAGGTGGGCCATCTATGGCCGACCCTCGATGAAATGCCCAGAATTTAACTATTTTTTGTAAATAAACATTGTAGCAAGAAATGTTTATAGCTAAAATATAGAGAATAAATCCTAGCATATAATTACTCTCAAATCCGGTGTCTCTAGCCATCGTATAACCTATATTTTATGAAATTCTAAAATTCCCCGAACAAATTGAAACAAAAAAAACACGAAAACCAGTGAAATTTCAGTTACTGTTTTTTTTTATTATTGTCGGCAGAACTTATCGTCTCACTGTTATTAATTTTCGAAATACATAAATTTGATAACATAAAAACAACATTATCTCTAGCTGAAGATCAAATTTTCTTAGTTCTATTTTACGTTTATATAATATTTGGTATGATCGCCTGCAGAAAGAAAGTCAGCAGGATGGGAGGGTAGGGTAGTGTTACCAGGTGCAGGAAAGTTGTCTGTTTTAGGGAATTTTGAAGTCCACACAGGGAAATTATATAAAGATTGTTCAAGAGTAAACAGGGAAATTTCTACCAGACGAAAATAATTCCAGAAAGACCGTCAATGTTCAAGATCAATCCAGGAATAATTGAGGCAAAATGTTAGGGAAATTTTGTCCATCAGACTAGCCATATCTGTCCACTCCCCCATTGGGAGAGGCCACTGATGGCTGGCAAGGCCAATGCAGTGCTCATTCTCGGAGGGACACGGGCCGTCGGCATTGTCAAAAGCTAAAAACAAGGTCATAAATTTAAAAGAAATTATCACAAAATATAAAAACATGCAGTTATAAAATTAAAATTTTAAAAACACTAAAATACAATAAAAACCTTAAAACCTATATGTGGGGGAAGCTAGGTCTCACCCCCACACTGCCTTCCCCTTTGGCTCCACCTCCTGAATGGATAAAAACTAGATAAAAAAAGGAGGTGTACCCCCGAGGTCACCGCTTGGAGACGGGGTAAGGCTTACCTACCCTTCCTGGGGAGGGGTAGGTCACCGAGGTTCTTGCTTTTCCCAATACTGACAGCAGTTAGGCACAGTAGCAATCCTCGACCTCATTGGTTACGATATTGCCACTGCGCAACTGTTTTTGCCCTTCTAATCTTCTTGCATACTTTATTCCAGATGAAGATGAACCTGTGGTGTTCCCCAAGCCATATGATGACCATTCCTATGGCATACCAGACACTGCTCCTACTGTACCAGCAGAACCAGTGGATGCTGCAGTACAAGTTGATGGGGTTAGTTACATGAAATCTAACACATAAATCTGTACATATTGAAATCATATCCCATGAGTATGTTGCTTGCAGATTATTTTGCATTTCAGGTGAACATGCCCACCATTTAATTCTATTTCTTAGATTCCCTAGCACCTCAATTTAATGGAATTGAACAAAACCTATTAAGGCATAACATAAAGGGATATATTAAAAAAGTAAATTAGCTATGTATTTCTTTATTTTTATATTATAAATGATAAATCAGTCTTTCATTGAGTTACAAAATCTAAAGTGCAGCTTACTAGTAACTTTGAGCTTCAATTGATATACTATAGCATTCACAGACTATTAATATTTTACAGGAGGCCAATGGAGATACACCGATGAATCGGCGAATCATGATGAGAAACATGATTCTCACTGATGACACCTCTGTGAGATTTTACACTGGATTGCCAACCAAGGGTGTTTTACAAACTATATATGAGGTAATTAAAAAAAGAGTTGACAAGATATGCTACTGGAGAGGTAATAAATCTACAAATGACACAACTTTGAAGAATGGCTCAGGTGGTAAAGCTAAAATTATAGACCATTTTGATGAATACCTTATAACTCTAGTCTACTTAAAAAGAGAAATAACTATGAAATTTTTAGGAGATCTCTTTGGAATATCACGGACATCAGTTACTTGTATAATTAATACTTGGATAAATGTTATATACCAAATACTGAAACACTGGTTAATGTGGCCTTCAGCCGAACAAGTGAAAGAAAAGTTGCCCAACAGCTATCCTGCCAAATACGCTGATACTCGTGTCATCCTAGACTGTACAGAAATCTCATATGAAACAAAGAAATTGTTCAGCCCAATCCTGTACATATTCACAATACAGGAAGAAAACAGGAGGAAAGGGAAAGATTTTAAATAAAAAGGAGATAATTTTAACTCGGGGAAATTGCATCACTGCGGATACATGTAGAACGTGCCATAGAAAGGGTGAAGAACTAGGATACTCTCAAGTACAATTAACATTAATCTATGGCCTATCTTGTATCAAATCCTAGTGATAGTTGCTGTGTTCTGCAATTTGGATCCTCCAGTCTTAAAAGATTAATGCATAAAGGATTTTGAAATCCTTTCGCTCCTGACTCAAAGTCCCATTTATGGTGTGAACATTACTAAATGCTTCAGTTTCACATGTCATAAGTTCAGGTTGACAGATCATCAATACCTTAGTCCATGGGTGTACGAGTACATGCCTGTTAGTCTGTAACGTGGATGAACATAAGTTGACAGATGTGAAGTACAGTATTGTATAAATAAAACACTTGTTAAGTAATTAAGTTTTTATTATCTATTTATTATCTTTGGTTACATACTCCTGGAAACTTAGCTGTTTGTATATTACATTTTTATAATCTATATATTTATATCTTTGGATACAGATGAAAGACATATTTAATTATATGGATGAAAGTTAAACAAGAGAAGCAAGAAGATTTTAGTGCATGAACTTTGGCAGAACAAATTTTTCATGGAAGACTAGTGCTCTATCTAAATCTGGTTGAAACGTGACTTCATTGAAAAATATCCTCTCAATGGTGATACGTGGCTTTTTTTGTATAAAAATGACAAAGTCACACCAAGAAAACTTTGTGACAAAAAGCTGAGTTTGTATTTGTGTGTACCATGGTGAGGTTTGCTTAAGCTCTACTTGTTTATTATTCCCTATTTTAAGGTGGTACTTGCCTTCCTCAGCAATTTCCTCCCCAGTCTTTGTTTGCAAGTTTTCACTAAAGGGACACTTAATTTCTAAAAGGCCTTTCCCGCAGCACTGACAGGATACTAAAGCATCTGGACTGGCTTGCACTAATGGGTTATCTTTACTTATAAACAGGCCAGAACTCTTCACCATCAGATGCTGGTGTTTACTTTACATGGCCTCTTCATATAATTTCCTTGCCACTGCTTCATGTTTAAGCCCATAATCAGTAGCTCTGTTACCCCAAAAATCTATTTGCCCCATTATTTTTCTAACTATGCAGTTATCAGGGTCATTGCGTTTATACCTTGCAGCACCATGTAGTGTGCTTGCAGTCAAAGAACCCACTCTTTGTTGTTTCCTAAGTGGGCATGTATGTTGCTGCTTTGTTTCACTGAAAATTTCTGTCCTAATGTTGTCAGTTATTTTTAACTTTAAATAACCAGAGAAAGTACCTTGGATGCCTTCTGATTGAAACAGTCTTGCCAGGTCAGGAATCGACAGCAGCAGAGAGGGTACTTGGCTTCCTCCAGGTAAAGCATCCCACGGCACTGGATTTTTGGCATGCTGCAGCACATTCATCAAATCATCCAAGATTCTATTCCTGGTATAGGAAGATATACTATCTCCTATAGGATTATTGCTATAATGATTTGACTTGCGTGACTGGGATGTGGTCCTGCATATCCTGTGCAAACATTATAAGGGAAAATAAGTTAAAGAACAAATATAAAATACTTAAACTGAATGGTGAGTACTGTGCAAAACAATGAAACTTCACCATCATCATTTACCAGAAAAATACTATATTAAGCTTAGATACTGAGAATATAAAAATTATACAGGAAAGAAATGCTAGAAGCTGTGAAAGCAAATCTTCATGCATACTTCAATACTGTACGGAACAATAAAATGCTACATAGTAGCATCTAGTCTTTTGAGTATGTACGCACAACAGAATAAACAAACATAAAGCATGCATACCATCAGAACCATAATAGTTTACAGCATTATCCATTACTGAGTTTAATGTACTGCACTCGATAAACATTTTCCCCTGTAGCTACCACACTCGTCCCTTTACCTTTGTACAGCATCATGATAATAGGTCTCCAATCTTCTGGTCTTCTGGCACTGCCCACTGCTCCCAAGTCAGGTTACATATATCCAACATTCATTGCATAAATTTCTTATTATGGGAGAGACATGAGAGAGGAATTTTATGGTGTAAGTCTGTAAAGCCACAAACTGATAAATAAATTTGAGCAAAGAATCCAATATGCTTACCTGTAGTCAATGTTATCCAATTTCTCATTGGATTTACCTACAGTATGAGGCCTGTCCCAAGTACACGGCACATCTGTAAATGAGAGAGTGGTATCAGCTGGCTGAATCCCGCAGCGATATACAAAGTCAGCGATGGAAAACATCAATGCAATCACATGCTTGCATCCACCGTCATCTCTGAGAAAGATTGTTCACTTTAAATATCTCTTTAGTGGCTAATTACTGTCCACTTGTCATTGATTACTAGTACTGTAGTAGTTGCAAATTTACTAGAAGTGTAGTGATGTGTAGTCTTTCCTTACAAAATCAGTCCTCAGATTGCCACAAAACAGAATAATATTTTTCAACAAATAAATAGTCTCTTGAGGTAGGGAGTAAAGTACATACTGTATTAATTGGTATGGTCAATAAAGGAATACCTGCTCATAGCAAAAATGGATGTAGCCTACTATTTCTAAAGGTATTCATTTGGTAACTGAATACAGTAGTTTATATAGTTTATTTTCTGGAAAAGAATCATGGAATAGTTAATTAATACCTCAACACAAGAAGGGACAATATCCAGTCCTAAAGTGACCTGACTGAAAAGGAAAATACTGTATGTTGTTGTTTCTACTCACCCTGTGCACTGGCAACCAGCTGTGTGGATATCTTCATTTGCCAAAACAAGCAGCCAAACTTCGTTAGGAGTATCATTTTGGCTCGTCTGCCTAGTGCATGCTGCCTTGATGCATGTGACACCCTCTAACTTCTTCAGCTTCACATGATGAATATGTTTATCGACATGAAGCTGGTATCCTTTCTCCTTCTCATATGCCTGGATGTGGTTGGCTGACCATCCTCTCCTCATGACTAAGTATAGCAAACAGTGAGCAACAGTAACATATGGTATGGTTTTCAAATTTTCTTCTCAGCCTGTAATAGTTCTTGGGTTAGGAATTACTATCTTCCCAGATACCACGACTGTTCTTCGTTGTACAGCCTCCAAATCGCCATCTCCGGGTCCTCTTTCTTCCACCAGTTCTGGGTGACTCTGTGCGTTGATTACCAGGTTAACCAACTGGGGTTTATTGTACCCTGAACAGGTTACTCCTCTTCTCTTCAGGAAATCCTTCAGTTTAGGAACAGTCCATTTTTCTACACAATATGTCTCCATGATCCCGACTGGGACTGGGACTCAAAGGTGCAGTGAAAACGCGCATTGGTGGTCTGGGTTTGTTATTGTTTATAATCAAAACATACCATCTCGAGTTCTGCTACTCGATGTAATATTATCAAAGAAATACTCTTCTTATTATAGAACTATTGTAATTTGTTGTATTCTTAGATAAAACCTGGGAAGTAAAATAAAATGTAGATTTTCTTTTCATTATGTACTTTTAATGAAGGAAAGAAAAAAACATCCCAATGTGGAGACAAGACTTTGGTCAGTAATTATTTTTCTCATTATTTAGCAGTATTACATATTTTCCTTATAGAAGTTAATAAAAAATGTTGATATAACTTCAACATTTCTCACAGTTACTCAAATGAAATATATAGAAACGTTTAGAGACCTGGGTATAGTTCCCCAACTTTTTTGTCAACAATTATTTTATCTGGTGAAAAGTGGCAGTTTTTCGTGGGCTAGTGACATTCGGAATTGCTGTCATCGCGTATGGTTTTTCTACCTTCATTACCCAATTATTTACACCATTCTAAGACTATTTTCTTCTATGGCATTTCTTCTGCAAATTTCAAATTGGGCATTTTGAAATTAGCCTGACCTTACCTAACCTAACCTAGACCACAGCAGACTACCGGGACCTAACCTGGGCAAACTACCAGGACCTAACCTTGGCAAACTATCGGAAAATAACCATGGTATGGTAGTACATGAAATGACCGGGGCAAAATACTGGGACCTAGCCATATCTGGCAACACTGCTATAAAGCTGCAATTCTTTCAGTAAGTACCCAAAATTATTGGTGACCTGTTGCTTAGAATAGATGATTGATATTAGGCACTGCATCAGCAAGGTCATGAAGCGTCTTTTTTTTTTTTTAATGTTCTGACACTGGACATAGGCTTAATCAAGCCCGTTACCGTGGCCCAGGTCAACTGCTGCTCACTCACACACACACACACACACACACACGTCACGACTTCCGAACTGGTACTTAGCCACAGAAGGAGGGAAGTGAGGGTAATTCCCAAATACTGCAGCTGTTATATATATATATCGGATGGAGGGACGGGGTATATGTTCAAATGAGAGTGAGAAAATAATGTTTCTTCCTTTATTCCCTACTCCCCCTTCCTCTTTCCCTCTCCTACCAGTTGCTAGTTCATTAAACCTCTCTCTCTCTCTCTCTCTCTCTCTATCTCTCTCTCCTTCCTTAGACCATGCTTTTCATCTCTCTTTCCTCATTCTTGTTCCTCTTTCCTTTCCATTAGTTGTATCAATCTACCACTCATTTCTGCCATCAGGAAGAAAGAAAACAGGAGGGAAGGGAAAGGTGGTGAAAAGGAGAGGATGAGGTGTAGTTTCAACTAAGAACCCCTGGGGAGTTGGTAAGGATATGGGGCGCTGTGGCTAGTCAACACGTCACTCGTAGTCTTTTATTCTTATTATTATTTAATTATTTAAAATATCCTTATCATTTAATAATTGAACATGAAAAGAAAAGGAACATAAGACACACTCTTAGTGAGGACATATAAGATGGGTAAAAGGGTATATGAAACGAACAAACGACGGTGAGCTGAAGGGTAATGAGAGATTAGTCAGGTCTAGGTGCACCAGTGCAGTGGACAGCAAATGTGTCACATGCATACGCACACACACGTAAACACACAAGTGAATGTGGCTAGGATAATGTTTGAACATGAAAAGAAAAGGGACATAAGACATACTTTTAGCAGCTGTACAGTCTTTCAATTACTTCAACAAACAATGTGACCAGAGAGAGAGAAGACTAGCACACACTGTATACACTGGACCTTGGTATAGACATACATGCACGCACACACGCTCCCTCTCTCTCTCTCTCTCTCTCTCTCTCTCTCTCTCTGTGACATAACCGTTTAATCATATTTTTTCCTCAGTCTTTTCCATTGTCACCACCTTTTTCAGTTTTTATTTATCCTTCATTTTATTTATGTTTCATAATCTTTCAAAGAAGTTAAAATGCAAAGGAAGAAATAGGTTTAAAGATATAACTGGATCATAGAAAAAAATATCGCTGTGAAAATATTTATTTAACAGATTGGGTTATTGTTTCAAGTATAAGGTATCCAACAGCCATCTCCTTGTCTTACTTTTCCTAGTAACTTGTCCAACAGCCGTTTCTCTGAATTACCTCTTGCAATCGACTTTGCATCGAGGATACAATGTTATATATTTGTTGTGGCTTACTCCTCATGATATCCTACTCATTGCTTGTTTGCTGAAGAAGTTGAGCATGGGTCCTCTCTTTTTTTTTTATCCGGCATCAGTGGGACCGAGAACGTTCCGGATACGAGAAAATTCCAGATACAAGAAAGTGTACTTTAAAATTGCGTTATTCTACATTCATTCACTTTATTCTTAAGTACATTTAACACTAATACCATATCTTATAATCTTATACCAATCTAACACTTACATCTACAAATGTATGTATCAATTATCCGTCGTCGTGCAATCCGTCATGCGACATATCCGGCACACGAAATCCTTATCTCCAATCAGGTCTGTATGTGCACATTAAAAAAAATCGGCAAAATTCAATAGTCTACCATACACCAGCCACTTCTCCATACTCTGTATAACTTAGGGAAGATAAAGAAAATGGAAGTACAGTATTACAAATTTAGAGCACTGACTAGAGATTTTTTTTTTTTTTTTTTCAAGTGATATTTTCCATGCTAAGAAAAACCCACTTTTTATAGACAGAAAGAATTTAATATGGACGTTTCAGAGGCAACTACCTCCCTCTTCAGCAGTACAGAGTTGAATGAAACATGAAAGGAATATAAGTAGCTGACAGGTGGAGGGAGGTACAAGGTGTGTTCTGATGACAAACAGACCACACCTCACCTCACCTCACCCAAGGTCAGGTCAGGCCGGTGGGGTGAGGTGAGGTGAGGTGAGGTGTGGTCTGACACTCTGACTCTGCTCTACGAGTAGTGGGAATGATGCGCTGTACCTCTGACGGCTGCGAGAGCAACTACAACCCCGTGCGGGAATTTTGTATTTAATTTTTTTACGTACGTCTTTTTGGCTATATTTATTTTTTTATGAAAAAAATGCCGGATACGGGAAGTTGCCGGTTAACAGAATGCCGGATAAAAGAGCTTTCACTGTATACAGACAGATAGACAGACAGACAGTCGACCCTCGTATGAGCGGACCCCACTTGTGCTGATTTCGGTTTGGGCGGACACAGAAATACAAAAATACGATTCCGAAAAGCTTTGAATAGCGCGGGCAAAATATATTAATGTTAAAGCTATCCGGTAGGTGGCGATTCAGGCAGTGGCGCGGGAAACAATATTCGCACCAAAACGTTCAGTTTGTTCACAGTCTCCACCCCGCTCGCATTGCTTACGTGAATATTTCGTCCTTCAATATGCCTCCCAAACCAACGATTACTACCAAGAAAAAGCGTGTTACTCTTTGTGTTCAGCAAAAGAACTGCTTGGGCTATATCTAGCCACTTCATTGGTAACACTGGTTAGGTTGGGCCTTCAGTGAGTGGTGTGAGAGGGGAATGGTTGCAGTGTTGCCAGGTGCAGGGAAATTTCTCTGTTTTAGGGAATTTTGTAGTTGACACAGGGAAATTATATAAAAATGGTTCAAGAGTAAACAGGGAAATTTCTACCAGACGAAATACCAAAAAGAAAGACTAGACTGTCAATGTTCAAGAGAAGAGTAAACAGGGAATTATTGAGGCAAAAAGGGAAATTCTGTTGTTGAAGTTGGGGAAATTTTGTGCATCAGACCTGGCACCACTGAATGGTTAATTCCTCCAACACAGCCACGTGTCCCCCTCTCTCCCTGCACTGCCTTCCCCTGCCCCTCATATCCTTCCTACCCCCTCCCTAGGGTTTGTTCACACTTCCACGAGTAATCTGAGTCACTTGGGATGCTCTCTGATTAGCGTACACGCCAAAACAAGCGTACATGTGCTTGTGTACACTGGGTCAAAAAAGTATCCCGCAAGTGGGGTCCGATGGTTCTGTAAATGATCGTTATAGCTCATGATAAACAAACTCGTTTTCAGTAGCCATCATCTTAGGAGTCAGAATGTGTCACGGATTAAATGCGCGATACTTTTTTGATTGAGTGTACACACTGAGAGGGCTGCATATACGTGTCTTTCATAACAATTCATGCCTTGTATGACACTTTAGTGCATTTATATATTTTTTTTACACACAAACACGTGCAGACAGACACCAAATCATATGGAAATGCACATACAAGCACGCACATACGCAAATACGCACACGTGACACGAGTACATACATGACTTGTATGACACTTCCTATTGTTGTTACTGCATTTATATATATTTTTTACACACAAACACGTACAGAAAGACACCAAATCATATGGAAATGCATATACAAGCACGCACATATGCATATATATAAGTTTTCTAATTTTTTAGGGGTGTTTTAGGGGTAACTATTTTATTACTCATGGTGCTGCTGTACGCAAACCAGTGGACTTAGGAAACTTTAGTTTACAGATTCTGGTATGTAAAATTTACCTAAACGAAACTTTAAAAATCACCCTGTTTTTGCTGTTAGGGAGTAATAAAATAGTTACCCCTAAAACACCCCTAAAAAATTAGAAAACTTATATATTGCATATGTGCGTGCTTGTATATGCATTTCCATATGATTTGGTGTCTTTCTGTACGTGTTTGTGTGTAAAAAATATATATAAATGCAGTAACAACAATAGGAAGTGTCATACAAGTCATGTATGTACTCGTGTCACGTGTGCGTATTTGCGTATGTGCGTGCTTGTATGTGCATTTCCATATGATTTGGTGTCTGTCTGCACGTGTTTGTGTGTAAAAAAAATATATAAATGCACTAAAGTGTCATACAAGGCATGAATTGTTATGAAAGACACGTATATGCAGCCCTCTCAGTGTGTACACTCAATCAAAAAAGTATCGCGCATTTAATCCGTGACACATTCTGACTCCTAAGACGATGGCTACTGAAAACGAGTTTGTTTATCATGAGCTATAACGATCATTTACAGAACCATCGGACCCCACTTGCGGGATACTTTTTTGACCCAGTGTACACAAGCATATGTACGCTTGTTTTGGCGTGTACGCTAATCAGAGAGCATCCCAAGTGACTCAGATTACTCGTGGAAGTGTGAACAAACCCTAGGGAGGGGGTAGGAAGGATATGAGGGGCAGGGGAAGGCAGTGCAGGGAGAGAGGGGGACACGTGGCTGTGTTGGAAGAATTAACCATTCAGTGGTGCCAGGTCTGATGCACAAAATTTCCCCAACTTCAACAACAGAATTTCCCTTTTTGCCTCAATAATTCCCTGTTTACTCTTCTCTTGAACATTGACAGTCTTTCTTTTTGGTATTTCGTCTGGTAGAAATTTCCCTGTTTACTCTTGAACCATTTTTATATAATTTCCCTGTGTCGACTACAAAATTCCCTAAAACAGAGAAATTTCCCTGCACCTGGCAACACTGCAACCATTCCCCTCTCACACCACTCACTGAAGGCCCAACCTAACCAGTGTTACCAATGAAGTGGCTAGATATAGCCCAAGCAGTTCTTTTGCTGAACACAAAGAGTAACACGCTTTTTCTTGGTAGAATTCGTTGGTTTGGGAGGCATATTGAAGGACGAAATATTCACGTAAGCAATGCGAGCGGGGTGGAGACTGTGAACAAACTGAACGTTTTGGTGCGAATATTGTTTCCCGCGCCACTGCCTGAATCGCCACCTACCGGATAGCTTTAACATTAATATATTTTGCCCGCGCTATTCAAAGCTTTTCGGAATCGTATTTTTGTATTTCTGTGTCCGCCCAAACCGAAATCAGCACAAGTGGGGTCCGCTCATACGAGGGTCGACTGTCTGTCTGTCTGTCTGTCTGTCTGTATACAGTGAAAGCTCTTTTATCCGGCATTCTGTTAACCGGCAACTTCCCGTATCCGGCATTTTTTTCATAAAAAAATAAATATAGCCAAAAAGACGTACGTAAAAAAATTAAATACAAAATTCCCGCACGGGGTTGTAGTTGCTCTCGCAGCCGTCAGAGGTACAGCGCATCATTCCCACTACTCGTAGAGCAGAGTCAGAGTGTCAGACCACACCTCACCTCACCTCACCTCACCCCACCGGCCTGACCTGACCTTGGGTGAGGTGAGGTGAGGTGTGGTCTGTTTGTCATCAGAACACACCTTGTACCTCCCTCCACCTGTCAGCTACTTATATTCCTTTCATGTTTCATTCAACTCTGTACTGCTGAAGAGGGAGGTAGTTGCCTCTGAAACGTCCATATTAAATTCTTTCTGTCTATAAAAAGTGGGTTTTTCTTAGCATGAAAATATATCAGTGCTCTAAATTTGTAATACTGTACTTCCATTTTCTTTATCTTCCCTAAGTTATACAGAGTATGGAGAAGTGGCTGGTGTATGGTAGACTATTGAATTTTGCCGATTTTTTTAATGTGCACATACGGACCTGATTGGAGATAAGGATTTCGTGCGCCGGATATGTCGCATGACGGATTGCACGACGACGGATAATTGATACATACATTTGTAGATGTAAGTGTTAGATTGGTATAAGATTATAAGATATGGTATTAGTGTTAAATGTACTTAAGAATAAAGTGAATGAATGTAGAATAACGCAATTTTAAAGTACATTTTCTTGTATCCGGAATTTTCTCGTATCTGGAACGTTCTCGGTCCCACTGATGCCGGATAAAAAAAAAAGAGAGGACCCATGCTCAACTTCTTCAGCAAACAAGCAATGAGTAGGATATCATGAGGAGTAAGCCACAACAAATATATAACATTGTATCCTCGATGCAAAGTCGATTGCAAGAGGTAATTCAGAGAAACGGCTGTTGGACAAGTTACTAGGAAAAGTAAGACAAGGAGATGGCTGTTGGATACCTTATACTTGAAACAATAACCCAATCTGTTAAATAAATATTTTCACAGCGATATTTTTTTCTATGATCCAGTTATATCTTTAAACCTATTTCTTCCTTTGCATTTTAACTTCTTTGAAAGATTATGAAACATAAATAAAATGAAGGATAAATAAAAACTGAAAAAGGTGGTGACAATGGAAAAGACTGAGGAAAAAATATGAGTAAACGGTTATGTCACAGAGAGAGAGAGAGAGAGAGAGAGAGAGAGAGAGAGAGGGAGCGTGTGTGCGTGCATGTATGTCTATACCAAGGTCCAGTGTATACAGTGTGTGCTAGTCTTCTCTCTCTCTGGTCACATTGTTTGTTGAAGTAATTGAAAGACTGTACAGCTGCTAAAAGTATGTCTTATGTCCCTTTTCTTTTCATGTTCAAACATTATCCTAGCCGCATTCACTTGTGTGTTTACGTGTGTGTGCGTATGCATGTGACACATTTGCTGTCCACTGCACTGGTGCACCTAGACCTGACTAATCTCTCATTACCCTTCCGCTCACCGTCGTTTGTTCGTTTCATATACCCTTTTACCCATCTTATATGTCCTCACTAAGAGTGTGTCTTATGTTCCTTTTCTTTTCATGTTCAATTATTAAATGATAAGGATATTTTAAATAATTAAATAATAATAAGAATAAAAGACTACGAGTGACGTGTTGACTAGCCACAGCGCCCCATATCCTTACCAACTCCCCAGGGGTTCTTAGTTGAAACTACACCTCATCCTCTCCTTTTCACCACCTTTCCCTTCCCTCCTGTTTTCTTTCTTCCTGATGGCAGAAATGAGTGGTAGATTGATACAACTAATGGAAAGGAAAGAGGAACAAGAATGAGGAAAGAGAGATGAAAAGCATGGTCTAAGGAAGGAGAGAGAGAGAGAGAGAGAGAGAGAGAGAGAGAGAGGTTTAATGAACTAGCAACTGGTAGGAGAGGGAAAGAGGAAGGGGGAGTAGGGAATAAAGGAAGAAACATTATTTTCTCACTCTCATTTGAACATATACCCCGTCCCTCCATCCGATATATATATATAACAGCTGCAGTATTTGGGAATTACCCTCACTTCCCTCCTTCTGTGGCTAAGTACCAGTTCGGAAGTCGTGACGTGTGTGTGTGTGTGTGTGTGTGTGAGTGAGCAGCAGTTGACCTGGGCCACGGTAACGGGCTTGATTAAGCCTATGTCCAGTGTCAGAACATTAAAAAAAAAAAAAGACGCTTCATGACCTTGCTGATGCAGTGCCTAATATCAATCATCTATTCTAAGCAACAGGTCACCAATAATTTTGGGTACTTACTGAAAGAATTGCAGCTTTATAGCAGTGTTGCCAGATATGGCTAGGTCCCAGTATTTTGCCCCGGTCATTTCATGTACTACCATACCATGGTTATTTTCCGATAGTTTGCCAAGGTTAGGTCCTGGTAGTTTGCCCAGGTTAGGTCCCGGTAGTCTGCTGTGGTCTAGGTTAGGTTAGGTAAGGTCAGGCTAATTTCAAAATGCCCAATTTGAAATTTGCAGAAGAAATGCCATAGAAGAAAATAGTCTTAGAATGGTGTAAATAATTGGGTAATGAAGGTAGAAAAACCGTACGCGATGACAGCAATTCCGAATGTCACTAGCCCACGAAAAACTGCCACTTTTCACCAGATAAAATAATTGTTGACAAAAAAGTTGGGGAACTATACCCAGGTCTCTAAACGTTTCTATATATTTCATTTGAGTAACTGTGAGAAATGTTGAAGTTATATCAACATTTTTTATTAACTTCTATAAGGAAAATATGTAATACTGCTAAATAATGAGAAAAATAATTACTGACCAAAGTCTTGTCTCCACATTGGGATGTTTTTTTCTTTCCTTCATTAAAAGTACATAATGAAAAGAAAATCTACATTTTATTTTACTTCCCAGGTTTTATCTAAGAATACAACAAATTACAATAGTTCTATAATAAGAAGAGTATTTCTTTGATAATATTACATCGAGTAGCAGAACTCGAGATGGTATGTTTTGATTATAAACAATAACAAACCCAGACCACCAATGCGCGTTTTCACTGCACCTTTGAGTCCCAGTCCCAGTCGGGATCATGGAGACATATTGTGTAGAAAAATGGACTGTTCCTAAACTGAAGGATTTCCTGAAGAGAAGAGGAGTAACCTGTTCAGGGTACAATAAACCCCAGTTGGTTAACCTGGTAATCAACGCACAGAGTCACCCAGAACTGGTGGAAGAAAGAGGACCCGGAGATGGCGATTTGGAGGCTGTACAACGAAGAACAGTCGTGGTATCTGGGAAGATAGTAATTCCTAACCCAAGAACTATTACAGGCTGAGAAGAAAATTTGAAAACCATACCATATGTTACTGTTGCTCACTGTTTGCTATACTTAGTCATGAGGAGAGGATGGTCAGCCAACCACATCCAGGCATATGAGAAGGAGAAAGGATACCAGCTTCATGTCGATAAACATATTCATCATGTGAAGCTGAAGAAGTTAGAGGGTGTCACATGCATCAAGGCAGCATGCACTAGGCAGACGAGCCAAAATGATACTCCTAACGAAGTTTGGCTGCTTGTTTTGGCAAATGAAGATATCCACACAGCTGGTTGCCAGTGCACAGGGTGAGTAGAAACAACATACAGTATTTTCCTTTTCAGTCAGGTCACTTTAGGACTGGATATTGTCCCTTCTTGTGTTGAGGTATTAATTAACTATTCCATGATTCTTTTCCAGAAAATAAACTATATAAACTACTGTATTCAGTTACCAAATGAATACCTTTAGAAATAGTAGGCTACATCCATTTTTGCTATGAGCAGGTATTCCTTTATTGACCATACCAATTAATACAGTATGTACTTTACTCCCTACCTCAAGAGACTATTTATTTGTTGAAAAATATTATTCTGTTTTGTGGCAATCTGAGGACTGATTTTGTAAGGAAAGACTACACATCACTACACTTCTAGTAAATTTGCAACTACTACAGTACTAGTAATCAATGACAAGTGGACAGTAATTAGCCACTAAAGAGATATTTAAAGTGAACAATCTTTCTCAGAGATGACGGTGGATGCAAGCATGTGATTGCATTGATGTTTTCCATCGCTGACTTTGTATATCGCTGCGGGATTCAGCCAGCTGATACCACTCTCTCATTTACAGATGTGCCGTGTACTTGGGACAGGCCTCATACTGTAGGTAAATCCAATGAGAAATTGGATAACATTGACTACAGGTAAGCATATTGGATTCTTTGCTCAAATTTATTTATCAGTTTGTGGCTTTACAGACTTACACCATAAAATTCCTCTCTCATGTCTCTCCCATAATAAGAAATTTATGCAATGAATGTTGGATATATGTAACCTGACTTGGGAGCAGTGGGCAGTGCCAGAAGACCAGAAGATTGGAGACCTATTATCATGATGCTGTACAAAGGTAAAGGGACGAGTGTGGTAGCTACAGGGGAAAATGTTTATCGAGTGCAGTACATTAAACTCAGTAATGGATAATGCTGTAAACTATTATGGTTCTGATGGTATGCATGCTTTATGTTTGTTTATTCTGTTGTGCGTACATACTCAAAAGACTAGATGCTACTATGTAGCATTTTATTGTTCCGTACAGTATTGAAGTATGCATGAAGATTTGCTTTCACAGCTTCTAGCATTTCTTTCCTGTATAATTTTTATATTCTCAGTATCTAAGCTTAATATAGTATTTTTCTGGTAAATGATGATGGTGAAGTTTCATTGTTTTGCACAGTACTCACCATTCAGTTTAAGTATTTTATATTTGTTCTTTAACTTATTTTCCCTTATAATGTTTGCACAGGATATGCAGGACCACATCCCAGTCACGCAAGTCAAATCATTATAGCTATAATCCTATAGGAGATAGTATATCTTCCTATACCAGGAATAGAATCTTGGATGATTTGATGAATGTGCTGCAGCATGCCAAAAATCCAGTGCCGTGGGATGCTTTACCTGGAGGAAGCCAAGTACCCTCTCTGCTGCTGTCGATTCTTGACCTGGCAAGACTGTTTCAATCAGAAGGCATCCAAGGTACTTTCTCTGGTTATTTAAAGTTAAAAATAACTGACAACATTAGGACATAAATTTTCAGTGAAACAAAGCAGCAACATACATGCCCACTTAGGAAACAACAAAGAGTGGGTTCTTTGACTGCAAGCACACTACATGGTGCTGCAAGGTATAAACGCAATGACCCTGATAACTACATAGTTAGAAAAATAATGGGGCAAATAGATTTTTGGGGTAACAGAGCTACTGATTATGGGCTTAAACATGAAGCAGTGGCAAGGAAATTATATGAAGAGGCCATGTAAAGTAAACACCAGCATCTGATGGTGAAGAGTTCTGGCCTGTTTATAAGTAAAGATAACCCATTAGTGCAAGCCAGTCCAGATGCTTTAGTATCCTGTCAGTGCTGCGGGAAAGGCCTTTTAGAAATTAAGTGTCCCTTTAGTGAAAACTTGCAAACAAAGACTGGGGAGGAAATTGCTGAGGAAGGCAAGTACCACCTTAAAATAGGGAATAATAAACAAGTAGAGCTTAAGCAAACCTCACCATGGTACACACAAATACAAACTCAGCTTTTTGTCACAAAGTTTTCTTGGTGTGACTTTGTCATTTTTATACAAAAAAAGCCACGTATCACCATTGAGAGGATATTTTTCAATGAAGTCACGTTTCAACCAGATTTAGATAGAGCACTAGTCTTCCATGAAAAATTTGTTCTGCCAAAGTTCATGCACTAAAATCTTCTTGCTTCTCTTGTTTAACTTTCATCCATATAATTAAATATGTCTTTCATCTGTATCCAAAGATATAAATATATAGATTATAAAAATGTAATATACAAACAGCTAAGTTTCCAGGAGTATGTAACCAAAGATAATAAATAGATAATAAAAACTTAATTACTTAACAAGTGTTTTATTTATACAATACTGTACTTCACATCTGTCAACTTATGTTCATCCACGTTACAGACTAACAGGCATGTACTCGTACACCCATGGACTAAGGTATTGATGATCTGTCAACCTGAACTTATGACATGTGAAACTGAAGCATTTAGTAATGTTCACACCATAAATGGGACTTTGAGTCAGGAGCGAAAGGATTTCAAAATCCTTTATGCATTAATCTTTTAAGACTGGAGGATCCAAATTGCAGAACACAGCAACTATCACTAGGATTTGATACAAGATAGGCCATAGATTAATGTTAATTGTACTTGAGAGTATCCTAGTTCTTCACCCTTTCTATGGCACGTTCTACATGTATCCGCAGTGATGCAATTTCCCCGAGTTAAAATTATCTCCTTTTTATTTAAAATCTTTCCCTTTCCTCCTGTTTTCTTCCTGTATTGTGAATATGTACAGGATTGGGCTGAACAATTTCTTTGTTTCATATGAGATTTCTGTACAGTCTAGGATGACACGAGTATCAGCGTATTTGGCAGGATAGCTGTTGGGCAACTTTTCTTTCACTTGTTCGGCTGAAGGCCACATTAACCAGTGTTTCAGTATTTGGTATATAACATTTATCCAAGTATTAATTATACAAGTAACTGATGTCCGTGATATTCCAAAGAGATCTCCTAAAAATTTCATAGTTATTTCTCTTTTTAAGTAGACTAGAGTTATAAGGTATTCATCAAAATGGTCTATAATTTTAGCTTTACCACCTGAGCCATTCTTCAAAGTTGTGTCATTTGTAGATTTATTACCTCTCCAGTAGCATATCTTGTCAACTCTTTTTTTAATTACCTCATATATAGTTTGTAAAACACCCTTGGTTGGCAATCCAGTGTAAAATCTCACAGAGGTGTCATCAGTGAGAATCATGTTTCTCATCATGATTCGCCGATTCATCGGTGTATCTCCATTGGCCTCCTGTAAAATATTAATAGTCTGTGAATGCTATATCAATTGAAGCTCAAAGTTACTAGTAAGCTGCACTTTAGATTTTGTAACTCAATGAAAGACTGATTTATCATTTATAATATAAAAATAAAGAAATACATAGCTAATTTACTTTTTTAATATATCCCTTTATGTTATGCCTTAATAGGTTTTGTTCAATTCCATTAAATTGAGGTGCTAGGGAATCTAAGAAATAGAATTAAATGGTGGGCATGTTCACCTGAAATGCAAAATAATCTGCAAGCAACATACTCATGGGATATGATTTCAATATGTACAGATTTATGTGTTAGATTTCATGTAACTAACCCCATCAACTTGTACTGCAGCATCCACTGGTTCTGCTGGTACAGTAGGAGCAGTGTCTGGTATGCCATAGGAATGGTCATCATATGGCTTGGGGAACACCACAGGTTCATCTTCATCTGGAATAAAGTATGCAAGAAGATTAGAAGGGCAAAAACAGTTGCGCAGTGGCAATATCGTAACCAATGAGGTCGAGGATTGCTACTGTGCCTAACTGCTGTCAGTATTGGGAAAAGCAAGAACCTCGGTGACCTACCCCTCCCCAGGAAGGGTAGGTAAGCCTTACCCCGCCTCCAAGCGGTGACCTCGGGGGTACACCTCCTTTTTTTATCTAGTTTTTATCCATTCAGGAGGTGGAGCCAAAGGGGAAGGCAGTGTGGGGGTGAGACCTAGCTTCCCCCACATATAGGTTTTAAGGTTTTTATTGTATTTTAGTGTTTTTAAAATTTTAATTTTATGACTGCATGTTTTTATATTTTGTGATAATTTCTTTAAAATTTATGACCTTGTTTTTAGCTTTTGACAATGCCGACGGCCCGTGTCCCTCCGAGAATGAGCACTGCATTGGCCTTGCCAGCCATCAGTGGCCTCTCCCAATGGGGGAGTGGACAGATATGGCTAGTCTGATGGACAAAATTTCCCTAACATTTTGCCTCAATTATTCCTGGATTGATCTTGAACATTGACGGTCTTTCTGGAATTATTTTCGTCTGGTAGAAATTTCCCTGTTTACTCTTGAACAATCTTTATATAATTTCCCTGTGTGGACTTCAAAATTCCCTAAAACAGACAACTTTCCTGCACCTGGTAACACTACCCTACCCTCCCATCCTGCTGACTTTCTTTCTGCAGGCGATCATACCAAATATTATATAAACGTAAAATAGAACTAAGAAAATTTGATCTTCAGCTAGAGATAATGTTGTTTTTATGTTATCAAATTTATGTATTTCGAAAATTAATAACAGTGAGACGATAAGTTCTGCCGACAATAATAAAAAAAAACAGTAACTGAAATTTCACTGGTTTTCGTGTTTTTTTTGTTTCAATTTGTTCGGGGAATTTTAGAATTTCATAAAATATAGGTTATACGATGGCTAGAGACACCGGATTTGAGAGTAATTATATGCTAGGATTTATTCTCTATATTTTAGCTATAAACATTTCTTGCTACAATGTTTATTTACAAAAAATAGTTAAATTCTGGGCATTTCATCGAGGGTCGGCCATAGATGGCCCACCTTATATGGTATAGTGTTAAGGGGGAAGTACAGTGTTGGTAAATCTGGATCAACTGATTCCTCCAAACTATTCCAAGCAAGGCTTGAGGGGAGGTGGCCGAGTGGTTAGCGTTCTTGACTCATAACCTAGAGGTCGGGAGATCGATCCTCTCAGGTGAGGGCCTGAGAATATTTACTCTTCCGATTTGAGTTTCAGGCACTGACTATAAGGTCACCGAATGTCGTAAAACACCCTCACTGGTACAGTCTCAGACAATATTCCCTTTCCACCCTCTCGGTGGCTGTATGTAGATGTGACAACGTTGTACCTGGGATCTGAGACATCTGTCAAACTCAGTAACCTGAGCGGCAACTGAGTCACTCTGCCCATACCTTTCTTCTCCTTCCTTTCCCCCCCCCCCCACTCTCCTCTATATCTCTTTTTTTCTCTGTCTGTCTCTCTCTGACTGTCTGTCTCTCTGTCTGTCTGTCTGTGTCTCATTCATATATATATATATATATATATATATATATATATATATATATATATATATATATATATATATATATATATATATATATATATATATATATATATATATATATATATATGTAGGGGGATTGCGGTTCTTAGGGGTTAAAAGGTACGGAAATCTACGCATTTTCAATGTGCGGACTTTTTCAATGTACGGACAGCTGTCCCCCTCAATTAGTCCGCCCATTCGAGGGTCGACTGTATATATATATATATATATATATGAATGAGACACAGACAGACAGACAGGAAGGGTGTGCACTGTTGGTGTTTCCGTGGGTGTGGAAGGGAGTGGATGGACATGGGTGGAATGGATCAAGAATAGTATGGATGACGGGAAAGATTGGCTTGGTAAAGTATAGTTGGGTGTGTGCTTATGCACCAGTAAATGAAAAGAGTAAGATGGGGAGAGAGAAGATGAGAGTGTTTTGGGAAGAGTTGAATGCATGTCTGAGAGGAATTGATAATGGAAGGAGAATAGTGATGATGGGAGACATGAATGGAAAGGTGGGAGGTGAGGAAGTGGGGAATATTATGGGTAAATGGGGTGTAGAAGGAACAAATGAGAATGGTGAGTATCTAGTGGATGTCTGTGCTGAGAGAGGGTTGTTCTTGGCGAACACCTTCTTTCAGCACAAGATGATCCACAGGTATACATGGAAGAGAAGGGATGAGAGAGGAGAGCAAAAGAGTTTGATTGATTATGTGGCAGTGGATGAAAGGTTGAGGAAGGATGTGTATGACGCAAAAGTAGTGAGAGGAATGGTCCATTGCTCCGACCATTTTGCGGTGTTGGTGAGGATGAAGGTTAGGGTTAAGTGGGAGTATAGTAGGAGGGATGAAGGGGTGAGGAATAAGAGGGTGGTGGCTAGTGGGAAATTAGATGTAGAAGAGTATAGGGAGGAATATAAGAGGAGGGTGGGTGAGGTGCTGGGGGATGTAAGGATGGGGATAGGGGAGGGAGTAGGAGTGAATGCGGTGTATGAAATGTTTAAGATGATAGTTTTGAGGACAGCAGCAGAGGTAGTAGGATATAAGACACAGAAGAGGGGAAAGAAAGGGAGTGCTTGGTGGACAGAAGAAGTGAAAGATGCTGTAGAGGAAAAGAGGAAGGCATATCGGAGAACACTACAGAGGAATGTGCCGGAAGAAGTGAGAGAGAGATGGAAAAGAGAATATAATGTGTGTAAGAGACAAGTGAAAATGATGGTGAGTGAGAGTAAAAGGAGAGTGGATGAGGAGTTTGGTATGAAGCTGAGTGAAAAGTTTAAAGAGAACAAGAAATTATTCTGGAAGGAGGTTAAAAGAGAAAGAGGAGAAGGAAAGTCTGGTAGTGTGAGAATGAAGAGAGAGGATGGAGTTACTGTGAGTAGAAGTGAGGAAGTGAAAGAAGTGTAGAAGAGGCATTTTGATCGGTTGATGAATGGGGGGACGGGAGGGGAGGCGGTGGTGACATGCATGGGGATGGAAGCAGGTGGTAGACGACAGGATGTACGGGGAGAATTAGGAAGGGAAGAGGTTAGGAAAGCAATAGGAAAGTTGAAGATGGGAAAGGCACCAGGGGTGGATGGGATAACTGCTGAAATGTTAAAGTGTGGGGGGGAGGTAGTGGTGGAGTGGATGTTGCTTATATGTACACTGGCCTGGAGGCAGGGAGAGGTGCCAGAGGATTGGAGGAGAGCCATAATTGTACCTTTGTATAAGGGGAAGGGAAGTAGGGATGAGTGTGGTAGCTATAGGGGAATAAGCCTTCTTAGTGTACTGGGGAAGGTTTACGGGAAGGTTCTGACTGAAAGACTGATGGAAGTAACAGGGAGTAAAGTTAGTGAGGAGCAGGGAGGATTCAGAAAGGGTAGAGGATGTGTGGACCAAATATTTGCATTAAAATCAATAGTGGAGAAGTATATTGGGAAGGGTAAGAAGTTGTATGCTGCCTTCATGGACTTGGAGAAGGCATACGATAGAGTTGATAGGAAAGCTATGACAGAGGTGTTGAGAATTTATGGAGTTGGGGGGCCTTGCTGAAAGGCATTGAGGCTTTTTATGCAGATGCAAAAGCATGTGTACGGGTAGAGGGTGATCTAAGTGAAAGTTTTAATATTAGTGTAGGGCTGAGACAGGGGTGTGTTATGTCACCATGGTTGTTCAATATATATATGGATGGTTGTATGGGAGAGGTGAAAGCCAAAGTGAACGGTCTGGGGGTGAAGTTGAGGCTGAATGAAGCAAACTGGTCCCTGGTGGCAAGTTTGTTTGCGGATGACACTGTGCTGATGGCTGAGAATGAAAGGAATTTACAGAGAGTGGTGGACGAATTTCAGTCTGTGTGTAAACGAAGGAACTGAAGGTGAATGTGGGTAAAAGTAAAGTGATGGTATTTGAAAGAGCAGAAACTGAAGTGATTGACTTTGCTACACCTTA
This sequence comes from Petrolisthes cinctipes, assembly GCA_033782935.1. Classification (NCBI taxonomy): domain Eukaryota; kingdom Metazoa; phylum Arthropoda; class Malacostraca; order Decapoda; family Porcellanidae; genus Petrolisthes; species Petrolisthes cinctipes. The sequence goes on from JAWQEG010001723.1 coordinate 170,903, forward strand.
CAGAGTGGCTGTACCAACTGGGACGAAGTGTGAGATAACTCTGAGGGGCGAGAGGATGGAGGAAGTGAAAGAGTTTAAGTACCTGGGTACAGTTATGTGTAAACATGGAAGTATGGAAGGAGAAATTAGGGAGGGGTCATAGGATCACTGGGGAGGATTATGAAGGGTAGAAGTGTGAGTATGGAAGTGAAAAGGGGACTACAAAATAGTATAATCCTGCCAACACTGACATATGCGTCGGAGACATGGACATGGAGTAGGGCGCATCAGTCTAGAATAGGTGCTGTGGAAATGAGTTACTTGAGAGGAGCATGTGGACTTACTAGATGGGATGGAGAAAGTAATGAGAGTGTATATGAGAGATGTGGTATGAGTTAGAAGGCAATTGGTATTGAGTGTGGAGTGGTTGAGAGAGTGAAACGTAATACATTGAGATGGTATGGACATGTGGAGAGAATGCAAGGCGAGGAATTTGTAAAGAAGGTGTATGGAAGTGAAGTTGTAGGACCTGGTGTGAGAGGCAGACCACCGGTTAGATGGCAGAACAGAGTGGAAGAGTATGTAAAGGAGAGAAACATGAGGGGCAGAGTAGGGCTTGAACAAGTAAGGAGGGAGTGTTGGAACAGGGAGAACTAGAGACACTTCTGCTGTGGCCACCCCTTTGAGGGGAGTTCCCGGAGGGGAGTTCCCGGAGGGAACGAGGCGTCGGAGCTATAGATAGATAGATAGAACAGTTGCACACTGGCCTTCCTAGCATGACTTTGATTTAACTGATTGGATTAGTTTAGGTTATTGTTAGGTTAGGTTATTAACTTGGGTCTGACAAAGTTACCATAACACTTTAATATATGTATGAAGTGAAATGGCTGGAAAATAACACTTGGAGCTATCCTATAAATTAAACCCAAAAATACAAATAATTGAAAATGTGTATTGCATACAACACATTTTTATGACATACCTGTCAGTAATGATCACTCTTGAGTCCTGCTTTCAACTTCCACTTCAATGTAGTCTTGCACTTCCTGGTCTAAGGAGCTATAGTGGTCTATTTTGGTAGTGGAGGAGGAAGGTGATACATCTTGATCTGAAGTGGATGGGGAGCAAGAATCTGTAGCACTAGATGACGAGCATTACACTTTGACTTTCTCTTGTAAATACACGATCTACAGTATTTATTCGCCCCCCACTGATTATATGCGAATAGCTCTGGATCTGGATGGCTTGGTGATGGTCCCTGGCACCAGTTTACAAATTGCATGGTATTTGGTTGCATCTCGTCTCCCAAAGTCTTCTACGAGCTGGGTTCTTTTTCCTGGGAAAAACACACCATCCTTGAACGTCTTCATCCTTTCTTTGAGAGTAGGAAGTACAGTCTGCGACGGCACACGTATACTTAGGCATCCTATCGCTGACTTTTCACTGATGTGCTGCTGCTCTGTACATTGATTGTTATGTTTTGAGTGGCCACTATGAGCCTGTGACGTTAAACTGGACATATCGTCACATATAGGTCTCAGTTGGAGATCTCGTACCCGCATGATTTCGGCCCCATAAGAATGTATAATTAGAGGTGAAAAACTATTCTGATTGCTCTCATTATTTTGGACATAAAGCATTGTTCTTTCAGAAACATAGTGTTTTTTTTTTTTTTTTTAAGCCGAAGGTGCAGGTTGGAACTAATATAAATGTTAGGAGTTCTGCCAACCCCTGTACTATTTTATGCTAATAATTGCTGTTTTACTGTATGTTGCACACCAATTCTTTATCTATGAAGTTAATATAATTACTGAATAATAACATCTTAAAGTGCAGACGTACGATGTATCAGTAATTATCGCGGGGAAGATTTTAGAAAATACATCTATCCTGGCCAACACTCAGTTCCCCAACTTCCATATTAAAACCGCTGGCAATCACGTGCAACTCTTCCGTAAGTCACCTCGGGAATTATTTAAATATTTACCTAATTTTATTCACCAGGTCCTATTTCCTGACATAATACTTTAGAGGAATCAAGGCACTCCAATGTATCCAAAGTGTATTTTTCCCTTACTTATGCCTCCAAACTATCCTCCTACCTCTTTGAGTCTTGAAATACAAAGAACAAGTGATGGTGATTGGTGATGTTGAATCTGAAGCATGTTCACGCGAGGGCAAGATCAAGATATCTTGCCCAATATCAAATAATGAAATATTAAATTTGACTTTATTAGCCGTTCAAACGAGCACCGAATTCAATATGATATTGAACTTGAGCAATATCACCCAAGATTTTTCAAAATAACTTGGGAGGTATTTTGCTTGATATTGAATACTGATATATAAACATTACCAGTGTCTGTCGGCCATGTTTTTGCAGTGTTGTACTCTTAAGAAGGAATATTTGCATTATTATAATGTCATACAGAGCCTGGTTCAACCTCTCCATGTGAGATGGAGCAGCTATCGGCCAGTCACGGATGTTATTGTTTGTTTAACTCCGAGCGGCAGATAAGATGAGCAGTAGAACCATGGAGGCTTTCTAGACGTATTATTATCAATGTTTTAATGGTTATTTTAGCATGTATTTTACAGACAAGCCCTGTTTTGGATGACAGAGTGTGCAATTACAATTGTCAATAAGAGATGCACCAAGTTTCCAAGTCAGAAATGACCCCTAATGACAACATTTCTGTTTATCAGATGCCCCTGAGTTGTGCTGTTGGAGCCTAAAATCCTGTACTGCGTGCCACACAGTAGTATTAACCACAATTTGTATTAATATAAGCACATGACAAATTACTATACATAAGAGTAAGGAAAAAAATACAAGAGATTTTTTTTGGCTTCTCTTTGATGCTTTGAATAAATAAATCCACACCAAATATAGTAATTAGTAATTTTAAAGGTGTGGTACCAGAGAGGCGGCGGTGTGGTGTGGTGGGACAATGTGACCACATACTGTGTGTGTTTTGCCATGATATGCGGCACGATGCGATGACACCTCTCATTTGATTCTGTGTCATCGCCATTCTGCGGCTGAGCCGCATAGTGTGACAACGGCCTTAGGCCTATTTTTATTGAATAAATTAAGCTTCAGGATTCATTAATTACGTTATTAATTACCAGTTACAACAATGGAACTGCAACATTTGAAAGCCGAATAACATCCGTGTCTGGTCGGCCAATTGAGGAAATAATACCTCCTTTTCACAATGATCCTGTCTGGTAGCTATGATGATAGAGAAGCTCCATGTGGCTACAATGTTTACATAGATGGCACTGCGGTCGAAGGCAATATTGCCCATTCACATATCACTCACCCAATATTCAATATCTTTCAATGTCATATTGAATTGAAAATGTCGCATGAACACGCCTCTGCTTTGTTATGGTCAATCTTGGTGGTTGTCAAATGAGCTCTTCTTGATATAATGTTATCGTAAAGGATATCTATAAGAAATATGAAATATCTATATAACTAGCGGAGGTACCCGGCGTTGCTCGAGAAAGATGCACTCTGGAGTTTAGAAATAGTCTATATTAATTTTATAATGTGTGAAAGCATTTCAGTCTTGTTGCGTTAGTTAGAAATATTCCACGATCTCAGGCCGCTTGCCAGTTGCCATATGTACATAAAGACGATATAGTACGTACGTCTTTTCAGCTTGAAGGCCAGAGATTGACTGAATTTCCAAATAGCATTTTTGCCTTCTTCAGCTCTAACGGAAAATTTCCGTTTGAGCTGTACAGCCATGGCTGATAGTGCTGGACCAGGGTCCAAGGAGTGTTGGAGAGCAACTGAACAGAGTTCGAAGAAGTGAGTCTTCTAAACCTCTCTTAATGTTAAGAATGGTTTGGAAAATTTACTTGTTTGAACTCTGTCTAGTTGCTCTCCAACACTCCTTGGACCCTGGTCCATCACTATCAGTCATAGCTGTACAGTTGTGGACACATGAAACAGATACATCTAACATATCAAGCATTGAATATACAGGACGCATTGCCTTTACACACACACACAGTCTCATTCTATACTCTATGCTACATACATGCACACAAACTCACACACACACAACAAACACAACATCTCATCAAACCCTATGCTCAATGAGGGGCGCTCGTTTCTGGTGTGTCTGTTTCATGTGTCCACAACTGTACATTTGGCGCGTGTTTTTAGTGGCTCAAAAACAGAAAAAAATCCGTTTGAGCTTCTGTTTGAGCGGTACATTTGGCACGCGATTTTAGCAGCTCGAACAGAATTTTCCATTTGAGCTGTTCTTTATGGTTTTAACCGATAAATAGAATATTTGACATTTAACGGAATTTTTACTCAAGTTATGTCATGTTATGTCCTAAAAACTTTTGCCGGTGGTGCTGATTCAGAATATATAGTTTTGGGAGTGAAACCGGTTTTTTTTTAGCGGATTTATAGTAGACGACGTAATTTTTACGTCAAGGTACGTCATACCAAAACCTGCGCCTAGTGATGGTGATTCAGAATATATATGGATTTTGGATGTAGGTGTAACCATTTTGGAATTATAAGAGGACAAACAGAGATGGTTTGCCATTTATAGTATAGATTGAGAATGAATTATTATAATGTCATAATATTATTTTGATATCTCCAGTAACGATATATTTCTATTAATAATGTTAATATTATACACAGCCTCTACATTGACTTATCACCAATGTAAACAAACAACTGCTGACTGACGTTACAAAGACCAACCCTGGGAAATTAATCAGTAATCAAATTATCCTGGGTACCTGTAGGAGAACTGTAATAATAAAAAGGGTATTAGTACAGAAGTACTCCGTTCACTATATTGTATATTTTAGTTTCATTACCCACTATTTTGGATCATTATAAGACACTTTTCATCTATGGTGTTTCTCTCGTTGATGCCCAGTTTTAGTGATATGCCCCGTTTTCACCCCCAATACAAACATGGGGGACCTGTGGGAATGGGGGGTTATGGGTGGGGAAAACACACATTTCACCATGGGTCTGCCTTTATAATACACTTCCTACCATTATTTCCATTGTTTATAGTGATAATCCATGTTCTTAAAGACCTATGCATTCATGGGGGGGGGGGTTGGATAACGTGGGTTTTGAGTCGGGAGACAGGCTTTCTTTTGTTTACATTCTCAATGTTTTCACTGCAATTAAATCATTTTCAGTGTTTCAATTTGCCCCGATCACTTTTTGATAGCTTACACAGGTTATATCCCGGTAGTTTGCCTAGGTTAGGTCCCGGTAGTTTGCCCATGTTAGGTCCCGGTAGCCTGCTGTGGTCTAGGTTTGGTTAGGTCAGACTAACTTCCAAATTAACCATATAAATATACTTTATCTTTGAGATCTGGCATTTGTGGGAAAGAGTCGATGCACATTCCCACGGATCCCCCATGTTTGTATTGGGGGTGAAAACAGGGCATCTCCGAGAGAAACTCCATAGATATAAAGTGTCTTAGAATGGTCCAAAATAGTGGGTGATGATACTAAAATATACAATATAGTGAACAGAGTATTTCTGTACTTTTACCATAAAAAGAAGTCATGGAGTGTTTGTCAAGTGAGGAAGGGAGATGTAATGTGATAAATGTAAATATAAATACAGTAAAAGTCACAACATGGTATAATGTGTGAACTGTACAGTAATAATGGTATATAATTATCTATTCTATTGTCATTTTATATTACAATGTTTTTACCTTCTTTACCCAATAATTTATAACATTCTAAGACACTTCGGTAAATATCTACTCTATTGCCGGTTGGTATTACAATGTTTTTATCTTCTTTACCCATTATATTATACCATTCTAAGACACTTTTCTTCTATGGCAATTTCTCCTGCAATTTTGAAATTAACCTGACCTTACCTAACCTAACCTAGACCGCAGCAGACTACCGGAAACTAACCTGGGCAAACTACCGGGATCTGACCAGGGCAAAATACTGGAACCTAACGAGATCTGGCAACACTGCTACATAATGGCAATAGTTTAGATGAATACTGTAATTGTTAATAAGAGCCACAGAAAAGAAAGATGTTTACTAAATTTGGCTAATTATCTGCGATTATCTGCTCTGGCGAACTACTGGTTACGTTAGGTTGGGTTAGGTAGGGATCGATTACCTTTATCAATACCCAGTGGAATTATCATGTGAAATGTATTTTTTGTTAGATATTTCAATTTTAAGATACGACATTTCTGTAGCGGAGGGACACACTGAGGTCGGTCGGACAGTGTTGCCAGATCCCCTTGGCATAATTATGAAAGGTCCAGCAGGCAGTTGTGTACAATACGCCTGACCCACTCAATCGGGATACTTTTAGCTCCTATCCATAGCATCTATTTTATTTTAAAAGGTCCCAAAGGACACTAAGTTATGTCCTGAAGGACATTAAGTTAGGTTCCGAAGGACATTAAGTTAGGTTCCGAAGGACATTAAGTTAGGTCCCGAAGGACATTAAGTTAGGTCCCGAAGGACATTAAGTTAGGTCCCATGGGTAGCAACAGCCTAGGTTTGGTTAGGTAGGTCAGGTTGTTTCGTCTGGTGATCAAAAAAGTATTTATCCCAATTTTAAATTATTGAATTTCCCGCTTAACTGGGCTACTTATTTAACATTCTTCATACGATTTCCCAAGTGTGGACAAAATTTGCCTAAAACATGGAAGTATTCCTGAATCTGGCAACACTGCATGCAGAGGCAGAAAGTCGGGAACCCGCTAGGAAGTAAAGTAAATACATACGGTACAAAGGTAAATGTATACAAATGTTATTCATATTTTTTACGTATTTCATAAAAATATAACAGTCTCCAAAATAAAAAGGGAAAAGAAATGGGCGATTTTGGATGACAGAAATTGTGAAAATCGAGGACGCAGATAATCGCAATATTTACCGAAACTTTATCCAATAATAAAAATAATATTAATAATAATATTACCATAACAATAATACAAATTATTAATACCATCTTGGTGTTGTTGTTGTTTACACTCTTGTTGTTTCTGCCATGTACACACAGCCTGGAAAATTGTATACATAAGTAACGCACACAATATGTGTGTATTTGTAACCTACAGTTGTTATTATTATTGGTAAATATTGAGCACGTGTTTTTGACCTTCATTACCCACTTATTTAGACCATTCTAAGACTATTTTCTACCTTCATATGCGACTTATTTAGACCATTCTAAGACTATTTTCTTTTATGGCATTTTTTCTGCAAATACCCCATTTCCAAAATAGGGTATTTTAAAATTAGGCTGACCTTACCTAAACCAACCTAGACCACATCAAACTACCAAGACCTTACCTGGGCAAACTACTGAGAAATAACCGTGGTAAAGTAAAGGAAATGACATGGGCAATATACTGTGGCCTAGCCAGATCTGGCAACACTGCTACAAAACAGTAATTTTCTCAATGGTATTATTACAGAATAACTGTGTTTTTGGCTAGGATCGCGCAGTGTTACCACATCCGGCTAGGTCCCGGGAATTTGCCCGAGTCACTTTATGATAGTTTACACCAGTTATATCCAGGTAGTTTGCCCAGGTTAGGTCCAGGTAGTTTGACCAGGTTAGGTCCTGGTAGTTTGCCCAGGTTAGGTCCGGGTAGTTTGCCCAGGTTAGGTCCCAGTAGTCTACTGTGGTTTAGGTTAGATTAGGTTAGGTCAGACTAATTTCCAAATTATGTTTGTAAAACAGGGCATATCTCGAAAACGGGACATCTCTGAAGATCTGCATAAGAATTCCATATGGCAAATATTTACAATTTATGTATATTTCAGTAGGGGACAATGTAGTATGTTCGTGTGTAATTAATGTAATTGGCGACAGGACTTACTATCGGCAGAATAGCCTTTCAGTAGTCTGCCCCAGTTACGTCCCGGTAGTCTGCCCTGGTTAGGTCCCGGTAGTCTGCCCCAGTCCAGATTAGGTTAGGTCAGGTCAGGTCGTTAGGTTTGGTTAATTATCGAAACTTGGCTCCGATTCCCTAATCTTGACATTTATCCCTCATGAAAATTGCAAAACCCGAGCCAACTTTTGCCAAAACTTGGCTTGGATTTTCAATTTTTCGACATTTATGCATGTCAACAAACCAGTATCAAGGCAAAATAAGCTCATTTACGTGTTTTCCCCCACCCAAAACCCCCGATTACCAGTGCTCTCCCCCAAGATTGAAGGGGTTAGGGAATATGTATAAACCAAGTGGTTTCCGATAAATATTATGGTCACTAATGAATAGAACAAGTAAAAAAAGGCAGGAAAAAACTATAAATAATAAAACGAGGTGGAACTCTTATGCAGAATTATCCTTTTCCCTACTCCCTCACAACCTTTGTCATTCCATTTTTTGCATCCATCACATTTGATACCATTGTTTGTATATTATCTTACCTTTCGTGTCCTACAAATATCTTCCTCTCCTGCAACACACGTGGAACACTTCATTTAGGTGTCGTCGTCGTCGTCTTTGTTTACATTATCGTCGTCGTTATCAGCACTTTTTCAACGGCACACACACTTGCTCTTGCTGTTACAGGTACCCCGGGTGTTTATTCCAGGGTTGGCCTTTGTATCGGCAGCTCCTGTAAATAGAAATCGAAAAAAAAAAACAATACCACGCATATCTATTCACTTTCTACATCTTGCATACCACATTTTCTCCAAGAATTCTTTCAGAGCACCAATCATTTCATCTGTGGTCTGCTCACACAGACCTAACAGTAATATCATCGATTCTCTCCCTGTTAATTCCATTCCATTTCAGTCAGGATGATCTGCATCATCTCTGTTCTGTCTCTCTCATACTTCTCACATCCCAGCATCACATGTTCTACCGTTTCATCCTCTCATGTGTCACACATCTGGCATACCTTGCTTCGGGATTCTCACCATCTATAACTTCTTGCATTCACCTCCATACATTGTGCTCTGGCTCGAAAGAGTAGATCACCACCCAGACTTCCCTCATACCACTTCACATACTCTGGGCATTCTTTCTCCTTATACCATACAAGAGTTTCCTTTTGTTCCATATCATTTTTCCACTTTCTTAACCCCAGGCATTTCACTTCTTTGTCAATCTCAGTTTTCCACTTTCTTGCATCCCAGTCTAGCCCCTCTCTATTCCTGCTCATTATTTTCCACTCATGCATAATTCCTCTAACTACCATACCATTCATATATACCATTCTCTCACACTTCTTTCCCCATTTGCTGTTTCTAATGTTCCACATATAAACCTTTCTTGCCAGTCTTGTATCCTCCATTCGTTCCAGTCGTACTTTGTATATAAGGGCTGCTTTCACCAGTCTTTCTCTGAATGTACTCCATCCCATATCACCTCTCAAAGCTGCTATCGCTGCATACCTTGGTGCATTCAGTGCCATTCTCGCTACTCGGTTCTGTCCCACCTCTAACTTGTCTATCTCACTCTCCTTCCATGCAATAACTTTCATGCCATACATAATGCTCGGGACAGCCACACTCTTCCATACTTCTCTCACCACATCATACTTGCTTGCTCTCAGCCTCGCTGCACTTGCCAGTCGTCCAACCCATTGGTTCGTCATGCTAATCTTTTCATTCTTGGTCTTTTCACTTCCACTTGGACTCAGCCATACCCCTAAGCACTTATATTCATCAGTCTGTTTCAGAACATTCTCTCCCACTCTCCATGTGTGTTCTCTCTCATCATCTGTTCTATTCACAATCATTACTTGGCATTTCTCATTACTAAATTTCACACCAAAATCTCTCCCATACCCACCTACAACATCCAAAATCCTTTGAAGTTCCTCTGCTGTTTCACTCATAACTATCACATCATCTGCATACAGTAACATACATATCTTGTCATCTCCAACCCTTACTCCTGCATTCATTCCTCTTGTTCTCATGGCTAGTTCTTCTGTGTATAAGCTAAATAGGGTTGGAGAAAGTATACATCCTTGCCTAACTCCTCTCTCACTTCTTACCCATTCTGTTTCTAGATCTCCCAGCCTGTACATTGCTCTTGTGTTCTCATACATACTTCTCACAATATTTACTAATTAATCACTCACACCTATCTTTTCTAACGGTGGTATTCTTAAAAAAAAATCTTTCCTTACATATATCTTTCCCTTCTAAGGATTTTTCCCTCCCTTCATTATGCTTAAAGAATTCCTTGGTAGGGAAGGAAAAGTTTACATGTTGGTAGCCCTGTGCCATGGAAATGATAAATGTGTGTGCGTTTGTACGTCTATGAGCCCTCCGGGCACAAAATATAAACAATAAACACATCCACGCTGTGTTCACAAGGTTTTGTTTTATGCGATGAAATGTTTTATAACATCATTGATTTAATATTTCCTGTAGAAAAACGATGATAATAATAGTGGTATAAATATAGTGGGGAACTTTGTTCACTTCTACTCGTCATAATTTCTTTGCTTAATGTTATATCGAGTTGTGACAAATATATCTGGACACTACAGTCATTGCTGAGACTAATGGTATAAAAAAAATTGTATATCCTGAATAAAAGAATGATAAATAATATACAAACATATACCACCACGAGCAGCATGGTGTCAAGAGAGGATTCTCATCATTATTAGTGGTGTAGAGGTGAAGGAGAAGTCAGGTAAGTATATGGACCAATCAGGAGACACCTGACCAATGACGTACACAACCCAGTCCAACACAAATTTTGAACCGAGTATGGTAGGTCTTTAGAAATTTGGAAGAAATGCCTCATTTATTTACTAAACTCTTTTTCCTTCGGTGATACAATACTGTTGCACGTGTTTCCAATATATTATGATGTTATAAAGAAAACATCAACAGTACATGATAAAATACAACAAAAGAATTAATGAAGGAATGGGGTAAATTTTTCCTTCATGTTCCATTAATATACTCGATTCAAGGGAAGGAATTTAAGGCCAGGAGAGGAAGGAAATCTTTAAGAATAGAAAATTAGTGATATATTTCTTTCCCATGCTTTTGAAGGGAAAGATTTTTTTTAAGAATACCACCGTAAGACTCTACATAGCATCTTCCTATCAACCCTGTCATAAGCTTTCTCTATATCTAAGAAACATAGGTATAGCTTACATCCATCACCAAAACAAACCCATATCATTAAAATTTTAATGCATAAGCCAATTTGTAGTAGCTCTAAGTATTCAATATATAATACAATGTTAAAAAGAAGTATTTATAATGACGAGTTAGGTTCATTGTAAGTATATTTACAACAACTCTATACAACATGTGACATGCTATTTTGCACATGCTGCCACATCTCTTGTGACAAAACACACACAAAAAAAATGTTTATTTTTATTATTATTAACGGGATAGCACACTTACAACCCAACCTGCATCTTTAACTCCAACTTTCATTTACCTACAGTTTGCTTGACAAACCTAAACTGTCTATTAAAGTTACACTTGCAAATCATTTCATCCGTCAACACATACAGTATAACATCCTATGCATAACTAAAACCTGACTTCTTCCAGTTACCTCCAACAACAGCAACATTTTTTAGAAATGACACTACCTATCTATCTATCTATAGCTCTGACGCCTCGTTCCATCCAGGAACTCCCCCCAAGGGGGTGGTCACAGCAGAAGTGTCTCCAGTGTTCCCTGTTCCAACACTTCCTCCTTACTTTGTCCATTCTTACTCTGTCCCACACTTTTCTCTCCTTTACATATTCTTTCACTCTGTTCTGCTATCTAACCGGAGGTCTGCCTCTCACACCAGGTGCCACAACTACACTTCCATACACCTTCTTTACAAACTCCAAGTTCAAGTTTAAGTTGTGGGTGCCGCAGAAGGCCGCTCCTGAGCAACATAATATGCAGGGGTTGTGAGGGGGATTTAAGGTTCCAGGGGAGGATTATGAAGGGGGTTAGGATAAGGGTGGATTCGGTCAGGGGCTGCGGGTTGAGGATTAGGATTGGGGAGGTAATGATTAGTGATCCTATTTCTAAATGTGTCAAGAGTGGGGCTATTAACTATGTGAGATGGGAGATGATTCCACTCTTGGATGCTGCGGGGAAAGAATGAGTGCCTAAATATATCAGTGCTTGTCTGGTATGTATGGTATTTTAAGTTGTGGTTGCCTCTAGTGGTACGTATACTTATAGGGTGTAGATATGTGTCTTTGTCTATGTCAACTAACTTGTTTGTGTATGGTATTTTAAGTTGTGGCTGCCACTAGTGGATCATATACTTGTAGGGTGTAGATATGTGTCTTTGTCTATGTCAACTAACTTGTTTGTAATTTTGTATATCATCTGTTGTCTGTGTATCTGTCTTCGTGTTGCCAATGAGTCTAGATCTGTGTCTTGTTTAAGCAAAGTGACTGATGTAGTGTGTCTGTAAACACGACTGGCCCATCTTGCAGTTTTGTTTTGTATGGACTCTAATTTATTGATATTATTGTTAGTGTGTGGGTCCCAGACAGTGTCGCAGAGTAGGCTACTCTAAGTGTGGTCGAACGAATGTGTTATAAGCAATAATTTTGATGTCTGTGTTACACCTGCTGAGTTTCCTGCACAAGAACCCCAGGACCCTACTAGCTTTGGCCCTGATGCTACCTATATATGTGTGTGTTCCACCTCATGTTCGCTGAGATGTGGACACCCAAGAATTTGTGGGAAGTGACTGTGTTGAAGTTGGTGTTGTGTAGTTGGTATGTAATGTGGAATGGGATTATGGGTTCGGGTAAAACGAATGTGATAGCATTGTCTAGTCTAAATGTTAACTGCACTTGGCTTCCCAGTCTTCAAATGCAGTTAGGTGGTCCTGTAGTCGAAGGCAGTCATTCCTATCTTTAATCAGTCTGTAAACTAAGCTATCGTCTTCAAAGAGTCTAGTGGTAGAGGAAAGTGAAAGTGGGAGGTCATTAATGCATGAGAGGAGGAGGAGGGGACCCAGGACAGTGCCCTGGGGTACCCCAGAGGTCACAGGAACAGATGGAGACTGACTACTGTCAAGAACTACACGTTGCTTTCTGGTAGTCAAGAACGTTCTAATCTAGTGAAGAAGTTGTCCCTGTATGCCATAGAATTCTAATTTGTGTAGTAGTCTTTGGTGAGGGACTTTGTCGAAGGCTTTGGCAATGTCTAATACTATGGCGTCAACTTGTCTAATTTTTGTGTCAATGAGGGACTGCAAAATGTCATGAGTAGTTACCAGTAGCTGCGTCTCACACGAGCGTTTAGGCCGAAAACCGTGTTGATTGTCAGTCAGTATATTTTGCCTATCAAAGTTGTCCATTATGTGTCTATGAATTATGTGTTCTAAAATTTTGCATGGGACTGAGGTAAGTGAAATAGGTCTATAATTAATGGGAAGGGTTCTGTCTCCGGCTTTAAAAATTGGGGTCACATTAGCCAAAAGCCAGTCTTGAGGGAGTTCACCGGTCTGTAAAGTCTGTGAGAATATAACCTGCAGGAAAGGGGCAAGAACGCTAGCGTTAGTCCTCAATATCCTGCAGGGTATATTGTCTGGTCCAGTCGCTTTGTGTATGTCTACCTCAGATAAAAGTTTCTCAATTCCTTGGGTGTTTATATGAATGGGAGTGATAGGTGGGTGTGATGGTGTTGGCATGTCTGGTAAGTGTTCATGTTCATGGGTAAAAACGGACTGGAATTGTGTGTTAAGGGCGTTGGCTTTGTCTTGTGGGTGTGTAACCTACTAATTGTTGTGTAATAATGTTGTAATACTGGTTGAGTCTTGTTTGCGTGCTTTAAAAAAGCCGAAGAATGTTTTGTGGTTTTGTGTGTTGTCTGCGAGGAAAGTGGATGTGTATTTAGTTTCTGCTTGTTTAGTTTCTTTCTGTAGTGTTTTCTGTATATTTTTGTATTCTAACCAGTGTTCTGTATCGTTGTATCGTTTTGCTCTGTTGTATGCCTTTACCTTGTTTCTATGTAGTCTTTTTAATTGTCTATTGTACCATGGTAATGACCAGTTATGTGTGATAGTTTTCGTGGGTATGTGCTTGTCCATTGTGTCACGTATAAAGTCACAAAGTCTGGTCCAGTTCGTTTCCACAGAACTGGCCATTTGGTCTGAGTCAAGGAACGAGTCACGAAATTCAACTAAGTCTTGGGTAATGCCCCCCATGTCAGCTCTGTTGTACATGTAAATTGTCCTGGGTAATTGTTTTGTGTTGTTGGCTTGATGTTCGCGTCAATGAGTACCATCTCATGGTCACTAAGACCAGGTAGTACTCGTGTCCGTGTAATTAAGGAAATGTTGTTTGTGAGAAATAAGTCTAATATGTTGAATGTGACCCCGTGTCTTATGTTAGGATTATGTCTTTCTACACTGATTTGTGTGCGTGTTGGTTCAAGTACTGTTTGAGTAAGTGAGTGGGTGTTAATTATGTCAATGAAATTTTCATGTAAGAGTTTCCTATCAGTCTGTAATAGTAAGTCGCCTTCATGGGTGGAATTGTCCAGTGTCGCCTGTGCTGTCCAGTTTATGTCGGGAAGGTTAAAGTCACCAGCCAACTATATATTTTGGGAGGGGTCAATTTTAGATAAACAATCGTCAAGGGTCTGCAGGTATTCTAAGTTTGGATTTGGGGGACGATAAAAGGATCCTATAATGAGTGTCCTGCAGCCCTGTATCTGTATTTTAGTCCATATAATTTCAGAGTCCGTGTTCAGTTCGGTGGCTGGGGTCGCAACTAGTCCTGGCTTTGTCGCAATTAGGATTCCGCCATGTTTATCGTCTATTATGTCCTTCCTGTGTAGGGTCATATTATAGGGACTGTCCGTCGCGAAGATTTCACTGTCCTGGATGTCAGGTGTGAGCCAGGTCTCTGTCCCTATAATAATCTCGGGGTCATAGGTCTGGAGGGTTTGGTGAAAGGCGGCTCTTTTGTTTATGATACTGCGAAAGTTAATGATTAGGGTACGAAGGGAAGACAGTTTTTTATGGGTGATGGAGTCGAGTGTGGTGTTGGTGGTAGAATGGGGTGTGAGGATGGATGATCTATTGGGGATGGTGATTGGTGTTATGGAGAATGAGCGTGCACTATGGAGAGTCTGGTTTGGTGTAGAATGGTTTGGGAGTAGAGGAGTGGATGATGCGGAGTTAATGGAAATCATGTCTTGCTGTCGGTTTTGTGTAGGGGAGGAATTGTCTTTGTTGGGTCTACCTAAACGTCCGGTGATCCTATCTAATGGTGGAGGTGTGTTGTGGGTTGTGGGTGGTGGTGAAGATGAAGTGGTGGTGTCTAATAAACTGAATCTTTTGGTGTGGTGTATTGGGGAGTGAAAAGGGAGGAGGTAAAATTGGGCGCACCACAATCCCAGCAGATCCACGAAAGTCTCCGACCCTCCAATCCGTCGAACGCCGCCGTGAAGCCCCTAACACAGCTGACATGATACCAGCCTGCATGCTGGGAAACCTCACAGCAGCAATCGCACTGGATGACCCGCTGGCCCCATTTGACTGCCCGTCGGCATAATTGACAGGGGTACTTTTGGGCGTGTGTCACCACACAACATAAGGAGCAACAGGGCACCCCGGAGATTGCCGAGGCAAGCCACCTTTAACCCTTGAGGGCCCTTACGGGTGCCCAGGTTCCCAAACAGGTGTGTGTATATGGAGGTGTGGGTGTAGATGTCTGGTGTTAGTAAGTCTGGTGTGTTGGTATGTGTGCAGCCAGTGTTTTTATTGTCAGGGTTGTAGAGTATTAAAACTATTGAGCAGTATGTGTAGAATATTGTTAGTGTACATGTGTATGTTGTTTTGTGTGGGGTGTGTCTGTACATGTTTATAAAGCACCAATATAAATATACAACACAAACTTACCCCTGTACCGAGACAGTCTGCACGGCTGCAGGAAGGAATAAAACGTAAGCAAACCCCTAACTTATGTCAGGGTCAGATACACAGATGATATACAAAATCACAAACAAGTTAGTTGACATAGACAAAGACACATATCTACACCCTACAAGTATACGATCCACTAGAGGCAGCCACAACTTAAAATACCATACATAACAGACAAGCACTGATATATTTAGGCACTCATTCTTTCCCCGCAGCATCCAAGAGTGGAATCATCTCTCATCGCATGTAGTTAATAGGCCCACTCTTGACACGTTTAGAAATAGCATCACCAATCATTACCTCCCCAATCCTAATACTCAACCCGCAGTCCCTGACCCAATCCACCCTTATCATAACCCCCTTCCTAATCCTCCCCTGGATCCTTAAATCCCCAGCACAACCCCTGCATATTATGCTGGCCATGAGCGGCCCTCTGTGGAACCCACAACTTGAACTGGAACTCCTCCAAAAGCTTTAAGGAAAACGTGAAATTTGTTTCAGTTATCCCTAAAGTTATGTCAAAACCAATTAAATTACATATCAAGTTGCCTTTTTATGTATAATAAACTGCTTTATGATGTACAGATTTGTCTTCAGAGTTAATACTTGTAGGCGACAGATTTCTACAGATTTTTTGGCCAAGTTTGTCAGCTTCTCATCTCATTCATTTGGTCTGGCAACACTGATAACGACGACGATAATGTAAACAAAGTGAGAAAACTCGGTATTTATTGAAAGAATTACCGTTTTGCAGCTGTGTTGCCAGATCCGGCTGGGTCCCAGTATTTTGCCCCAGTCATTTATTGTATTTTATCACGATTATTTCCCGGTAGTTTGCCCAGGTTAGGTTCCGTTAGTTTGCCCAGGTTAGGTCCCGGTAGTCTGATGCGGTGTAGGTTAGGTTAGGTCAGGTCAGGTAAGGTCAGGCTAATTTCAAAATGCCCCATTTGAATATGCCCTATCTTGGAAATGGGGCATTTGCGGAGGAAATGCCATAGAAGAAAATAGTCTTAGAATGGTCTAATATAGTGGGTAATGAAGGTAGAAAAACCGTACGCAATAACGGTAATTCATTCAATATTTACCGAAAACTCTCCCTGACACTCTCTCCTCTCTCTCCTTATATTATATTCACTTAGAGAAAGAGAGAGAAGTAACACACACACACACAGACATGTAAGAAGAGAGAGAGTAAATATAAGTAGAGAGAGAAAGAGATTTTCAGTATTACTCTCTCTCTCTCGTAATAATAATAACGGTATACCATAATAACTGTAGGCTACACATACATACATATTGTGGGTATTTATTGAAAGGGTAAATTTACAGAAGAACTGGGTTCACTATATTGTATATTTTAGTATCATTACTCACTATTTTGGACCATTCTAACACACTTTTCATGGTATTAGTATAGAAGTACTTCATTCACTATATTGTATATTTTAATATCATTCTTCCTTATCATGGAGAGAGAGAGAGAGAGAGAGAGAGAGAGAGAGAGAGAGAGAGAGAGAGAGAGAGAGAGAGAGAGAGAGAGAGAGGCCCTGAAGACCATGTAGAAATGGCTGAAAGGTGATAGAGGTGGGATAGCAAGAACAAAGGAGATAGAAAGTAGGGACTGATAGCAGTAATAATAAATAAAACAATAGTTAGTGCTTTTCTCGTTTTCTCTGGCGATTTACTTATAGAAAACGATTAGCAAGCAATGTTTTATATGCGTAACTATATTAAAATAATTATTTTTAAATTAAACATACTTTAGTCATTTTTCTTATTCTACCCCCCCCCCTCTCTCTCTCTCTCTCTCTCTCTCTCTCTCTCTCTCTCTCTCTCTCATTTCTTCTTTTCCACTCTCTCTCTCTCTCTCTCTCTCTCTCTCTCATTTCTTCTTTTCCACTCTCTCTCTCTCTCTCTCTCTCTCTCTCTCTGCGTGTGTCTTGTGTGTATGTATGTAAGGAGATGGATATAACAATATATTATGGATGTATATTGGTGTTACTGACCTGTTATGGTGGGAGGTGATAACACTTGACCACAGTTATCACCGTCCCAACACCGCACCTTCAGCTCCTTGTAAGGGAAGTAAACCACACCTCGGGGACACTGCTGGTCAGCTACAAGATTTTGTTGATTCCCTTCAATTTGTTGATATACCTTTATCCACCACTTTGTAATCTGTAACACCATCAACACCATCAGTTTAACACACACACACACACACACACACACACACAGATACATTATACCTTCATCGTGACCTCCAGACTTTTGGTGAAAAGTTGCTGCCACACCCCAGACTCCGTCCACTCCTGCCCCCCACCCTACCAACTCCATTTAGGGCAGCCTGTCACTATAATAAACTGAAAAAAAACATTAAAACAAGAATGGACAGATATAAAAATAATCCCATTCCCACCATTGTATATATAATAAATAGATAATCATCCAGTCTGTACATGTACCATCTTTATATATATATATTACACATCATCCATTATGTCCATTTATTATGTATGCATATTTTCAGTCCCAGGGCTGCACTCTGTTCAATAAACCAGTTATTATTATTATTTATTATACTTTCATCCACCATTTTATAGTCTATAACACACACACACACACACAGATATATTATTCTTTCATCCAGTAATTTTTCACACTGATACATTATACTTTCATCCACAAATTGTTCACACACACACACACACACACACAGACACACAAGCTGACTGCGTTGGTGAGCGGAGGTGCCAGGCTGTGCTTTGTGTTTGTGCCAGAACACTGTAGTCTTTCGCAATGGATCTCGAGGCTATTAAATTCTTGCTTGATTCTCAAGAAAGGACTTTTTGCACCGCCATGGATCTTGTAGTTGACTAATTTTAATCAAATATACAAGAAGCAGATGTAACCATACAGGACCTAACTAGAAGGCTGGAATTAAAAAAAAAAACGTCAGTTGCCTGCTGTCAAATTGGAACGTGCTCACAGAACCGGACCAGTGTCGTCTTCTCGTTCTTGTGTTGTCATTGCACGTTTCGAGAAATTCCACGAACGAGAAATGGTGATGCGAAATGCTAGAAAACAGAAAGGTTCTGGCATATATATAGATGAAGACCTCTGCCCTGCATCACAAGAAGTTAGGAAAAGTCAGATACCTCTCATGAAGCATGCCAGAGAAGAAGGCAAAATTGACTTTTTCAAACATATCAGGCTTATAATTAAAGACATCAAAGATAATAATTATCAACCCCTGGTCAGAAGCTCTGGCAGTGAAGGTGTCTCGACCCGTGGAACAGATGGTGCCGTCACGGGGTCAATTCTAAAATATGCAAGGGATGGTGAATCATCAGTTGGTGCCGAGGATGGGAGTCGTGATGTCTCGACTCGTGGAGCAATGGGTGACATCACGGGTGAATCATCGGTGCGTGTTGGTGGTGGTGGGCCTCGGCCCACTCCTGGCTGTCTCGCCCTTGCTGACAGAGGTAACCAGCAGCAGCAGACATCACATACTATTGGCCACAAGTATTCGTACCCACCTCTGATATGCCACAACCAGAATTCATCTGGTAACACTGACTCGCATGTCTAGATGTACGATATCCTTCTGTTCCCCCTCTTCACTTTCCCTTCACATTAACAAGGCGATATATATCTGTAGCTATTTACTTACATTACGGCGATGTTCTATGATTAGTGAGATTTATTCCTTCATTCTGTCAAACTATTTACTTTGATGTAACTTTTATCAGTTAAAGATTAAGAGAACTGGTCCCAGTCCATCTTTCTTTTCCTTCTTTAACTCCCCCTCCCTCATCCCTCCCCCCTCTTTCTCTCAACTGTTACCTCCCACCTCACTCTTTCTCTCCACTGCCCCCTCTCTCCCCCCTCTTTATCTCCACTGGTCACTCCTTTCCCCCTCTTTCTCTTCACTGCTCCCTCCCACCCTCCTCTTGCTCTCCACTGTCCCCTCTCTCCCCCCTCTTTCTCTCCATTGCTCCCTCCATCCCCTCTCTACCTGACATGCGCCCTCCATCCTCATCGGTCTCTCTTGTTCCCTTCCTCCCTCTCTCCCTCATTCCCTCAACTTACCCTCTAACTCTCTCTATCTGTCATTTTTCCTTCCTCTTTCCACTTACTCACACTCTCTTCTATCCTAATCACTCTCATACTCCAAATATTTTACCTCATACTGAGTTCGAATTTTTTTTCGTATTTATTGTTTTTATCTATGAGTAGCGTTTCCTAACTTCTTCCTTGTATCTAGTGGTTTATTAAAGGTATCTATTTTGTGTATGACTTATATTTCTTAGTGATATTTGAGTCTGATGGATCAAGAAATCAAAGAGTTTGTTTATCACATGGGTGGACTCCACATTTCTCCCAGACCTTTTACTTTCCATCATTCCAGTCTAACGACAGGTTGGAATCTTTTTAGCCTTGCCCATTAATATTTTCAAATAACAGTGTAAAATATATTAAAACTCATGTTCTCTCTCTCTTTCTGCTATTGTTTATAGAGCGGCGCCACACCAAAATCAATCTGTGGTCCGCACCCCTGCAATCCCAATAATGCTAACATTAATTTAATTTAATTCCTGATTCAGCAAGAAAGTGCTAATGGAGAAAAGAAGCTCCTTCACAAATATAGTTATTCACATTGGATTGTGTGTACTGATGTTAAAACTATGAATTCATTTTATCCGTATACTGTAGGGTACCTGGTATTAGTTTATTACAGTTGTAGTGAAATGCAGTGGTATGAATATAGTGTTAGGCACTGCCATGATATGTTTCTTGTTTTTTTCGTAAATGTATAAATACTATGTTATTCCTAATGTTAATGCAACCTTTTTCTTGAGTTTTTGCATTTATTTTTTGATGGTGCCAAACATTTTATTACACATTAATTTGACAATTGATTTATAAAAAATTGTTTTTTTGATGCCAAGGAGAAATGGTAGACAGGCACGAACTTCGTTCGGCTGCATGAATCTTTCGAATCTCTAGGGTTGAAGCCACAGGATTCATACTCATTGTAATACTGTTTTCTGTCCTTGGCTGCTGTCAATACCCTGCGTGATAAGCAAAGTTTTTCGGGATAGAATACAAGGGAACTACACATTCGTAGGATCATAAGCCCGATAAAATTACGATACTAGATTACAATAATATTATGACAACCGACTTGGCTGAGCTTAACTTATCTGAAAACGATCCACATGTATTAATACCTCATTTCCGAGAATGAATGGTTGTGTGCTTACTCATGTTAAATTATTTTCCTTGGATTTATATAAGTTCAAGGAAGCAGGAGCACACCAATGTCTAAAATGGGAACAGTAATACTTGTGCAGCTATGTTGAACAAATAATTTTTTATGCAAACACGTAAAAATTCGTAATTATTCGTTTACGGTAAACAAGGGTCATGTGCTTTAACCAGGGTTGTCGAGTGTTTTCAAAGGATTAAAATTGCTTTATTAATTGTTAGGCGAAAAAAAAAAAAAAATACTGAAAATAATAATACTGAATTTTGTGCTCAGAATGGGAATTATGACTAAATAACACAGAGAGAGAGAGAGAGAGAGAGAGAGAGAGAGAGAGAGAGAGAGAGAGAGTAATCGAGGGAGGGAGGGAGGTAGGGAGCAAGGAGAGACAGGCAGGGGGAGCGAGGGAGGTAGCAGGGGAGACAGAGAGGGAGGGAGGTAGCACGGGAGACGGAGAGTGGGGAGGGAAGGAGCAGGAGACAGAGAGGGAGAGGAGGAGGGGGATAGGAAATGGAAACATTAATATTCATCAGTAAAATCATTTTAATTTCCCAGTAAATACAGTTTGACTGAATAGATGGATAAACCACAATATTCATAGAATATTACTTCAAGGTATATACAGTAAATAAGTACGAGAATGTGAAAGGAAAGTGAGGTAAGAAATAGAGGATATCATACATCTGGACATGGGGGACGGGGTTCAGTGTTACCAGATGAATTCTGGTTGAGGCAAATCAGAGGTGGGTACGAATACTTGTGGCCTATAGTACCAGAAGCAGCAGAAATTAATTAACCTGGTTTCTTATCGAGGGCAAGTTGATTATTTGTGCATATCTAATGGTTATAATGGTTTCTAACCAAAGTATATGCAGTGAATTGCCTTTTGCTACACTAAATGATGAGGTATTGAGGAATTATATTGTACTTTCTAATAACGTGGATTCTTACAATGAAAACTTGAATTTAACATTTGATCCATTACTTACTGATAATGATAAATACAATAATTATATAGAGAACAATGATTTCCTTAGCATTATAGATATCCCTAAAACTGAGTATATATATTTAAGTAATACTTCCCTACCAAGTGCTAAGACTTTATCAATTCTTAATCTAATTAATAGGTCAATCCCTATAAATCTACATTATTTCATAGATATTGTTTTAAGCTCTATTGAACTTAACATTATTGGTTTTACTGAAACCCGAATAAATCCTAGTCTTTCTTCACTGTATAATCTTCCTCGGTATCATTTGTGTGTCAATACGAGAAATGTGCATGGAGTTGGGGTAGCCATATATGCTGATTCTGAGCTGGAGGCAACACTGGTACAAGAACTCACCTATTTCCCATGACTATATAGTAACTGTATGTATTAAAATGGTGAATTTGCCAAGGAAATGTGTATATATATGTGTGTATGTATAGACCGCCGAGAGGTAACTTTACAATTTTTTATGATTCAATGAATAACATTCTTTCTTCAGCATATACAAAAAAATATTCAGATATAAATATTATTGGTGATTTCAATATTAATCTATTGAACCGAAATGACAGTGTTGATGAATTTATAAATTTATTGTTTTCCTTTTCAGTGTCTCCTGTCATTACAAGATCAACAAGAGTTCCCAATATATCGGCAACTCTAATTGATCATATATGGACTACTCAAGTGGATACAAATATTGGTAAATATATTATTGACACGGATATAACCGACCACTTTCCTATACTCTCCCAATTTAAAACAGGAAATATTAGACAAAAACAGAAAATCATTAGAAAAATATTTATAACTTCCTCAACTAGCAGCGAATTTGTTAACGAAATTGCTTTAGAAAACTGGGATGATGTAATTAACTCAACATGTCCCAAAGAGTCATTTGGTATTTTCTATATATACTATTTATCTTAAGTTATTTGAGAAACATTTTCCCATTAAAACAACAAAACAGAACTTAAAAAAGTGCTTAACTTATTACTAGGTAGAGTAAGTTCTGTTGACAAGAGTAATATTGAATTATATTCTCCTCATATGAACATTCCGAGTATATTAAATGAACATTTCTTGAGAAGCAATCGAGAGGATGGTGGTGCAAATCTTGATTATCGGCATTATCTTACAAATTCTCCAGAATTTTCAATGTACAGTCTGTTACAGTTCCGACTGGGCCACCCAGTATCGAGAGATCGTAGATGTGGCAGCAGTGTCTGTGTGTGTGTGCTCGAAAATTATACGGATCGTCAACACTCTCCCTCTGTAGTGAACATGACCCTGCCTCAAAGTTCATTTCATAGATGGCGCTGTGTAGTTGTGGAAGGAATGTGGACTGCAGGGTTGAAGTTTCGGGAAACATCTATGCTCGTGCCAATGAGTCATGAGCTCTCAGGCAGAGTGGTTGAGGAATGCTATTATGGAAATTTAACAACTATATTACACAATGAGTAGGTGAAGCTAAGGTAAAGTTGTTCGTAGCCTGAACAGTGAATATTTTTTCTAAATGGATTTCATGTTTAGCATGCAACATTGCATTGTTTTCTTGTTTTTCTACCAACTCGAGCAGATCGAGCAGATAGGTTGTTTGCTTTGGCCATCATATTTTGGTAAGCATTATTTGATGTTCACCTATGATTTTGTATTTTATTTGTAAGTCACGTTACAGTGTATTACATGCATAGTAAAATTCCTTCATTACTAAATGCTCCTTCTCACTCTCTCTCTCTCTCTCTCTCTCTCTCTCTCTCTCTCTCTCTCTCTCTCTCTCACGTTAAGTGTACTGTAATCTCTCTCTCTCTCTCTCTCTCTCTCTCTCTCTCTCTCTCTCTCTCTCTCTCTCAAATGAACACTATCTTATCTTATCCAGTCTATTTAGATATGAAATCGTATGGAGATTTAGGACCAATTCCACAGTTGGTCGTTGTAGTTTGTTAGCGCCCAAACGAAAGAATCTAAACTGTGTAAATGACTTTTGACTGATTTATTGGATTAATCTGATGAGTAAAGTTTACAGATATTGTAATAATACTAGTGCTTGATAGTTTTAGTGAATAGGTATACTCAGCTTTTGGGAAATAACGAAGGCTTACGAGTGTGTTTGGGGAGGAATCTGACAAACAAAATGACTATGTGGGACCGGCCCTGACTCCTTGACATTCTACGTTAAACAAATAAGTGTCGAAATATGTGATATTTTTGCCAATGATAGATTCTTCTTCACCTCCTTCTAACTTCTTCACTTTTCTTATCCTGTTCTTTCTTCACCTTTCCCTCATCTCCACCTCTTCTCCCTTTCTCCTTTAGACCCCGTAGGGGGTTATTGCCTGTAGTGATATGGGCAATACTTTAAGGGTTTGGGCGCCCCTTCGGCCCCAGCCAATCTCTTTCAGTTATTCAACTGTCTCTCTTTTCTTTCTATTTCCTTCCTGCTTGCTGTCCCACCTCTTCTATCACCTTCTTCTGGCGCTATATGATCTCGATGTTGCAGCGCCAAAAATCAATCAATCAATTTGCCAATGATAATCAACTGGCATTGATTGTTAAATTAACTGGGTTATGTTTATTTAGAAGCCACACCTAAATGGGGAAGAGGGATCACTCCTAGCAACCAAACGTGTGTTTAACCTCCTAATAGATTACCCCGATTTTTGCTAATAAACCTTTTGTAGTGAAAAATAGTGTGTGCATAACAGTAGGTGTTTTACCAAATTTTCACATCGTTCACATAATGATGGATTTATTTCAGAGATAACGGTGTGTGGCTGTGGGGAAGAGAAGGGTGAAGTTTCGGAAAGTAGGTGGGCAAGGTGAAGTTCACTGGAAGGCACCGGTTGAGCACACGGATACGTAGTGTCATTATTTTAGCTAGGAATGTAGTTTGCCAGTCAGTATTTGATGAGCGTTTCAGAGTAACGACTCCTTATAATGATAAAATCCTAAAGATTTTTATTACTTTGTTTATTGTATCACCCGTTACCATAAATCCTACGAATTATGAAATTACTCCGAAACTATCCCTCTCGCATATTCTGTGTATCTTTTTCTCGAGTCATCAAGTAATGAATGGATAACGTTAGCTACACAAATTAAAGAAGAATGTGTCTAAATTGACATTACCGATATCATGCTGTATATGTAATAATCCTAAAGAAAATTAGCTCCTAGTAAAAGTCAGACAGAACACGTGATTAAACCAAGATTTACTTGCATTATAAAGAAATATGAAATATTCGCGTCCGTGCCCGAGATCACATCTTAAAACACACTGCACACTCAGAGGGTCCCCTATTCGGAGGCATATTTTTCAAGTCTGACCTGGTCAATGCAATCCGTTCAGTTAGGTTAGATTAAGTATGGTTGGGTTGAAATGCAGTCAAGTAGGTAAAATGAGCTGGGAAAGACCATGAGACTATTTAAAAAATTTCCTATGGTTACTTTTATTCCTAAATGTTAGGAGCAATTTTCCTTCATTTCGTCCCAGCACTTCTTGCTCTCCAGCCAAATTCGAGAAATATGCTAACCAGCTGTAAAATCGGCGGTTGAACCCTCGTTGGCCGGGGGATAGATAAAACTCTGGTTATTCTCTACTTTCGTCATCTTTACAGGTTCATAATTTCAATAGACAGGAACACTCTATAAATGTAAATAGGCAAAGTAGGAGTTATACAATCCTTGACAACCCAACAACATTTATTTAAACAAAATATTTTTTTATTTACATTGACAATTAATATCCAGTCTAGCCACCTTCCTTCTCTATGACGGCACGCAGTCTATCGGGCACAGAGGCCACAATGCGTCGAATTTGTTAGGTTTGTTGCGGAACATCTCCCACTGAGCCTGGGTATGAGCCATTAGTGCCTCCAGTCTCCGCTCCACCATCTCTGGCTCCCAGCAGTTGACCATATTAGCCCACACGTTCTCTATGGGGTTCCAACGAAGTTCACCTTGCCCACCTAGGCTACTTTCTGAGACTTCGCCCATCTCTTCTCCACAGCCACACACCGTTATCTCTGGAATAAATCCATCATTATGTGAACGGTGTGCAGATTTGGTAGATCACCTACTACTATGCACACATTAATGTATCTATTAGCAAAACTTGGGGTAATCTATTAGTAGGTTAAACACACGTTTGGTCGTTAGGAGTGATCCCTCTTCCCCGTTCACCTGTGGGTTCAAAACAAACATAACCCAGTTAACAATCAATGCGAGTTGATTATCACTGGCAAAACGATCGCTTATTTCGACACTACTAATTTGTTTATTAACGTAGAATGTCAGGGAGCCAGGACTGATTCCACAGTCATTTTGTCAGAGTCCTCCCCAAACACACTTGTAAGGCTTCGTTATTTCCCAAAAGCTGATTATTCCTATTCACCAAAACTATCAATTGAGCATTTGTATTATTACAATAGCTGCATACTTCACTCATCAGATGCTTCCAATAAATCAGACACAAGTCATTTACACAGTTTAGTTTCTTTCGTTTGGGTGCTAACAAATCACAACGAACAACTGTGGAATTGGTCCTCACTCTCTGTCCGATTTCATTAGTATAGAGATAGGATAAGATAAGATGGTGTTTATTTCAGAGAGAGAGAGAGAGAGAGAGAGAGAGAGAGAGAGAGAGAGAGAGAGAGAGAGAGAGAGAGAGAGAGAGAGAGAGAGAGAGAGAGAGAGAGAGAGAGAGAGAGAGAGAATTACAGTTGACTTTAAAAATTTTATTATGAGAGAGAGAAAGTATTTAGCAATGAAGGAATTTTACTATGCATGTAATACATTGTAACCTGACTTACAAATAAAATACGAAATCAAAGGTGATCTCAAATTATGCTTACCAAAATATGATGGACAAAGAAAACAACCTATCTGCCCGATCCTAGTTGGTAGAAAAACAAGATAACAATCGTGGCAACGAGACGTGAGCTCTGTCAGAACGGCTGAGCAATGTTGCATGCCAAACATGATAACCATTAAGAAGAAATATTCACTGTTCAGGCTACGAACAACTTTACCTTAGCTTCACCTACTCATTGTGTAATATAGTTGTTAAATTTCCATAATAGCATTCCTCAACCACTCTGCCTGAGAGCTCATGACTCATTGGCACGAGCATAGATGTATCCCGAAACTTCAACCCTGCAGTCCACATTCCTTCCACAACTACACAGCGCCATCTATGAAATGAACTTTGAGGCAGGGTCATGTTCACTACAGAGGGAGAGTGTTGACGACCCATATAATTTTCGAGCACACACACACAGACACTTCTGCCACATCTACGATCTCTCGATACTGGGTGGCCCAGTCGGAACTGTAACAGACTGTACATGCTGCCCACTAATAGTTATTAAGTAAAGCAAATTTTGAAACTTTTTAAAACTAATGCTCCAGGACATGATGACAAACTTCCAACATTACTAAAAGCTACATCTGATTTGATAAGTATTCCTTTGACTCACACAATTAATCTTTCTCTAACCACGGTATTTTCCAGATAATTTAAAACAAGCAAAAGTAGTGCCAGTATTTAAGTCTGGTGACAAAAAGGATATAAACAATTATCGACCGATTTCTATCCTCCCAGCATTTAGTAAAATATATGAAAAGGTAATATGTTCTCGGTTAATGTCATATTTTGAAGATAATAACCTATTAACCCTTAGGACCGCAATCCCAGAATACGGCCGTATTATGCTACTGCAAAAACACGTCATATTTTAAAGTATAACAGATGTTAAATATGTTCTTATGGGTTTGTAGAGATTGTTTTCACACACCAGAATATGCAAACAGAAGTGTCCTATCGCCATCCATAAGCATAGGAGAGCACGTCAAAGTGTGTAACCGGGCTACGCAGACATACTATAGTTATCCCCACAAAAAGAAACTAGGCGCTCGCTAGCAGATTTTTCTAACCCGTGGCACCAATGTTGTGGCTACATGTCGCCCATGCAGTTATTTATGGAATATTAAATAAAGTCGTCAATCGGTTTTGAGGCCGACATTTTTTTTGCCGCCTTAAGGGGGAGATCGGTCAACAGGGGTTAATTAAACAACAGCACGGTTTCAGGAATCAGCATTCAACTGAAACGGCTATTTTACATTTCGTGAATAATGTATATAAAGGCTTAGAGGAGAAACAATTTGTTGTTAGCGTTTTTACTGACCTATCAAAGGCATTTGATACCATAGATCACAATATTCTACTTTATAAATTAAATCATATAGGAGTCAGAGGGGTCACACATAGGTTATTCTAGAGTTATTTGAGTAACAGAAAATAAAGTGCTTATTGAAATAAAATGTATTTGCCAATTAAACAAATAAACAAAGGTGTACCACAAGGATCTATTTTGGGTCCAATACTTTTCTTAATATATATTAATGATATAATAAAAGCTAGCTCCAAAATATATTTTACTATTTATGCTGATGATATTACTTTATTAATGAAAGATATGAATCTAGATACATTACATGCAACTGTAACTAATGAACTAAATAATATTAATATTTGGATTAAATCAAATAACTTGAAGCTTAATGTTAATTAACAAAACAAATTACATATTCTTTTAAAATAGGTCTATAAATCATATTTTTCCTACCGTACTTTTAAACAATGAACAAATAACCCAAGTCCACGCTACCATATTTCTAGGTCTCAAAGTTAATGAAAATTTGAATTAGAAAATGCATATTAATTAAGTTTGCTTAAAGCTCTCAAAAATATCTGTTATCTTAGTCTGTCTCAAGATATAAAAGTCCTGCTTAGAGGTAGTAAACTAATTAAATTCAAAAGAGAAATAAAAAATTATTTAATGTATGTACAATCTTAGATACACTGTAATTATATCATGAATTTAAGAGGATGTTGTTTTTTATTGTATATATGTGTGCATATATGTGTGTATATATATGTGTGTGTGTGTGTGTGTGTGTGTGTGTGTGTATGCATGTATGTGTATGTATATGTGTATGTAGGTATATATATATATATATATATATATATATATATATATATATATATATATATATATATATATATATATATATATATATATATATATATATATATATATATATATATGCATGTATGTGTGCATGTGTATGTATATGTGTATATATGTGTGTATGTATATATTTATGTATGTGTTGTTGAGCTTCTGTTGCTTTCTGCTTGACATTTTGTATTATATTGACTTGACCGGTGTGCTTTGACTGAGATTCTGTGTTAGATTAGATATAATTTAATAAGATGTTGTTTTTTATTGTATATATATGTACATGTATGTGTGTATGTATTTGTATGTGTGTATATGTATGTATGTGTGTATATATATGCATGTGTGTATATGTATGTGTATGTATGGGTCAGTTCGGCACTGGGAAAATGAACGAGAACGGCCAGCACCTGCTAGAGCTCTGCTGTCATCATGGGTTGTGAGTCAGTAACACCTTCTTCAACACGAATCCTCAGCACTGAGTCTCCTGGAGACACCCGCGATCCAAACACTGGCATCAGCTCGACCTGATCCTCACCACACGTGTCAACCTTTCCAGCTTCAAGATCACTCGCAGCTACCAAAGCACCGACTGTGACACTGACCACTCTTTGGCATGCAGCAATGTGAAGCTCTGTGCGAAGAGACTGCACTGCACAAGAAAGGAGGGCAGACCTCGCATTGATACCAGCAAAACATGTGATCAAAGAATCAAAGAAAAGAGGAGTTTGTGCGTGTGTTGGAGGATTCTCTCCCTGGCCCACCAACTGCAAATGCCCAAGAACGATGGAAACACTTCAGAGATGCCTTCTACAATGCCGCCATGTCCACCTTTTGCAAAAAGACCATCAAGTCAGCTGATTGGTTTGAAGCCCACTCAGAAGAAATGACACCAGTCATCGAGGCCAAGAGAAATGCCTTGACAGCATACAAAACCAATCCCAGTGAACAGAACCTCCAGGTTCTCCATGCTGCTCGCAGCAAAGTCCAGCAGTGTGCCAGGCAATGCGCCAACGACTATTGGCTTCAGCTCTGCTCCCAGATTGAGATCGCAGCTGACACAGGCAACATCAAGACGATGCATGTCGGTATCAAGCAGGCATTGGGCCCAACACAAAGGAAAACTGCCCCTTTGAAATCGGCTACAGGGGAGGTGATTCAGAACAGAGAACAACAGATGGAGCGCTGTGTAGAACACTACACTGAGCTATATGCAAGGGAAAATATCATTGAGTGCCTACCAGGGGCGGAAAAGCTTGACCGAGAACCAACCATTGATGAACTCGGCAAAGCCCTGGTCTCTCTTGCCTCTAGCAAGACACCTGGGAAAGATGGTATTCCCGCTGAAGTACTAAAGTGCTGCAAAGAGACACTCATCATCGAGTTGCATGAAATCCTCTGCCTCTGTTGGAGTGAAGGCAAAGTACGACAAGACATGAGGGATGCTAATGTCGTCACACTGTACAAAAACAAAGGTGACAGAAGTGATTGCAATAATAATCGCGACATATCCCTCCTCAGCATTGTTGGGAGAGTCTTTGCATGAGTAGTACTGAAGAGGCTCCAAGTACTTGCAGAGCAAGTCTACCCTGAATCACAGTGTGGTTTCCATGCCAACAGATCCACCATAGACATGATCTTCTCCCTCAAACAACTTCAGTTGAAATGTAGGGGGCAAAGGCAGCCACTCTTCGTTGCCTTCATAGACCTCACAAAGGCTTTCGATCTGGTCAGTAAGGATCCTTCTTCAAGATCCTTCCCAAGATCGGATGTCCACCCAAACTTCTCAGCATCATCAGATCCTTCCATGAAGACATGAAAGGTACGGTCGTCTTTGACGGCTCATCATCAGCTGCCTTCAACATACGGAGCGGAGTGAAACAGGGTTGCATCCAGGCTCCATCCCTGTTTGGAATCTTCTTTGCTGTGATGCTGAAACACTCATTTGGACCTGCACCTGAAGGTATCTGCCTCCGAACCAGGTCAGACAGAAAGATCTTCAACCTCTCCAGACTAAGAGCCAAGACTAAAGTTCAGCTGAGGTGACAGTGTGACTTCCTCTTTGCAGATGATGCAGCAGTAACTGCCCCCTCAGCTGAGGACCTACAGCAACTCATGAACTGCTTCAGCAATGCCTGCCAAGACTTCGGGCTTACCATCAGCTTGAAGAAAACACAAGTCATGGGACAGGATGTTGACTCTCCCTCAGCCATCAGCATCAATAACCATGAACTGGATGTCGTCCATGACTTCGAGTATCTGGGCTCAGCTATCTCAGACACCCTCTCACTTGACATAGAGCTCAACAAGCGCATCAGCAAGGCAGCTGCCACCATAACCAGACTGGCAAAGAAAGCATGGAACAACAGCAAGCTGACTGACCACACAAAGATCCAAATCTAGAGAGCCTGCTTCGTGAGCACCCTCCTGTATGGCAGCAAGTCCTGGACTTTGCATGCCCGACAAGAGTGAAAGCTCAACGCTTTTCACATGCTTTGTCTCCGACTCATCCTGAACATCATCTGGCAGGACAAGGTCCCAAACAATATTGTCCTGGAAAGAGCTGAATGCACCAGCATCTACACGCTGCTGAAACAGAGAAGTATGCCCTGGCTCGGCTATGTCGTGCACATGGACGTTGGACGGAGCCCTAAAGACCTCCTCTATGGAGAACTTGTGCAGGGAAAACGTCGCACAGGCAGACCACAGCTGCGATACAAAGACGTGTGCAAGAGAGACTTAAAAGCCTTGAACATCGACCAGAACAACTGGGAAGCAACAGCCCTCGAACGGTCAGCCTGGAGACAGACTGTGCAGAAAGGTCTCTCCAAGTTCGAAGAGACACTTGATCAGCAGCACGAGGCAAAGAGAATGAGAAGAAAGGCTGCAGCCCAGGCAAAGAGACCAGCGACAGACTTCATCTGTGCCCTCTGCCACATGGACTCTCGTTCCCGCGTTGGACTGGCCAGCCACACCCGACGCTGTACCAGAAAAATCACCAAGAGCGCAACTCCATAGTCTTCCGAGACTGAAGAATGCCTATGTAATGTACTATTGCGGACAAAAGTTTCTTTCTACTCCGAGTGATAAGTCCTCACGACTGCTGCCCCTCTTCTGGCCAGCAGGTTGCTGTTGGCTCGAGAACTACACCGCGTAAACCAGCAACCGAACTGTTGACTGTCTCGGATTCGGATAGGAAGTAATTTACCCCCCTCTCTCTCTCATGTGTATAGCATATACAGTAAATAAATGCATTAGATGATAGGTAATATCAGGTGCAAAACAAATAATGACTATTGCACAAGAAGATAACCCAGTACTACTATTTGTCAGAAATCACACAAAAGCTGAAATATTACTAGAATAAACTGAATCATAGTTCATACTAGTGTGATTTTAAGCCCACAGAAGCATGCAGTAAAATGAAAAATGATATACCTCATTTAAAATGCAATGGGTGCAATGACCCTTTGAAAGTAATGTTGGCTGTGTTCACTGTTATGGTATCTTTTCAAGGACTAGGTCTGTAGCATACGGCTGTCTCATGACCGGACCACTGTTCGATTCATGCACTTAGATTTACTCCATATAACCTGTAGTTCTATATTTGCAGCACCTATATGTAATAAATCTATTTATATATGTTTTTATATTTACTTTTTAAGTCAGTCATGTTTCCACTAGTTAAAAGAAAGTAACTTTTTTTTCCCGGACAGTCCATAGGACATCTTATTCACAAAAGCAAAGTTCATTCTTTCTTAAGATAATAATAATTTTCTTCTCAAGCGTTCATTCATGCTCCGAAATCAAAATATAAACTCATACTAATAGAATAGCAACACCATTCACTGTTTCGAAATAAGCCTGAAACACTATGGAAGATCAGTAATGCAAGCATACGAGTAAGTGAAATCTCTGATATGCCTAGTGAATACAGGCCCTGGCTACGTGTAAAAGGAAAGTTATTACTTGCTTTGCACCTGATATTACCTATCAACTAATGCATGTATTTATATGCTATACATTTCCTATCCGAATCCGAGACAGTCAACTGTTCGGTTGCTGGTTTATGCGGTGGTGTAGTTCTCGAGCAAGCAGCAATCTGCCGGCCAGAAATGGGCCAGCAGTCGTGTGGACTTATCACCCGGAGTAGAAAGAAACTTTTGTCCGCAATAGTATGTGTATATGTATGTGTGTATGTGTGTATATGTATACACACTGTTACGACCATTGTTTTTAGTATAAACTATTGTTAATAATGTTAAGAGTCAGTAAAGCTGGGGTTGGGGTAGTTGTGTGTGTGACCTGGTGTTTCATATCTTAGAGCTCGTGAAGCTCTGAGTTTACCAGGTAGGCATAGTGTTGGTTTTAGGCAGTAGGCCTCCTCCCTCCAACAGTGTAACATCTCTCTCCTGGAGCTCCACAACTGGTGAGACTGACGTATTATAAACTCAGGATTGTCCACAGCATTATAGGTTTAAGTTTATAGGTTTAAGTAGTTAAGATATTATGTGTTTGATTAACGATTCGCTGGTGAGTGAAATTCTATTTAATTATTTGTATCCGTTGTGCATATTTGTGGTTATATTACAATATATTTATAAATTTACTAAAGTATTTTGTGTATATCCCATAACGTCTAGTTGCGCCGACTGAACCTGGAGACACGTAGTGTTGCGTTAGAGTCGGTCGTAACAAAACACACACACACAGTTACATTATGCCTTCATCCGCCAATTTGTCACACATACACACACACACACATACACACACACACAGAGATTATTCCTTCATCCACCAATTTGTCACACACACACACACACACACATACACACACCGTCTCTTGACCTCACAGGGAAAGGACGGTACTCCGGCGCTCTCACGAGCAGCCTAGGTCAGCCTGTTGACCCTTCCCCCAACACCCCACGTTCTTAGCTACAACGACAGTGTACATACATACCTAGAAAAACTTTTCTGCATGAGGAAAATGTCCAGCCCTAACTACAAATATAGACTCAGTGAACTTTGGCGATACAAGAGAGGGTCAGGCTATCCCCCAAGTGAAGTGATTCAGAAACTAAAATCACTGAATCTCTTCCACAACCGCGGAACACGGGGAGGAAAAAATGTTATACGAAATATACCAGTGCAGACCATCACGAGGACCAGGAAAATACCAGTAAAAGAAAAGGAATACAAACATTTTGAGGTACCAAGAAACTGGTACAGTCTCCCCTCATTCCTACTCTCTAATGTCACATCATTAGCCAATAAGATTGACGAACTAACAGTGACAGTGAAATCCATCAGTGCAGACATTGTGGCCATCACAGAGGCGTGGCAGATAGTTCCTGAAGTGTGCAAAATTCAGAACTATGAACTTTTTCACCACCTCAGGACTAACCGAAGGGGAGGTGGAGTGGCGTTGTTTTGCCACACCGACACCAGCCCCTCACACCTCAATGTTGATAACCCGGACGGCCCGGAGACACTGTGGGTGAGGGTGACCCCCCCTTGCCACCCCCGCAACACCGCTTCCATCATAGTCTGTGTTGTATATCATCCACCACGTGCCACTACAGCACAGCTACTCACCGACCACATTATTGACACAGCTGACACTCTGAGGGTGAGATATCCTGCTGCTAAGGTAGTCATATGTGGGGATTTCAACCGCTTGGACGTGAGTGACATCCAACACCAACTCAACCTCACCCAAGTCGTGGATTTCCCCACCCACAGTCAGGCTACTCTCGACCTTATTTTGACTGACCTGGACCATCAGTACTCAGCCCCCCGCCCCCCCTCCCCCCCATAGGACGAAGCAACCACGTCTCCATCCTATGGTCACCCACACCTACCACATCGGTGCCAAGGGAAACTGTCACCTGATCCTATCGGCCAATACCTGACTCTTCGATAAGAGAGTTTGGACAGTGGCTGGTACACCACCCATGGATAGAGGTGACGGAACCACAAGACGTCCATACTAAATTGCGCAACTATGTCAACACCACTACAGAGGCCTACCATCACCACTTCCCCACCAAGACCATCCGTGTGCATCCAGCTGACACCCCATGGATGACACCACGAATAAAGCGGCTGTTACAGCAGCGAAACAGGCTCTTCTACACCGACCCAGCCCAGTACAGAAGCCTCAGAAACAGGGTAATCAGGGAGATCAGGAATGCCAAGGCTAGCTACTACCCAGAAAAAGTGCAACACCTAAAACAGGCCAACAACAGACAATGGTACTCCAAGATTAAATCTCTCTGTGGTTTACAAAAGCACTCCCTCTCCTTCCCCTGTACTTCACACCTTTCTCCTGATAATGCGGCCGAGGCGCTTAAAGGTCACTTTGCCGCTATCTGTCAAACCCTCCCCCCTCTTCAGACCAGCCTTCTCCCTGCCTACCTCCCCTCCCCATCCCCACTCCTCTCTGTCCATGAGGCTGAGGTTGCCAAAATGATAACCTCATTTAAATCTAACAGATCCACCACACCTGATGACCTCCCCATTAAAATTTACAAAGAATTTGCCCCTGAACTAGCCACGCCCCTCTGCTCCATAATCAACGCCTCCCTCGCTCAAAATGCTTGCCCTGCTGACTGGAAAATTTCCTATGTCACTCCCATCCCTAAAACTCCCACCCCACAAACCTTTAATGACCTAAGACCAATCGCCATCACACCTCTCCCTAGCCTCCTTTGTGAAGATTTCGTGTTTAACTGGTCTTATTCACAAATTAGCAAACAGCTAGACACCCGTCAGTTTGGCAACATCAAATCCACCTCCACCTCCCACTGCCTAGTCAGCTTCCTTGAGTTCATCCACAGCCACTTGGACAAACGCAACACATCTCTCGCCCTTGCTTTTGTAGACTTTAGGAAAGCATTTGATCTTGTAGACCACACTGTTGTCATCAACAAGGCCATTAACCTGGGACTCCACCCCAACCTGGTAGCTTGGCTGGCTGACTTCCTCACAGGAAGGCAGCAGGCGGTCCGTTATCAGGGCTCCATATCTCCCCTGCAACAGCTGACTTGTGGGGTTCCACAAGGAACTAAATCTGGACCACTTTGCTTCCTCATGCTGATCAATGATGCCCTCACCGACACCCAGCATCGATGGAAATACGTGGATGACTGCACGGTTGGCATCCCAGTCAACACCAGGACTCCAGATTATAATCCACTGCAAGCCACCCTTGACAGGCTGCAGACGTGGACAGAGCACAACAACGTCTCCATCAACCACACCAAGACCGTGGTGATGCACGTCTGCACCTCATCTGCAGCTGTACCGCCCCCCCCCAGCTCACAATTGGCCCTCATCCACTCCAAGTCATCAACTCTTTCAAGCTTCTCGGCATCACTGTGGATGACCTATTATCATGGAAGCAACATCTCGCCAGGATGGTCAAGGTAGCCTCATACAAACTGTACATGCTGCGCAGACTCAGGTCTCTGGGGACTCCAGCAGGGGATTTGAAGGCAGTCTACACCTCTTTCATATTACCCTCACTGCTGTACGCCTCCCCAGCGTGGTCTTCATCTCTGAACAAAACGCAACAACAACAGCTTGAGAAGGTTCAGAAGAGGGCATGCAGAGTCATACTGGGCCCTGCCTACACCAGCTAAAATAATGCCCTCACCACCCTGAGTCTGCCCAGGCTGACAGCCATGTATGAGCATGCCCTTAGCAAGTTCGGGGAAGGCTTGCTACGTAACCCACGCCACCGTCACCTCCTACCACCTGACGCCCCCCCACCAGCCAGGGCTACCCGACACCAAAACAAACTGGTGCCGCTAAGAGCCCCTCGCACTGACCGCTATCGTCAGAGTGCTGTTCCCACTTTAGTGCGAAAAATAAACACTTAGATTAGTATGTCTCCAAGTTGTAGCCGTTAGATCTTAGAATTAATATTAATGTAATCTTCCCCTATGTAAATTTTCAGTCTCTGACTGCCATGTAAATAAACCGTTAATTATTATTATTATTATTATTATTATATATAATATTCCTTCATCCACTAATTTGTAACACACACACAATATTCTATAATGAGACTGACTAGTATTAAGTTTTCATACAGAAATATAAACTTGAGTTAGTACATAGAAATCATATATTACGTCTAGTGGAAAGGCACTTCGTGGAACCTCTGCCTGACAAAACACGTAGGAGATGCCATGTTTGTTCTCACACCACCAGGGGACCACGAAAAACTCAAAGAACAACATACAAGTGCCGACAGTGTGACGTTCCTCTTTGTGTGTACCCATGCTTTGAGGCATACCATACACAAAAAAACTATTGAATGGTTGTTGTAGAGAAGGTAGTGGGACACTAATTTCATTTTGGAATATAGGAATACT
Organism: Petrolisthes cinctipes; assembly: GCA_033782935.1. NCBI lineage: Eukaryota > Metazoa > Arthropoda > Malacostraca > Decapoda > Porcellanidae > Petrolisthes > Petrolisthes cinctipes. The sequence goes on from JAWQEG010001723.1 coordinate 208,441, forward strand.
AACATAGAAAACATCAATTCTCACATAAACAATAACTATTTACATCATACAGTATTTCCAAATCTTAGCTAGTGTTATGTACAGCCACAATCAAATATAACTGACACTTTCCTTCCATTGTAGTAAATATCTTGGTAATATAAAACACACGTGTATGATTTTGCAGCACCTAATAATAATAACTGAGGGGGTTTGAGTTGATGTAAGGTGTTATATGTTTATATTTTGATATGATACTGAAAAAATAAATAATTGTGATGTGTGCACGCTGTGTATGGGAGAATTTGACAGGTAATGACAGCTACCGTTAGAATACAACGGGGATATTTCACACTCAGTTGTTCGTATGCGTGGCAACTACACATGTACTACAATTGGATATTATATTCGATTATATTGATATATAATACTGATTCACAAACCAGTATTATACTAATGAATGCCCAGGAAGTATTTTTGTGTCAAAATAAACAGCATATGTTTGAGCAATTGGTGGTTTCATTGTCCGTCTGGCAGCGCAGTTGCTGTCTTGGTGCCGCGATCTGATGTAAGTTCATGTAGCTCGCACAGTCTGCTGGTGGCAGCCACGAACGTAGGATGCACATTTTGTATCATGGAATGAGCATGCTATTTATATGAGTAGTTCATGGGCAACTGATATCTCTTTGTTTTTTTTATAATACCTGCCGCACAGGGGGATAGTTGATTAATTAGACCATACGCAGTGAAAGGGTTAACCCTTTCACTGCTGCTGGTACATATATGGTCTCTCAATTGTGTGAGGCTTCACTGCTGCTGGACCACATATGGTTTCTGTATTCAAATTTCCCCCCTACTGTTTTGGAGGGCATAAATTTGCTATGGTAGGCCTGTATGGCAACACTTAAATGTTGCCATACACTCATACCTTATTTTTTATACTTGAGTGAGTTAGTATGACTGTGTTTGTCAAAGGGTAAGGTACGACGTGTTTCCGCTCCAGCACCTTGCCCGTGCTTACCCTTGTCATGGCGAGACAAAACAGTCCTGATTTTCAGCAACTCCTTGATGGATATATCACAGATGACCTGAGTGACCTTGACCTTGAAAGTGATGAAGATACAGAAGATACAGAAAATGAAAGCAGTGAAAGAGGCGAGTCCAGTGATAACTCTGAGCAGGCTGATGACCCATGCATAGCACGACAAAGGAAACGAACGCGTGGTGGTGAGGCGGTAACGGGAGGTCCCGGAGGTGCGACAAGGGTGAGAGATGCAGCAGCTGGAAGAAACTCGTCTGTAAAGTGGGACTGGTCTTCAACTCCTTTTATACCTAAACAGCTTTCTTTTGATTCATCATCATCTGGTATAAGTGATGCCTGTTCTGTGACTGATAGCTCTAATGAACTTGATTTCCTGCGTGAATTCTTCAGTGATGAGTTGCTGGACATGATTGTAATAGAAACTAATAGATACGCTCAACAATATTTACGTGGAAATGCAATGACACCTCGTAGCAGACTGGCAAACTGGACTGATACAACTAGAGATGAAATGTACTTGTTCTTTTGTATAATGCTGCTGATGTCTCACAATAAAAAGAACAGAATAAATGACTACTGGTCAAAAGACGAAGTGTATGAACAGAAAATATTTGGAAAATTGATGTCTCGTGACAGATTTCTTCAATTACTAAGGGTGTTGCATTTTACCGACAATACTATACGTGTTGAAAATGATAAGCTACAGAAAATACGTCCGGTTTTGGAGAAATTACGCAATTCTTTCAAAACCAAGTTCAAGCCTTTTCAAGAGTTGTGTGTGGACGAAAGCTTGATGAAATGGAGAGGTCGCCTAAGCTTCAGACAATTTCTTCCACTAAAGCGTCATCGTTTTGGAGTAAAAATGTTTGTACTGTGTGACTGTGACAGTGGATATATTTCAGACTTTATTGTTTATACTGGGAAAGACACAGAGATAGTGGAAGATTTGCAATTAGGTGTTAGTGGCTCTGTTGTCAAAACATTACTAACTCCTCATTTACAAAAAGCACATATAGTGTATGTTGACAACTGGTACACCAGCCCTAACCTTTTACACTACCTACTCAATGAAAATACTGGCGCATGTGGAACAGTAAGAGCAAATAGAAAAAATATGCCTAAGCTCCCTGTGGTCAAACGAGGTGACCAAATTGTGCAACACAGTAACAACATTATGTGTATCAAGTGGTGTGACAAGAGAGTTGTGCACATGCTGTCTTCTGTGCACAAAGGAGATATGTGTGACAGTAATTCTAGAGACAGACAAAGGCAAGTTGTAAGAAAGCCCTTAGCTGTGCTGGAATACAATAAGAAAATGAGGTTGGTAGATAAGAGTGATATGCTGCTTAGTAGTGTGGAATGTCTAAGGAAAAGCATAAAATGGTATGTCAAGTTCTTTTTCCACATGTTAGATATGTCTGTTCTCAATAGTTACTACTTGTTTCAAGTAAAAACTGGTAGTACCCAGCCACTGCTTGACTTTAGCAAAACTGTTGTGCACCAAATGATTGAAAAATATTATCATGGGCGACATCACACCAATGGACAAATTGGGGTACATATATTACGTCTAGTGGAAAGGCACTTCGTGGAACCTCTGCCTGACAAAACACGTAGGAGATGCCATGTTTGTTCTCACACCACCAGGGGACCACGAAAAACTCAAAGAACAACATACAAGTGCCGACAGTGTGACGTTCCTCTTTGTGTGTACCCATGCTTTGAGGCATACCATACACAAAAAAACTATTGAATGGTTGTTGTAGAGAAGGTAGTGGGACACTAATTTCATTTTGGAATATAGGAATACTAACATAGAAAACATCAATTCTCACATAAACAATAACTATTTACATCATACAGTATTTCCAAATCTTAGCTAGTGTTATGTACAGCCACAATCAAATATAACTGACACTTTCCTTCCATTGTAGTAAATATCTTGGTAATATAAAACACACGTGTATGATTTTGCAGCACCTAATAATAATAACTGAGGGGGTTTGAGTTGATGTAAGGTGTTATATGTTTATATTCTGATATGATACTGAAAAAATAAATAATTGTGATGTGTGCACGCTGTGTATGGGAGAATTTGACAGGTAATGACAGCTACCGTTAGAATACAACGGGGATATTTCACACTCAGTTGTTCGTATGCGTGGCAACTACACATGTACTACAATTGGATATTATATTCGATTATATTGATATATAATACTGATTCACAAACCAGTATTATACTAATGAATGCCCAGGAAGTATTTTTGTGTCAAAATAAACAGCATATGTTTGAGCAATTGGTGGTTTCATTGTCCGTCTGGCAGCGCAGTTGCTGTCTTGGTGCCGCGATCTGATGTAAGTTCATGTAGCTCGCACAGTCTGCTGGTGGCAGCCACGAACGTAGGATGCACATTTTGTATCATGGAATGAGCATGCTATTTATATGAGTAGTTCATGGGCAACTGATATCTCTTTGTTTTTTTTATAATACCTGCCGCACAGGGGGATAGTTGATTAATTAGACCATACGCAGTGAAAGGGTTAAAGTTAATGATACCTTTAAACAATTTCCAGTAACAGGCTACCATTACACTCACTGGTACCATAACACTCTCACTGGTACCATAACACCCTCACTGGTACCATAACACTCTCACTGGTACCATAACACTCTCACTGGTACCATAACACTCTCACTGGTACCATAACACCCTCACTGGTACCATAACACCCTCACTGGTACCATAACACTCTCACTGGTACCATAACACTCTCACTGGTACCATAACACCCTCACTGATACCATAACGTAAAGTACAATGTAAATGGTAAAGTACAATGAATACTGATTAAAACTATTTTAACTTGTGTTGACAAATGGCGGTGAGCATCGGAGGGAGTGGAAGCCTAATATGGTTTTCGGACCTAAGAGGCCTTATTTATTATATCTTAATAAGTTTGATCATGATTGCAATATTTATGTGAAGTTCTATAACGTACATTGAATCATATTTTCAATGCAGAGGGATAATACCAGGCCTGTATAAGAAGAAAATCCGTGAAATGTCGGGAAATGCAAAGATTTGCAGCTGGCATTAATGTCGGTAGAGTTAACCTAACCTTTAAGATATATTAATCATATTTCATCGAATATTATTTATACGGGTCTGGTATTATCCCTCTGCATTTAAAATATGATTCAATGTACATTATATAACATCACATAAATATTGCATTAATGATAAAACTTATTAAGATGAAATAAATAAGGCCTCTTTGGTCCGAAAACATATTAGGCTTCCACTCCCTCCGACGCTCACCGCCATTTGTCAACACAAGTTAAAATAGTTTTTATGGGTATTCATTGTACTTTACTGAGATCACACACAGCATACTTTATACAACAAAATATACTCAAAATTATATTTTATATCTCTGGTGTAAGTTAATGATATACCTCGCGATATATCCTGTATATATATGTATATAATATAATATATATATATATATATATATATATATATATATATATATATATATATATATATATATATATATATATATATATATATATATATATATATATATATATATATATATATATATATATATATATATATATATTATATTATATTATATTATTATATTTATATTATATAAATATTATATTTATATAATTATTTATATATATATATCAGCTACACCATATAAAAATAAATAAAGGTAATGTGTATGTATATTTGTTGTCAATCAGAGAGTGAACCAACAGTGAAGACCCCAACACACTGTAACGTGATGACTATACCACACCTAAGGGGCTACAGTGAACCACTACACCACAACCACCACTACCACAACAACAACAACAACAACAACACGATGATGATGAAGGAGGTGGTGCTGGAGGCGGAGATTGTCCTCATACCTCCACTAACCACTGAGGTGAACAGTGTGAGGGTGGAGGTGGGAACACTCGACATGAACAATACTCCTGTGGGATGGATAAACTTCCAACGCTATCCATCTGATGGTGCTGAGTATTTGAGGTTATATTGTCTCCAGGATTATGTTGGTCGTGTGTTGACTCCCTGGAATATCACACCATTACACAACACCATCAGTATCATACTCAAGGTAAGGCTCTCTCTCTCTCTCTCTCTCTCTCTCTCTCTCTCTCTCTCTCTCTCTCATTCATTTTATTCTCTTTCTCTCTCTCTCTCTCTCTCTCTCTCTCTCTCTTTCTCTCTCTCTCTCTCTCTCTAAATAAATAAATATATATATATATATATATATATATATATATATATATATATATATATATATATATATATATATATATATATATATATATATATATATATATATATATATATATATACATATATATATATATACATATATATATATATATATATATATATATATATATATATATTCATTTTATTCTCTCTCTCTCTCTCTCTCTCTCTCTCTCTCTCTCTATATATATATATATATATATATATATATATATATATGTATATATATATATATATATATATATATATATATATATATATATATATATATATATATATATAATATATATATATATATTAATTTTATTCTCTCTCTCTCTCTCTCTCTCTCTCTTTAAGTTTGGCCGCAGACGGAGGATTAGTAGGGATTAGTAGGACGACGGTTACACTTCAAGCACCCCTGTCGAAAAATCAGAGTCCCATTTACTTAGGACTCTTGTGCTGCTCAGTTGGGAGCTGCGGCACGATTGGGGCCGTCCGGCCCAGGGGAGACCTTAGGGTTGGTGTGCTTGGCTCATAAGGTTTCTGTTGGCCGAACGACCGAAAACCTTCTGGAAGTAGGCGGATGAGACTTATGCGAGATCAAATCACATTACCTTTTCTTTTGTATTATTGGTCTTAAATTGAATTAGAGCGAGATGACTGGTCCATCAGCAAGAAAATTTACATGTACTACATGCAAGGTGTACTGCTGGTGTGAGGACTTCAGCGGGAGGAGTGCGAGCGACCTAGACTCCTCGAGTGTCTGCGACTTTTGCAAACTCGAGGAGAGGTTGATGAAGCACATCTCACTGTTCACGAAGGAGAACAACTCCCTAAAGGAGGAAGTTCTCCGAATGGACTCACAGAGGTGTGACTGCCATGTGAGAGACAAGGCAGTCCAAGGAGCTTCTTCACCGGAGAGCTCCACCACGACGGTAAAGACCAAGAAGAAGAAGAATAAGAAGAAGAACAACAACAATGAAGAGGGAAAAGAGACTGCAGAAGGAAAAGAGACTGCAGAAAAGTGTGATGAAAAAGAGGAGGGGAATATGGAGAAGGGAGAAAAACCCAAGAAGACAGTTGAGGAAGGATTAGAGGAAAGTGAGGAATCAAATAAGAAGGAAAAGAAAATGAAGAAGAAAAAGAAGATGAAGAAAAAGCATCCTGGAGGAAGTGACGAGCCCGGCAGGAATTCAAAACACTCTCGGGTTCCTCACAAGGCATCTCGTGCTCCTACCAAGGAGAGGCCTGTGGATATACACATTGTAGGTGATTCCCAGGCACGAGGGCTGCAACCCCTAATGGCAGATCGCCTTCACACTTCTGTGAAGGTGAATTGTTTGCCAGGTTGTGGCAATGCTGACCTTCGAAAGGAAGCTGAGAGGATCCAAACGTCCAGATCTGCTGTCATTGCACTCATGGTGAGTGGTAATGACATCTACCTGAGAAATGGTAGAGTAGGCATGACCGAAGGAGTCCTCTCGGATGTGCTCGGTGCAGTAGACGACTGTGGGTCAAAAACCGGAGAGGCCCTTTAGGGACTGCTCTGTCAAAGAACATTGCAGTAAATCAGCGCCTGGCTGATTTGTGTACTGCCGAGGGGGTGTTCTTTGTGGACCCCTACACCTCACTCTTGGTAGAGACGACCTCTACCAGAGGGATGGCACACATCTCTCACTAAAGGGGAAAGAAGTGCTTTCCAAATTAATGAAAGACGCCGTCCGACGATGTCTCAGGAGCACTCGACCGAGCGTGGAGGAGAGCCTCGTCGCTATGCTAGAGTGACCCCAGAGAAGACATTCGCTGAGATCCTGAAGAAGTATATCCCCAGCACTACCAAGACAATGACCAAACTGGGAAACGGAAGAGTATAGGGAGCCCTGCAGTTGGGGTTCCCTGAAGGTTCTATTGTTCAACGCCAGGTCCATCCGAAACAAGTTTTTTGGAACTGCGGGCCCTCGTTGCGACAGAGGAACCCGAGATGGTGGCCATAACGGAATCATGGTTGAGACCTCAGACAGAGATCTTGAAGGGGAATTCGTGATTCCAGGCTACCAACTCTTCCACAAAGATAGAGAGGACAGAGGGGGTGGTGGTGTGCTGTTGTATGTAAAGAACTCCATCAAATCGATGACCTGCAACATCACATCGAACCACGAGCTCCTTGGAGTTGACCTAGAAATAGGCACTGCAAAATACAGAACCCTGCTGCTTTATAGACCCCCTGGACAACTCAATGAGATGGACAGGGACCTATACCAGTTGCTGGGTGAACTAGTGGACGGCAGGGTGTGCATCCTTATGGGGGACTTCAACACACATGTTGACTGGGAACACCAGAGAGCCCTCTGCCGAGAACACACCACTCTTGGAGTTTTGTAAATGATGAATTCCTCACTCAATGGGTAAGGGAGCCAACAAGAGGTGCTAACATACTCGACTTGGTCCTCACCTCCGAGGATGACATCATTCAAGACCTCTCTGTAAATGAAGAAATAGGTGGAAGCGACCACAAGCTTATAAGATTTTCAGTTAAGGTCCCTAATATGGAGTCCGTGACCCGGTGCATAGAAAATTAGACATGGGGAGAGCGGACTTTGCAGGTCTTCGTGAAGGCGTAGCTGAAATGGAACTAGAGGAGGGAGAGAGAGTGCTGATGATCTGTGGAGGTCATTCTTGTCTTCCTTCATGGAACTTCAGTCGCGCTTTATTCCTCTGAAGAGAACAGGTCAGAAGTTCATTCAACCGAAGTGGTTTAATCGGGAAATCCGTAACCTACTAAGGGAGAGGAGAACTGCTTATCGTCGAGCGAAGGCATCTGGGGACTTTGACGGTCATAGAAGACTGAATCGAAACGTGAAGTCCAAAATAAGGGCGGCTAAGCGTGCTGAGGAGGTCCGTGTGGCTAGACTCTGCAAAGAGAACCCCAAGGAGTTTTTCAGTTATGTGAATGGCCGTAAACCCAATCCGACGCAGGATCGGTCCCTTGTGTGAATGAGGATGGAGCATTGATGCACTCTGATGCAGAAAATGCTAACCTCTTAAATGAGTACTTCTCTTCAGTGTTCTCTGAGGAGAGTGGTCCCATTCCCGAACCTTTGGACTCCTTCAGTGAGAAGTTGGAGTCAATGGTCTTCACCCAAGAAGAAATTGAGAGAAAAATAATCGAATTAAAAGCAAACAAGTCCCCTGGTCCGGATGGGTTCTTACCTAGAGTGTTGAAAGAAGTGCATGGTGAAGTATCACGGCACCTGTGCATGGTCTTCAACAGGGTAATCCAGACTGGATGCATTCCTAGAGACTGGCGTGAGGCAGAGGTGACTCCTATCTTCAAGAAGGGAGATGCTAGCCAACCGTCAAACTACAGACCCATCAGTTTAACCTCGATAGTCTGTAAACTCATGGAGAGCATCATGGTGGACAAAATAACAGCACACTTAGAATCAAATTTGCTACTGAGGGGTTCCAGCATGGGTTCCGGCAGCACCGGTCATGCCTCACAAATCTGGTGGAATTCTTCCATTTTGTTTTCAGTGAGCATGATCGGGATAAAGCGGTCGATGTTGTCTACTTAGACTTTCAGAAAGCCTTTGATAAGGTACCCCACCGCCGCCTCCTTCGGAAAGTGCGTGCACTGGGCATAGATGGAAAATGTGGCAAATTGGATAGAGAACTGGCTAAGTGACAGACGGCAGCGGGTGGTAGTGAAATGGACAGGCTCAGAGTGGGTGCCCGTTACTAGCGTGTGTTCCCCAA
>JAWQEG010001723.1:222500-224682 GCA_033782935.1 Petrolisthes cinctipes
CAAGCTTAGTATCATCGGCGAATTTGGAAATCTTGGCAACCATGTCACCAATCCACGTCATTAACATAGATGATAAACAGTAGTGGGTCCCAGAACAGAACCTTGGGGAACACCGCTAGTAACGGGCACCCACTCTGAAGCCTGTCCATTCACTACCACCCGCTGCCGTCTGTCACTTAGCCAGTTCTCTATCCAATTTGGCCACATTTCCGTCTATGCCCAGTGCACGCACTTTCCGAAGGAGACGGCGGGTGGGGTACCTTATCAAAGGCTTTCTGAAAGTCCTAAGTAGACAACATCGACCGCTTTTATCCCGATCATGCTCACTGAAACAAAATGGAAGAATTCCACCAGATTTGTGAGGCATGACCGGTGCTGCCGGAACCCATGCTGGGAACCCCTCAGTAGCAAATTTGATTCTAAGTGTGCTGTTATTTTGTCCACCATGATGCTCTCCATGAGTTTACAGACTATCTAGGTTAAACTGATGGGTCTGTAGTTTGACAGTTGGCTAGCATCTCCCTTCTTGAAGATAGGAGTCACCTCTGCCTCACGCCAGTCTCTAGGAACGCATCCAGTCTGGATTACCCTGTTGAAGACCATGCACAGATGCCGTGATACTTCACCATGCACTTCTTTCAACACTCTAGGTAAGAACCCATCCGGACCGGGGGACTTGTTTGCTTTTAATTCGAGTTATTTTTCTCTCAATTTCTTCTTGGGTGAAGACCATTGACTCCAACTTCTCACTGAAGGAGTCCAAAGGTTCGGGAATGGGACCACTCTCCTCAGAGAACACTGAAGAGAAGTACTCATTTAAGAGGTTAGCATTTTCTGCATCAATGCTCCATCCTCATTCACCAAGGGACCGATCCTGCGTCGGATTGGTTTACGGCCATTCACATAACTGAGAAACTCCTTGGGGTTCTCTTTGCAGAGTCTAGCCACATGGACCTCCTCAGCACGCTTAGCCCGCCCTTATTTTGGACTTCACGTTTCGATTCAGTCTTCTATGACCGTCAAAGTCCCCAGATGTCTTCGCTAGACGATACGCAGTTCTCCTCTCCCTTAGTATGGGATTTCCCGATTAAACCACTTAGGTTGAATGAACTTCTGACCTGTTCCCTTCAGAGGAATAAAGCGCGACTGAAGTTCCATGAAGGAAGACAAGAATGACCTCCACAGATCATCAGCACTCTCTCCCTCTTCTAGTTCCATTTCAGCAACGCATTTCACGAAGACCTGCAAAGTTCGCTCTCCCCATGTCTAATTTTCTATGCACCGGGGTCACGGACTCCATATTAGGGACCTTAACTGAAAATCTTATAAGCTTGTGGTCGCTTCCACCTATTTCTTCATTTACAGAGAGGTCTTGAATGATGTCATCCTCGGAGGTGAGGACCAAGTCGAGTAATGTTAGCACCTCTTGTTGGCTCCTCTTACCCATTGAGTGAGGAATTCATCATTTACAAACTCCAAGAGTGGTGTGTTCTCGGCAGAGGGCTCTCTGGTTTCCCAGTCAACATGTGTGTTGAAGTCCCCCATAAGGATGCACACCCTGCCGTCCCACTAGTTCACCTAGCAACTGGTATAGGTCCCTGTCCATCTCATTGAGTTGTCCAGGGGGTCTATAAAAGCAGCAGGGTTCTGTATTTTGCAGTGCCTATTTCTAGGTCAAACTCCAAGGAGCTCGTGGTTCGATGTGATGTTGCAGGTCATCGATTTGATGGAGTTCTTTACATACAACAGCACACCACCACCCCCTCTGTCCTCTCTATCTTTGTGGAAGAGTTGGTAGCCTGGAATCACGAATTCCCCTTCAAGACCTCTGTCTGAGGTTCTCAACCATGACTCCGTTATGGCCACCATCTCGGGTTCCTCTGTCGCAACGAGGGCCCGCAATTCCAAAAACTTGTTTCGGATGGACCTGGCGTTGAACAATAGAACCTTCAGGGAACCCCCAACTGCAGGGCTCCCTATACTCTTCCGTTTCCCGGTTTGGTCATTGTCTTGGTAGTGCTGGGGATATACTTCTTCAGGATCTCAGCGAATGTCTTCTCTGGGGTCACTCTAGCATAGCGACGAGGGCTCTCCTCCCACGCTCGGTCGAGTGCTCCTGAGACATCGTCGGACGGAGTCTTCCATTAATTTGGAAAGCACTTCTTTCCCCTTTGGTGAGAGA